>CAWUFW010002478.1:600000-1000000 GCA_963921515.1 Calotriton arnoldi | reverse complement strand
GTTTCATCTGTACCAACCCGAGAATCAGGAACATTTGGATAGTTTATGGGAGGAATGAGGCCGATTCTTTTTTTTCACAGAATAGGCAAAGCGCCAAGTTTTGTGCAAATATATTTGCTAAAAATAGATACAAATTGTAGAACATTTTAGGCAGCTTCTCTGCAAAAATAGACAGAGTTGAGCGACCCTTGATTGAAGGGAAGCTTGTCAAAACATTAGCTGCTCAGAATTGGCTGCGGAAATACATGCAGCGGGTATGATTAATAAAGTTAAGTTCTACTGATAAAGTTACATTTTCGTCTTAGTTACAGTATGTTATGCTGTTTTACTATGCTGTGTTATGTTATTGACTGAAGTTTTGGTCGTCATACAAAGCAGCGCAAAATGACGCCAGACATAGCGTCGATTTACTTTCCATTATAAAAGCCTGGAACAATATTCAGTCACAAAAGTGCCCGAGCAAACTCTGAAAAGAACTAACACAATTTCGTTATCAGAGGCCTATTTTTTCCAAATATCTCGGCTTTTTATTGGATGAGCCTCTAGCGCCCTGGCTCACCTCTGCCAAAACACATAATTAATGGCAACTGGATTGTTTTATATCAGTCAACTAAATGTGTCTTCTTTTCATGATAAATTCCTTACTGAATAGCAGGGTCACAATTTGTGTGGTTATTATTAAGTTGATATTTTTCAACAACGCAAGAATACAACTCGATTGAGGATGTAGAATTAAGTCAGATTTTGTTTTGCTGTCTCAGTACAAACCTGACCCCCCAGATTCTGCAAATATAGACTACATGGGAACTGAAATGTAAACTTGACTGGCTCTGCTGAGCAAATGTGTGTGGGTATTTCTTTCACGGTACATTGGATTTATTTGAGTTTATTTAGGTCGTGAGTGGCCTATTTAGGTCCAGGAGGACCAGTGTTCTAACCAGCCAAGCTTTACCGCCCACCCATGCCTCCCCAAAGTGCCTCCATTTGTATGCTTACATTGAAGCACAAAGGGTATTCCTGAAAATGCACCCAAATGTTCGCCGAGAGGATGATTTACTAGTCTAACATCAGTCCTCGAGTGTTTGGGGAAAGTGTTTCTGTGCCTTGATACACTTCTGGCAAAGAGGAGCGTAAAATACCAACATGATGTTTTCGTTTGTGCACCAGAAGGGAATTGAGAGATGGGGAGCTTAAATTCATGGAACGCTGGATCTGTCCCAGATTTTCAGAATAGCAGCTATGTGACCAAGTTCCATTTAGTCCTTGCACATAGTATGTGGGTATCATGACAATCTGGCATGGATTCAGTCCTCCTTGGCCTATGGCTGGGTGTTGAGGCCCTGCGAGGGCACCAAGGCTTTCTGAGTCTTGAGGAACATCAGGTACTTCAGGACCTTCAGTGGTTTGAGGCATCAAATAAATGACTGTTTTCCCATGTTAAGCAGGGGTCCAGAAAGGGGCATTTTGTAGCCACTGACCCATGTTTGAGCTTCTTCTACACCGCAATGGCTCTTTGCATCCATGGTTGCTTTGGCCCATGATTCACACACTACAGTTCATTTGTCAAAGTTCAGTGAAACAGTGGCGGATTATAAAATGTCGCCAATCTGCCCTTACTGTGATTTCCTCTGCCATATAAAGGATACAAAGACAAAGTTTTCAGTGAGTCAAATAGACCTCTGTTTTCACATTTTTTCCCAGTAATGTGAAATTTGCTCTTTTGCTTGGGGCATTGTTACCTGCTTGTCCCGCCCGGTTACAGTCCGTTTGGCTTGCCTTCTGATCACCTTCACTTGTTTGTTTCCTGCCTGCTGAGTGCCTGGCTGAAGATCAGCTTTTCATTACTGTTACTAGCCTCATTTATAACTTGACACAGATGTCTTTAGCCTCATCAAGAGCAAGAATGATTCCTTATATCAAGAGGTGACTCTTCACAGCTTCATCAATAACTATTGTCTTCTGCCTGTGAAGCAAACCCTTTACTACGAGTACCTTCATGCAGGCAGACATGCTCCGCTTACGAATAAATTCATTAACAGTAACACTTTGCTCTTCCCTTGAGGCTGCTTCACACTCGATCAATCTCCCTTGCTTTTTTCGTCGCATTTCACAGGTGAAGTTATGGTATCTTAATCCATGTCTGCTTCCTATAAATGCAGCCCTTTGGTCAATCCTTAGTAGTTTCTGGGTGGGGAAACAGCTAGACCACTTTCTGGAAATAAAACTCTGGAGGCGAGCTTGGCCTATCTCCACTTGACAGGTTGCAACACCATCAAATTTCAAAGTGATGGATACAATTTAGGATTTATTCTTAAACAGAAGAAGGTACCCCCTAAAATGCACTATTTGAGGTCTGGGACGAAGGGGGGAACAAAACAATAAATTATAATACAAAGTCCTACTAGACCTGTATTGCTTACTTAGGGGCTACAAGTAGCTCACAAAGCTGGCCATATGTAAAATGCTATTGAATTAAACCATTTAATCCTTGTGTCAAACTCATTTCTTTATTATAATTATAATTTCTTAACTTTTTGTTTCTTTATATATTTTTCATATCTCATTTGAGTTATACATAAGACATGATGGGTCTGATTCACAGAACTAACTTACGTCAAAAACGTAAAGTTAGTACTTTTTGGTATTCACAGAATACACTTACTCATTTTGGTATTCACAGAAGGCACTTACTCATTTCGGTATGCACAGAAGTTAGTAGTCCTAACTTTAGGACTCCTAAATGCCTTCTGTGAATACCGAAAGTCTTAAAGTTAGGATTTTTCTCAGTGTAGGAGTAGTAAAGTTAGTAGTCCTAACTTTAGGACTCCTAAATGCCTTCTGTGAATACCGAAAGTCTTAAAGTTAGGATTTTCTCATTTTAGGAGTAGTAAAGTTAGGACTCCTAACTTTACTACTCCTAAACTGAGAAAATCCTAACTTTAAGACTTTTGGTATTCACAGAAGGCATTTAGGAGTCCTAAAGTTAGGACTACTAACTTCTGTGAATACCGAAATGAGTAAGTGCCTTCTGTGAATACCAAAATGAGTAAGTGTATTCTGTGAATACCAAAAAGTACTAACTTTACGTTTTTGACGTAAGTTAGTTCTGTGAATCAGGCCCTACGTGAATACATGTAATATATACAATTTGAACCAGTAATTGGTGCTGGTTCTTTGATCAATTCTTTTTCATTTCATGTTAAAAAACAATCACAAGAACCCTTAGACTGAAAAACACAAGGAAACAAATCTCTATACAAAGACAACTCTTACAAAACAATACCTCATACCAATTTTACATCCCCATGGATTCAACGCCACTATCTCCTTGCACACATACACATTCGTTCATTCACTTGTTGCATCTCTTACCGATTCGTGAAACTGGGTGGACGACAGTCAGATCACCGCGTATGACGCAGGGCACTTTGAACTTCAGGTCTGGTGGGACTTTGTATTATAATTCATTGTACAATTTAGGATTTGCTTAAAGCATTCAAGACTTGGCATTCCACAAGTGTGATTGAAAGAGCTAGGGGCTCGTTCACAAAAGCATTTATGAGTATGGGAAGTGGTACTACAAGAGTACTCTATTATATACACTTGCATACCTTAGTGAATCAGTCAAGAAATGTCCAACTCTCTATTAGTAAAATTGTAAAGAGGCATATTCCTTTCTGTTTGCACTAACCATGTAGGATTATTCTTAATATTCTCATTTTAGATATTTTGAGGAATATTCACAAAGGCATCTAAGAATACGTATAAGAGAACATGAGCACTATTTTACAAACTCCTAAATGCCTTTGTGAATAGACCCCAGCACAACTTCTATAATACAGGTTTGATGAACTGAGATGTTCCACTAGTGTATCTGAATTTTCAATTTGCAGGAAGCCAGAACACAAAACGGTGACAAGAGCTTTGGCATCCTTGTGAAGGCTAGTAATTTTGTACCCAATTATTTAAGTTACAGTTAAGTCAAGGTCAATAATGATCAATACCCTGTGTGGAAGTGTCACAATGCAGTTATTTAACTAGTCATAGTTTCCTTTTATCTGAGTTATGGCCCCCTTAGGTCTATTAACATTATATCAGAAAAATATTTAAATCTAGAAGCTGAGTCCAATATATTCCCTCGTGAATGATCCGATTACCATCTGTGCTCCATTGGATTACAGAGCAATCTCGTTTGCAAGCTAAGCTTTAATATTCAACCAGTGGAAGATTTCCTATTTGTATGTGAACCGATAGATGGTTTTATTGATTACATTTACTGCCTCTCTTCATTTAATCTGTGGATTTAGAATTATAAGCAGTAAATTACAGACTCATCTCTAGCCTCCTTTTATTACATGGAAGGAGAGGTTATAGAGTTCCGCAGACATTCACAGAATCCCATTTGATTCCTCTTGACACGCAATATGTTCAGGCAGAGGAAATTGCGGAAACTATTGACACCAGGGAAGGTCTATGCCCCTCATTAGAAGTATGCATCTCTGAAATAGTAGTCCTTGACTAGCCTACAGCCTATGACACCATAGACCACAAAATGTTTTTTGTAGTGATTAGGGAATGAGCTGGGATGTTAGTGATGGCTGTTATCAAATGGAAACCTGCAAATAAAAGTTGGTTCATCATTATCATCTGTGAAAGCCTTCACAAGTGTGGTACCTCAGGGATCCTATCTGCCTCCCCAATTGTTCAACATAGACATCTGACCACTGCTCAGCTTATCCTGCAATGCCAAATACAGTTCCAGATATATGTGGATGACATTCAACTGCATAACACAAAAAGAAACACTGCAAAAACATCATTCCATGCCTCGAACACATTCATAGATGGATGAAGGAAAGCTATCTGTGCCTGAACATGTAAAAAATTGTACTCTTCTGTGTAGGAGACTTCTTAGAAAACAAGCTTTCTTCCATTGGCTGGTGGAACTAGGTGTCACTCCGACCCCTGTAAAATCAGTTTAAAACCTCAGAGCATTGCTTGACTCGGAGCTCTAACTTGTTCGTCACACTGCAGCGTTAATAAAAAAACTCCATGAGATGTTGATGAGAAGGGACTTCCTCTATTGCAGCTTCTGCTACTGATTAAACTATCCAGACTGGATTACTGCAAGCTTATTTACACAATTGAAACAAAAAAGAGGTAACCTAACTGCAAAACCAAGCTGCCACACTTATGTTTTTAATCTTTTTTCAATTTATCTTACTCATGTTATGGCAAAAATTGATGAGCAGGTCCCACATCAACTTTACTGGTAAAATATATATTAAAACAAAAAACCAATAAATAATGTAGGGTATGTATCTGTAAGAACTCTGAGAATAACTCAAGAGGGTAGCTTGGAATCAGATTAGTTAAGTAGAATAAAAAAATATATATCTTGGGGGGGAATAAACATAGCATTTAGAGAAAAGTGAGGCTAATGCCGCTTAGTGCAAAAATGGTAAAGTTAAACATAAATATCCAGGTAACTATCCCATGCTCATGGAAAAGCGATTCTTTGTTGACAGTTTGTACATCAGTTTCTCAAGTGTGGCCTGGGTTGAGAACCAGTTTTCAATAGTTGTTGTGTAGCTTTCCAGTTAAGATAGCTTTCCAGTTATGAAAGGCAATCCTTTTGCCCATGACATAATTCTGACACCCAGAGCTTGGTGTCTTAGTCTGCTTTATAAAGATGAGATATATTGTTGAGAATGATGGCAGCTGGTGGCAAGTTGAAATTACTGTTCGTGATTAGTTCCAAACTTGAATTAATTTCTATCCACCAACTATTCATTTTTGGGCACCTGTCAAACATACGAATGTAGCCAGCATCAATGGCAGACATTATCTCCATCAGGATGAATTAGTTTTGATGGTAAGTCAGTGAAGTTTGAGTGGAGTGCAGTAGGTTCTTAAGAAAACATTTTGATGAATAAGTGGAAGTTGACTGCCCAGGTCTAGACTCTTGTGAGCTCTAAGGATATTTGAGTGTGAATCATTTGCAGGTTTAATTTCAGGTCTTTTTCCCAATTTTCAGAAATGTTGTCATTGCAATTTGACACATCAGGTTGCAAAAGATATTAAAACTAGAAAGCTTTACTGGCGTTACAATCAGAGGGAAACAGGGCCTTAAAAAGTGTGGAAGCCAAAGCTTGGAAACTTGAATCTGCCAACTTATTTGAGAGAACGGCTTCAAGATTTAAGTTATTTCAGAGCTCAGAAACATGTGTAGATATGAAATATTTTGTGTTCAGCTCTTACCCTAAGTGATACTATGGCAGTTCTAATTGTGCCTAAACCAGATGGGGTTGAATTGTGTTTAGTAGCAAATAGAGCTATATTGCAAGCATATCTCTGAGAGAAAACTCTTCACTGTAGATCCAATGAGGGACAGCAGCATGATTGCTATGTTCCAGTGTTTGGTTTGCTGAATCATGAAACTGATATGATACCAATTAAGCTCAAGGAAATCCATATCCACGCCAAATCATTTTAAGGTTTGTTTTCCAGCCTCTGTTTTTATTCAAAATACTTATCTCACATAACACCAGCCTTTAAAACATTGGCTTCCATTGTCCCAGAGGATAAAATTCAACATCCTCTGTACGAATCACAGCCAAAAATATCTTCAATCATCATTCCTGAACTATACTTTGTATAGAAATCTAAGATCCAGTAATGCACATCTGATTACTCTGAAGCTAGTTTGGATGGAAAGAGCCTAGCTTCGGAAGACTAAAAAAGAAGAATGCACCTAAGCTGCCGAATTAAAAATAATTGAAAGCAAGTCTCTTCAAAAAAGCCTTCACAAATAGCCAGGAAACACATGGGATGTATGTATTAGGTATTTTTAGAGCATGAACCTAACTTTAAGTCAGCTGAGTGCTGTATTCGGTCAAAGGCAAAGATGAAGTTGATGAGTGATTGGACAGGTACGTTGGGATGTGGTGTACATTAAAGAGGTATGGCTTCAGCTCTGTCCTAACTTGGAGCAGGTTCAGATGTGCCAGATGAAAAAGGGATCATGTTCCAAAGGGTGGATAGAAGGAAAAGGTGTTTTGCATTTTTTTCTCCGTTTTTTCACTTCTTGAACTGTAATCTGATGGTACCCAACTTCTAGAAGGCTTAGAGCCCTGGGTGTGTGGCTTGAAGCCTAATGAAGATCAGGTCTAAAATTTCTACTTTCATGCATCATCCCTTTATGGCACTGAATACTGTTTTATCTAAGAAAGTGGTCGAACTATTCCCTACACTGTTGTCAGCTCTATGAAGTGACAGGCTGTCAAGCCAGTGATTTACAAAAACAAATAAACAAATAAAGAAATAAAGATTCTGATACTTATATAAATATGACTTTAAAAGTTATTTCCCCTCCTAAGTGTTATATAGTTCAGACTCCATGTTCAGAATTATGGTGTAGCAGGAGACCTAATTTACGTGGGCATGACACCTTTCTTATATTTCTCACTCGCTGCAACCAATTCTGTGGTATAGTCAAATCTAGTCTGAAAATCTCAGTTGTGAGTCTTAAAGTTGACATATACAGGGTTTGTCCTCAAGGTCCATGCTTTTCATAGCTTTGGGCCTCAACTTCTAGAGATCTGTTTCTGGGGTTTAGTTTCGTAAAGGTTTTTGGGTAAACCAATGTGATGTAGCCAAAGATTCCTGGTGATTTTGCATGCCCCATGGGTTTTTGTTTTAAACATCTCTGTACAGGGTACATAGAACTTTAAGCTTGATTCTCTCTTCTATTTGTAAACAATAAAGTATTTTCAATGCTCGCTTTACCTGGTCATTCTTTTTGAGATGCTGAACTAGTTTGGCTGCTTGAATTTACAATTGTTGAATATTTTTGTCAGGTTCTACAGAATTGCTGCACAGCATGTCTTACGGTTGAAAATTCCTTAAGAATTTGAAGAGGTCTCAAGGGGCATTATTGCTGGAAAGGATCTGCTTAGCTTAGTGCTCGGATCTTGCTCAGCTATGCTGTAGTCTATAATGTAGTAATACCTCCTTGTATTTAATCCTGTCTTCCAACAGGTAAACTTTGCACTATTGTCTTTGCGGAGCTTTGTCCACACACTAGGCATTAGCTAGTACTTGAGAGAGAAAGGGCTCAGGAGGCATCCTGCAATAAGAGGAAGAAATGGTGAGTGGGGCTGTTGCGTCTAGAGCAACTGGAACTAAATTCATTATTAACTTGAGCAGAGTCACGTTAAATGCAAGAGCAATCCTCTAACCAGGCACCTGTCGTGAAAAGCGAGGTATTAGTAAATCTAAGCTAAGAGGCCAATAATTGATGATGGCAGGGGCCAATACAACACAATCTCCAAATTCTATAACAAATTTGCGTGCCAGATGGTCCGACCATAAGTCTGAGATAATGATATCATTTGTGAAATTCTCCGAGGCAAATATCAGGTCAATGTTATGACCCACAATGTGATAGATCCCGATACCAGTTGAGTCAAAACAAGCAGGGAGCCAGAAGATAGAGGGTTTGAAGAGGATTTCGATAAAGCAGAATCTAAACACAAATGTAATTCAGCATGCAAAATTAATGTAGGAGCACTCAGAAGTAATCTAGAAAAAAAATCTGCAAATCACTGACAGAAAAGGCCTTGACTGCCAGGGTGCCCGAAAAGTAACTAACAGATGGTGACAAAAAAAAAAAAGACAATGGGACAGATTGTGATTTTGGAGGATAGGGTACTCCTTCACAAACTTGACAGAGTACCTTGTCTGCCAAACGGATGGTCTGCCCATTCTATTCTGGGTCACGTGACCACCAGCTATCCATCGACAGATCCATTGGGAGCTCGGCAGAGTAGGGGACATTGGAGGAAGGGCATTACATTGCCCGGCCTGCTTAGTGTGGATGTGTGATGTCCTTTTTTTCTATCTGTCATCGCCAGGTAAATCGTCGGTCAGGGACAGAAAAAATAAATAACGAACCCGGCACCCAGGGAAAAGCTCCCCAGGGCGTGAGGCTCATTAGTTAATTTGTTTTTTAAATAACAGGATTTTTTGGGGGAAAAACAAAAACTTGACTAAAATTTGGCGAACTGCCATAAAAACTGATGGCCGAACTTTTTGTACGCTGCAAGGAATGGCCAAGTTTCAGAGATCATCGCTGGGATGTGGTTATCGCTACATTTGGTGAATGGCCCCTCAGGCTTGACAATAATCACAACACTTCCCTCCTGCTTTGAACGAATGGTCACAATGACTAATCCTTTCCGTTTTTTTTATTAAACGGGCACCTAATATTCATAGTCTCAGCAAGAGAATTCCACTCCTAGTAGAAACTGATGCCTTAGTTTGTCATGGGTGAGCAGTATTTTGCATTTTCAGTTGGATGATTAACAAGATTATCTAATATCATATTCGCCGTGAAAAGTCACTGATGGTGTACATCACTGCTTTTCTGCCAGAAAAAGTTATCTTTGGTCACAATAAAGCCTGCACTATTTTGAGACACCCATCTTTTTTTTTTTACCAAAAAGTATTTCATTTTTATCACCAAAATCTTTAGTTGTGGAAACATGGTTAATAGATAAATCATTCTCAAGCAAATTCTTTTGTTCAAATATGACTTACAAAGTACATGCTAAGCAATTGGGGTATACAGGCACAATGCATTACACTCTTTAATTTCTCTTGCTTTATTTGTGCTCCAACGGTGGTAACTGTGAAAATTGCTGAAGATGGCTATATTTCCTTAAAATAGCTTCTTCTTAATGGCATGCATTTCTACTGACTTTAGAGCAGAAATATTTTTGTCAGATTGTGTAAAGGAACTGTTGCGACTATGGTTTGGTTTACAAAGACGTAAGAAAGTAGTTCCTGACGTGCACAACCTAGTATAGAATCTATATTTTTATCAATTTACCACTATGACTCTGTCATGTTTAGCATGTTATCTGAGAGCACCCCCTGTTCCAGAGAGTCAACATTGATGAATTCTCATGGTAGCTGTTGTAAAACAGATGGGCTCTCAGATGCACACTTTGTGATGGAGAAATTCTACTGAACAGTTAGACCCAACTTGAATTGTCTTCATTCAAAATCTTGTTTTTATTATTAACTAGAATTAAATTGTTCCATAATCAATGAACATTGTTCGTTTTATTATTTTATTCTATCTCCATTCTGAATACATTTTTGACTAATATCCTTCATCACAGGGTTTGATTTGATTGCTTTAATTGTATTTACTCCAAAGTCCAATTAACAAGCTGAAGATACAGGGAAACATATGCATGTATCAATACATTTGTCTCACACGTTTCCACCAACCATACATACTAAGTTCAAAAACTTCACAACATGTTCCTCATGATCCCCAGAGCATAGTACTAAATGCACTATGTACTATTAATGACTTTTCATGGTCTTTTTTCACGTCATATCTACCGCTATAGTCAATCATCCATGTGCTACTCAATTCTAACCATAATATCTTATAAGTGAACCAAGTTGACAATGTTTGTGTTGTAAAATGTGCTTGTCACAACAAGCACACTATACATTTATTCAGGTCTTAAAATGATCTGAACCCAGTGTGGTACATTTTTTGTTGTATACATAATCTGCAAGAATCAGAGCATGACATGCTGCATGTTCATTCTAAGATGCTTGCCATTGTATCAGTCATTCTACAATGAATAGTAACACACCGCGTTTTTTTTTTCTTCACAACATTCAGTTTATGACAATATTATTATTGCCACAGTACAATCCTGGCAGACCTTGCAAATAAACCACCTAAAGCTCAACCCCAACAAAACTGAACTCCTCCTCATCGAAACAATAGAAAAGTCCTAGCCAATACACAACTGGCTCGACAACTTGACTGCACTAAACTGCAAACTATCCATCTCCAACTTGGGCAAATCACTAGGGATTACACTTGACATAAGCCTGAACATGAAAAACCACATTAATGCCTCAGCAAAAGAGCCTTCTTGGCGCTGAAACACCTGGAAAAAAAATCAAACCCTTCATCCCCCTTGAAGACCTAAATACAATAGTACAATCCTTCCTCCTCTCCGAGCTGGACTGTGGTAACACAGTGATCACTGGCATCCCCCCCAAAAAAACCTTATTCATATGAAATCCAAACTCAACACAGTGGCTAAACTTTTCTCTCTGGAGAGAGCCGCTATGATCACATCACTCCCACACTCAAGAAACTCAACTGGCTACCAGTCGAAGCGAGAAGTATATTCAAAACAGCCTGCATAACCCACAAAGCTCTTTACACTGAAAAACCAACCTACTTTGCAAATATACTTTTCAAAAGCTGGACTAAAGAGGCCTGTGCAAAGCTCAAACACTCTACTCCAGTTTCTGCCCAGATTTAAAAAGAAAAATCAGTCACCCATTCCTTCTCAGGGAATGCGCCTAGAATTTGGAAAGCCCTGTCAGGGGATCTACGTGACAATTAATCATTCCTACATTCCTACTCTCCAGAAATATCTCACATTACTTCTTCTCTCCTAATACTTGAACCTACCCTCCTTAAATAACCGACTCCCGCAACAAACTTTCCCCTCCTACCAGCAAAGAACTTGAAAAACTCTACCTCTGGATTTAATTGCACATTCCCCAAACCTTTGAAATAACCTACCATTGCTACCTCCGAACTATATATCCTGTTCTACTCCACCATTGTTTACATATTATTACCATGTATGCCCATTGTGTTACTGGTTTCCTTGTATATTGTCTGTAAATATATTTTACTATTTTCCTTGTATATTGTCTGTAAATGTTGCTGTGCGCATTCTGTAAAGCGCTCTGATACCCTCGGGTCAAGCTCGCTCTATATAAAACTTGAAAACTAAATAAATAAATAATTTACTCATATCATCTGTTATCAGCTGGATGATCAGAATGTACAGTGGTAACCCATTATGGGTGGTTAGAAGTTACTACAATATTTAAGATTTTGTCTCGTTTTTGGAATCAGTTGGCAAACACTCCAAGATGGCCACTGTCTCATCAGATAGTCTACAGTATCCAAGGTTGTGCACATCAGGAACTGCTTTCTTACATCTTTGAAAACCAAACCCCAGTCCCAGCAAACAATCTGACTAAAAGAGTTCTCCTGTAAAGTCAGTAGAAACTGCATTTCATTATGGAGAAGCTGTTTCCAGGGAATATAGCCATCTTCTGCAATTTTCACAGTTTTCAATGTTTGAGCACAAATAAAACAAGAGAAATTGAGGGACTATCTTGAAATTTCTTGTTTTACAATGATGACACAATTTTCTCCACTGCCAAAATTACTTTCTGCTCCACAGATGTCAAAAGCTAACAGATGTTTAGTTTCTTCTACAGACTGTTTATGGTCAGTATACATTCAGTGCTACTCGGTAAGACTAAGGGGGAAAAGTGCATTTTCGGAATGTAAGCATAGGTCTGTATGTCAGAGCATGCATCCACTTGAGTCGTTACTATTTTGGTATTGATATATGGCAAGAATCCTCAGGTAGTGCTAGTCTCAGCGCCAGCTACATTCTTTGATGGTGTTATAGAGATGGAGGCATCAAAGGGCTGTGATGCCTCTTTTTTAGATGGAAGTAAGTTGAATTAATTTTTGAAAAGATAGCATTTTTTTTAACTGAACTTGGGAACTTAGGGCCCGATTACGACTTTGTCAGGCACACTGGCAGCCCACTGCATGCCGGCGGCCGAGAGAACGCCGCCAAGCGGACAGCATTCCAAACACTGCATCACAAGCGGTGTATGGCACACAGTGCGCATACGACAGTGCAGGCGCAGGGGGACACAACATGTGCCCCAGGCCACAATCCCCATGGGTTAAATTGCCCTTTTTGTGGCCCTTTACCTGACTCTCTGCTGACCTTTGCATTAAGGGGTCCCCGCCATGATAAGATCGGCGGAAAGGCAGGCCATAAATCCCAGGGTGGTGCCCATGCCAGCACTGCCACCGACACCATTGATTGCCGTTGTCCAAACCGCCCCGGGAGCACCTATCTTGGCAATGGTGTCGGTCTGGAGGGCGTCGTGAGGCATTGAAATCCTGTGGTCGGACCGCAAGATATGTGGGAGGTTGGAGTGCCTGAATGCGACAGCGTTCTCTGGACCGCCAAAAGTCATAATCAGGCCCTTAGTCTGCATATGGTCCTTATTTGAGAACTTTGTTCCCTGAATCCTTTCTAACCAGGGAAGAAAATATACTAACCATAAGGTGTGCTTGGGGCAGATGATTAAAAAAAATAACATAGTATCATGTATCTGCATCTCAGGGTGCATTGGGTATTTGGATATCTGTGTGAGTCTTAAGCATTTGGGGAGCTAAGTAATTGCAGGAAACCTGGGGTAGAGAAGTAATAGCTGCATGAGTCCCAAAGAGAAGCAGGATCCATTTGGTTATAGACCACCATTGAGGTTAGAGTCAATTCTTGACCACCTACTCTTTCTGCAGGGGACTTGCTTTTGTAGAAGCTTTCCATTTGGGGGTGATGGGAGGTTAGTCATGATTACAACTTCAGAAGGTACCATAATACTTGCTTCTTTACATGTGTCTGCATTCTTCTTCACTGAACCTTTGCTAGTACACCCCGGTCTTGCATTGGTATTCTGAACATTAAAAATAGATAGAAAGCCAATGTATCATATTTGCTCCATGTCTGGTTCATTCCCACTACACTGACATTTTAGTCTGTTTACTTGACCTTTATTTCTCTAAATGGGTTTCCCGCATGTTGCTTGTCTCTGTGTCAGTTCAGCAGGGTGATAAAGGGAGCTGGACAAGCTGGCTGAATCTTGATCAGCCTCCCGGGGCCAGAGTCATTATCCAATATAATATCAGTCCATCCAGAACCATTGCCTGTTCAGAAACACACTGACCAGCATGTGAGGACATGAGGAGTAATGAGTTGTGATGTTTGCGACAAGGTGCAGTGGGGAGGTCCAGCTCCATGTCGGAGGGAGAGAGTGGCCTGCCGGTGGGCTGAGTTGGTGGTGTCTGCCTCGAGCAGGTTCTGCCGTGAACTCGGTGTTATCTCCCAAGGGAATTTGCGACCTCTTTTGGGCTTCGGGAAGGGTGCTGCCATTCCCCCTGTCTTCCTCCTCCAACTCTACAGACTGCTCTCCGCAGAGCACCTGACCCGCATGGCTGTGCAGGCTGGGCCGGCCCTGCTGCAGCTTATCTCCCGCTACACGCTGTGGGCAATGGAAACACCAAAACAGGACCCACCCAGTTCGGCACATGTCCCTCCTATAGGAGAGCAACATAGTACGAGAATTAGGCCTCTCAGTGATCTTCTGATTCCGCTATCCATGCTGCTGCAACACACCTGCTTATTGAGGTGGTGGCTCCTGGTCCCCTAAACCTAGTCCGCTCCTCTGGCTACAGACCTGCACTGCGGCGTTTGAAGGCCCCACTGGTGAATCACCAAGATCAACCCCTATGCTGCAATCCTGAGGCCCTTGGGAGAAGACTCATTGCCCCCCCCCCCACTGTGAAGAATCCAGTGGACGCCCTGTTGCGGCGGGGGGTTGGAGTGGCCTGGGTATACCGCTGAATCTCTGACTACTCAGGCTTGGGAAACGCAGTTCTGTCCCTGACCCTCTCACATTAAGGCCTACGGTCACTTGGGCACATGGGCAAAGCGAGATGGCAAGCAGCCCTAGCTCACTTTCGAGGGTGGCAAAAGACCACAAAAGGACAGGTTCATGTGTTGGATGCTGCCGGGCTACAGTTTGTATTGGCGACTGCTGATCCTGACATCAAGGCTTTGATATTGGAAAAGAGAGGTAGCCTAGCTGCGATCAACAATAAAATGGACTCGCTTACCCAGCGGCTAGATGACTTGTAGGAGTGTCCGGATAGACAGCACAACAGATTGGGCATGGCTGAACAATGCATTTCAGCCATTGAGGACGATGATGTGTTACAATCTGAATTGCAGAATGAACATATATCTGAACTCAAAAGACTAAAAGCCAAGAATCAGGATTTTGTGCTCCAGTTGATGTGCAGTAATCTTCACATAGTGGACATTCCTGAACCTACCAACATGCAGCAGATAGAGGACTACAGTGAGAAACTTTTAGTAGACATATTCGGCCATGAGCAGCTCTTATTATGAATTTGCGTCTGGCCTTTTGGACAGATTGGGTAAAATCCAGGTAGAATGAGTGCAGCCCTCATTATGTATGCCATTTCTCTCATACGCTAGTTGCAGTATTTTGTCCTTATCCAAATAGTTTAGTAATTTAGCATGGAGACGCTTGCGGGATGGGCTTAGAGGCAAGCGAACAATGGGCTCTCTCTACAATGAACATCTGCGAGAGCCCATCATTCGCTTGCCCATAAGACCATCCCTCATTACTCTCTATGCCAAATTATGGGGTGGTGATTTTAATATCGCGATGCAGGGAGGGGTCGACACTACTGGAACCGTCTCACCTAGGCATGCTAGAACCCATGAAGAATTGCTCAACATAATGGCTCTAAATTGATTGGTGGACATCTTTGGCACCAAATTCCTGACAGCTAGGGAGTTTTCATACTATTCTGCGATGCACTGCTCGCACTCCAGGATAGATTACTGGCTCGGTACTAGAGATGTGATGGGATGGGTAGACTCAGTTGTACACTTACCCAGAACCTTATTGGACCTCTCTTCAGTGGTGCTTTCTCTGTGCATTCCAACTATGACTTGCTGCTGCAGATAATGGTGCCTCCACCCAGAGGAGCTGCTTGGCGAGGCATTCTAGGCTGAAATCAGACAATCAACCACATCATATTTCAATCTAAATTGGGGCTCAAAGTCAACTTCTGCATCCCTTTGGGAGGCATTCAAAGTGGTTATAAGAGGAGAGTGTACCTCGAAGGGGCATGGCATGCTTAAATCCATACGGGGTAAGTTAGAAAAACTAGGGTCTGAAATCCACTCTCTGGAAAAGCATTAGAAGGGTACCCTGACCACTCCGTAACAGCAGCTCTCAACCTCAAAAGGGTGGCCTTTCGGGATGAAGCAGAGCACAAGGTAAAGTTTTGGAAAGTACGCTGCCACCAGGCATTATGACGAGGACCCTGAAAGGTGCATGAAATAGAGTTAGAGGTTGTCCCAGATTATGTCTGTCTGGGGATCCTGAAAATAATGAGCTGACATACATTCATCATGAATTCAAAGAAAAGAGTACCTATTGTGCGCATAAGTGCTCTAACTCACATCAATCTTAAGTTTCTGACACCACCTCTTTTCAAAATTGCTTGTGAAACAACAATCCTTCTAGTGTTGCACTCAGCCCGGTAAGATTCATGAGCGAATGATAGAATACAGACTGGGATATTTTGCGAGAGTGGCGATGATTTTGGAAGGTTAATAGGGAGCGTAGACCCAATTACTTTTCCTTATAGACTGTTCTTCAAACCCTTTTTAGATGTACTATGGTAAATAACTGTGTACTCCATTTTTCAAGTCACAGAACTGCACAAGCGAGAAAGAGGTAATGTTCTCTGAGTTTATTTAACAAATGAGGTTTGCTCTGATGTGCTTGACTACTTTAAAGATTTTGAAGAATTTATAAGTGTGATGTAGGATGTGAATTTTGCTTTCTTGCATATTTGCTGCTTGTGCGGTGATTCTATCTATTGATATTGGTAATTTGGTTGATAAGTTTAGGAAATTTATTGCAAGTGATTTGTGAGATTGTGTATATAGTTTTACTTCTAAAATTCAAAATAAACTAATTAATTGAGAGCGACTGAAGATATTTGGGTTTCTGGCTGTACTTAAGTTGGATCCAGGTTGTTTTCGGTATGCCCACTCGGCTCACGCGCCCCTTCTCGAGTACTTTCGGCACCTGCAGAAAATTGGAAGGAGTTGACAGACACTCTTCACGGGCACGTGCCCATGTTTCCAGCTGTGTCTTTTGCCACACAATAGACCACATTGCTTTTAGATTTCCATTTCAGAGCTTGGAAGACGAAAAATATCCTTGTTTTTCATCCTGCAGATCAATGTGATTTGCCGCTGGGTAGCTCTACGCTTCCCTCCCTCCAGCTGCAGAAATATAATTGCGGTGTTATCATGGCCCCAGCGCCTGACCCTGCTGGGTCTGCGCCTGGTATTGGACTTGTGGCGCGCGACTACGCATTCCGTAATCACCGGCCCCCGGATGCGGTTGTATTTATCGTGTCCATGGTGCGCCTCCGCGCCACCGTCTGGATAACACAGAGGCAAGATAACGTCGTCAATTTCCCAACAATGAGAAATGTTTCCAAACTGCCTCCCTGGTGGTCACAGTCACAGCCATGACAGTTTAACTCACTGATGTGTCTCTGGGAATACATGGAAGGCCTGCAGCCGGCCATTGTTTTTTTGTTGTTGCTTTTCTCAAAGATGACGCAAAGCAAGAGCTGCTACTATAAACCAAAGGAGGTTTCACCATAGAATGCAGGGAAGAAATTGAATTTTTCTAGGCCATGCAAAGGAAGCCTCATTTTGCAAATTGTCTTTCAGTTTCTGTTCTCCTTCACTACTTGAAAATGTTATCTAAGTATTTTTTTTTCTGCGAGTTTCCACCATACTTCATTTAATGCTGTTTTGTTGTATGCCCCAAGTAGTGTCTTGGTTATGTGGGACCGATATTTCAAAACTCTTGTATTGTCCTCCTGAGTGAAGTGAGTACAAACAGCCTTTGCAAGGATGGCTTTGAACGGCAACATTGTGTGTGTGCGCTGACAGCGTCCTCCAAGCAAGGACTGTGGGGACTCGAGAAGTATCTGATTATCACGGGCATAACCGGTATTTATTTACATTCTAATGTAAATTGAATACCAGTGTTAATTGTTCATACTCCTTAATCTTTCGACTACAGAATGCAACAAACGTCCATATTTATATATTTTTATTTTAATAGTTTTACTTGGCTTTATCTGAATATTTTTTTTTGCAAAGGTCTTAGAAAAGCAAGTACATTCTTGTTTTTTATAGCGCATCATCTGTTGATTTTGGAAAATACAATTTCATGAGAATGCAATTGAACCAAATGATGAAATCTAGTTGAAAAATGACTTGAATGGCTTTCATCAAATTGCCTTTGGTGGTCTAGAGGGTTTTTTGTGTTGGGTTTCCACCCATGAACATCTACGCCCTCTGAGTTTTAGGGAGTTCCTTGTAGGTCTGGCATTACCCAACACCTTTTCATGTTGCTAAAATAAATGTTGTTAAAATAAATGTATTATATAGTTCCTTATAGGGGCTTTCAGCCACTCCTCTTTATCCATCGGTCTGTTATTGTGTTATTCCTCCTTTCACTTATTCTGTCCCCGGCACCATTGGCCCATAATTCTTGGGCAGGCAATTAACAGTGATTCATACCCCCAGCACAGGGTGTTAGCCTTTGGTAATGTCCAGCATAGGCAGGAATCATGCTTAATGTGTGAACCAACCAACTCAGAGCAGACATTGTCTGCTCAACATGTTTTCTACTCAGCTGACTCTGACATAATTAGGAAACATTTTAGAGAGATTGTAAAGCTTTATTATTCGTCCTTATAAACAGAAAATAGCTTCTAGGAACACCAATTCTTTATAGCTAAATCAGTTAGTACATTGGGGGCCTCATCTACAAGAAAATAAAGCAGAGCGGCGCCGCTAGCCATTTAGCTGCGCCGTGCTGCGTCATTTTCAAAGCACAGGGATGTGTTGTATTAACAACAGCTTTCTCTTGCGCACAATTGGCTGCCGTGTGCCAGCACAGGCACCCTTGCGACATTTTGCAAGGGTGCCTGCACTGCGGGGATGATTGTTTTTGTGCAGGAAGAACCCTTCCTGCACAAAAATAATCCTTAATGGCATTTCCCTCTTTCTATGCATGCTGCAGAATTCAGCACGCATAGAAAGAGGAAAAAATGAGGAGAGTTAAAAGTATTTCTCCTCGTTGCGCTATTCCTGTGCCTCCCCTGAAGAGGCATAGCATTCTGACGCATTTCCAGTTTTACAAAATGTTATAAATCTGGGAATGTGTCAGGTTCAATGGATGTTGCGTGGGAACACCCACAGAACACCAATGGAACACCACTTTCACACAGAGTAATGAGTGAAAGGGGCCCCTATTTACAAGGCCTTGAATAAACACGCAGGGTGACTTTACGTGACCTTGTAAATATGGGCAGGCACACTGCACTGCCGGTGCATCAAAAAAAGTGAAGCCCGTCGGCGCAATTGGGTAGTAAATATGCCCCCTAATGTTTAGAAAAGAGTGGTTTACAACTACGATTCACATAACACTAGCTAGAGTAAAGGCACTACCAATCAATTAAAACATTCAGATTCTCACACTACTTGCTTAACAATGTTACTATCCTGATCATGTCTAGTCGACAAATGGATCACGAGGAGGAGGCATTCTCAGAAGAGACAGTAGGGGAGATAAAGGTTCTTATTAGAACACAGCACCTCACTGCTTGACTGAGACTTGTAATGTAGATTACTATTACTGTAGCACTCAGTTAAAACAACTGCCAACTTCAGTTCTTGAATGAGAAACCAGAATTTGTTCTCTTCACCTGACGTGCTTTTGTTGTCATCTTTTCCCCCTTAGCCTCACCAGCTCCCTCACCGATCCCATCATCTTCGTGAAACAGTGCTGCAAAGGCTTCTGCATCGATATACTCAAGAGACTCGCTAAGACAATCGGCTTCACCTATGATCTGTACCTGGTCACCAATGGGAAGCATGGGAAGAAGATTGAGGGAGTGTGGAATGGCATGATCGGCGAGGTACGTCATAGCCAATGGTAAACCTCAAACAAGGACTCGTAGAAGAGGGCCATAAAGTAACTATGTGACTAGCAATATTAATATTGTTTTATTGTTTGCCCCTCAATATCGAAGAAGTCACACGCTCAGTGGAGTCTATTCATCTGGCATTTACATTGCTCTACTAAGGTCTGCACTGGGATACTGTCACTTAGATGTCGATCTATTCTGTTTTGAATTCATAGGCGATGTTAGAGATGTGGTTTGTGTAACTCACCTGTGCTTGTGTTAATGTACCACAAAATTTGTTGTATAAAAGATCAACGTTGAATCCATTATTTTTAGATGAGGGAAAGTTCCTAGATTTTAACAGCAGGTGCGGATTAGAGGTGCCATCTTTTCTGCTCCTTTTTCTGCCTCAAGTAACACCCTACTTGTCCCATGACAAGGTGACTAGGAATACAGGATCTGGTGTAAACAATGTTTGTACCCGATTCCTGGTATTTTAAATTGTTAGACCTGGCATCCTTGGCGTGGTTTTCCCTGACTTTTTGTCTCTACCCCCTGTGTTTTTGATGCTGTGCTGGATTTCATTTTTGCTGGCTTTGATGCTTTGGGCACTTTGCCACTGCTGATCAGTCTCAAAGTGCAAGTCCTCCCTGTGTAAATTGGTATTGTGATTGGTTCTCCCTGATTGGCATATTTCATTTACCAGTAGGTCCCTAGTAAAGTGCACTGAGTGTGCCAGGGCTGGTAAATCAAATGCTACTGGTGGGCCTGCAGCACTGATTGTGCCACCCATATGAGTAGCCCTGAAAAGATGTCTCAGGCCTGCCACCGCGGTGCCTGTGCGCAGTTTGTTAACTGCCATGTCGACTTGGCAAGTGCCACCACTTGCCAGGCCCTACCCTTCCCTTTTCTTACACAAAGGACACCCCTGTGGTAGGCCCAAGGTACCCCCCTGGGCAGGGTGCAGTGTATGTGAAAGGTAGGACATGTAGTGGTGTGTGTAACATGTCCTGATAGTGAAATACTGCCAATTTCGCTTTTCACTATTGAAAGGCTATCTTGCCCCATAGGACAGAATGGGGAATACTTTGTAACATTTTAAAAGCATATCTTCCCATAGGGATAAGATAGAAAAATGGAGTTTGGTATCCCTGAACTCAGGATTTAATAACACATCTTTTAGTAAAGATGGTTTTTAAATTGTGTGTTTGAAAATAGTACTTTTAGAAAGTGGCTATTTTCTTGTTCAACCATCCTGTGTGCCTCTGCCTGTTTGTGTATTGACTGTCTGGTTTCAGTGTGACAGAGACAGAGGATGTGCATTCCCTGTAGACAGCATCTGGGGGGGTTGAGGTGTGCCTGGCCCTTTCTGGATGACCCAGTCCTGAGCTGAATAGACCCTGGCTGCATATAGAGTGGTGGGAGGAGATTTACCTTGCACCTGAATTGAGCCTCTCTCCCTTGCACAATGCCGTCTCCACCTCCTGTGTTCATGCTGCACCACTGAAGGCAGAACTGGTTTGAACTGGGCTCACAGCCCCCTGCACAAAGAGAACAAATATATTTTGGGGTAGAAGTATCAGACCCAAAACCCCAGACTCTAGATCATTCCTGGAATTCAAGAGGAACCTTTGCCAAGGAGAAGAGCTGGAGAGCCTGAGGAGAAGTACTGCCCTTGCTGTGTGTCTGGGGTTGGCCTGCAGTTGCTGTTTCTGCCAAGGAAAGGAGAAGGACTTTACTGTGTGCTGTGTCTTCTGCTTGAAGGAGATCTCCAAGGGCCTGAAGTGTACTGGCCTCCTGTTCTAAAGTCTCAGGGACACAAAGACTTCACCCCCAGCTCCCCTGAACTCTGCTGCTGTGAGTTCTAGCCCGCCAAGAGGTGCCTGTGCCAGTTTTGGGCCTCTGGAGGTTGTTGCTGCTGGTTGGGAGCTGGAAGAAAGATGAAACTCAAAGAACTACAGAAATCGATTTATCGCTCTTCTTGCGGCTGTTTTCCCGACGCATCTCCACAGCGCGAGAAGAATTTCCACGCATTGCTGCGCCGCTGTGGAAACCACCACAGCGCCTGTCGCCGCTGCAAGAATCGACACATCGAGGGTTCGCAGCTGAAGAGGACCGACGCAGGGCCGCTCAACGCCGCCGCATCGATCGTCGCCGCATCCCGAATTTCCGCACATCGTACCTGTGCAGCAATTTCGTCCAACGCATCACCTGCGGACCGGAACCGTCACAAAGAATCGATGCATCACTCCCCGTACAGATCGGATTCGACGCAACCCTTCCTCTGTGTGCAACGGGACTGTCGCAAAGCCTCCCCAAGGTCTCAGGAGTGTCGCATCTCTTTGTTTTCCGACGCTGCGGCTTTTGGAACTTTGACGCATCTACAGGTACTTTGGTGAAAAGTCACGCATCCGTAGTTTTCTATGGTACAAGTTCTTAAAACCTTTTGAAAATCATATTTTTAACTGTGTATGTTGGATTTTTGTCATTTTGGTCTTGTTTAGTTTAGATAAAGATATTTTATTTTTCTAAATTGGTGTGGTGTCCTTTTGTGGTGTTATCACTGTGTTACTGTGAGTGTTGGTACAAATACTTTACACATTGCCTTTGGGATAAGCCTGTCTGCTCGTGCCAAGCTACCAAGGGGGTGAGCAGGGGTTATCTCAAGTATGTATCCCCCTTACCCTGACTAGAAGCAACGGTCCCTATTTGGACAAAAGTACCTACCTCTGCCAACTAGAGACCCCCATTTCTAACATTGGTGGTCAGCGGTGTGGATTTGAACCTGTATTTGTACTTGACCCACAGTGATTGGTGTACAGCACTAGTTTAGTGCAGCCCACTACGCAACCACATACTGTGTTTTGTTTTTGGTTCTATTTTTGAGTGACCCTTAAAGTATCCACGCATCATGTCTCAGAAGGGTAAACCAGCAAGTGAGATGGCAGAATTGGAGTTTGATATTGAAATGTTGCATTCCTACAAAGTAGATCAGTTCAAGCAATTTTGCAAAGATTTTGTATGTCCTATGAAGAGCAGCTCCAGGAAGGAGGAGCTACAGAAGGCCTTAAGGGCCTGGTAGGAGGCCAAAGCGGCTGGGGAGACAGGTGATGCAGAGGTGGATGAGGATGCACAAGGTAATGGCTTCAGGTCACAGGATCTGCCTGTGTCAAGAGTAGCCTCTAGGGCTGGCAGCAACCATTCCGCTAGACGTTTTTCCCCAGAGGAGTTGGAGGAAAATCAAAGGGTTAGAGATCATGAATTAGAGATCATAAGGTTCAAAATGAAGCAAGTGGAAATGGAGAACCAAAAGGCTGCCATGGAGAGAGAAAAGATGGCAGAAGAGAGCAAAAACGCTCGTGCTTTGGAGGAAAATAAATTGCTTTTGGCTCATGAGTTGAGCATGAGGGAACTGGACATTAAAGCCAAGCAAGTGGAGTCCAGTTCAAATGGTGGCAGCGTACAGCCAGTGCAAGGGGGTAAGGATTACATACCCAAGGACCTAGTGCAGAATTACCAGAAGTGTGACAATGTCTATGCATGGTTTGCGCCTTATGAGGCAGCACTGCGAATGAATGAAGTGCCTGAGAAGCATTGGGGGGCGAGCATGTGGAGACACTTTGAGGCCACTGGGAGGAACACCCTGACACCTTTGGAGGAGGCGGGTAACCTGACCTATCCCCACATGAAGGAGGCTTTATGCCTCAGGTATGGGCTCACACCGGAGCAGTACAGGGAGAAGTTCAGGAACTTCAAGAAGCTTGATTCTCATACTTGGGTTGAATGTGTGAACATGTATAACCGTGCACTGGATGGTTGGATAAAGGGCAGCAAGGTAACTGATTACCAGGGGTTATACAACTTGATTGGTTGGGAGCACTTGAGTAGTCTGTGTGTTCCAGAGCTGCGCCAGCATCTATTGGATAGTAAGCTAACTGATCCCAGGGAGCTTGCTAAGGAGGCGGACGGCTGGACAACTACCAGGGTCCACAAGGGGCTTGTGGGTAACCCAGCCAAGGGTTGGCAGGGTCCCCAGCAGAAGAGTGGGGGGATAAGGTTAACCAAAAGGAGTTCTCTAAAGGCCCCCAAAACAGTTTCCAGGGTAAGGAATCCCAGCCACCCAATTCTAAAGTGTCCTGGTCCCATAAGGGCAGGCACGACAACCGGGGTCCCTGCTGGTGCTACAACTGTGGTCAGGAGGGCATATAGCGTGGGACCCTAAGTGCCCTAAGGCAACCCCAGCACCCACTGGTGCACCGTCACCGGGGTTAGTGAGTGTAGCGCTGGGGGAGGAGTTGGTTCCTAGTGAAGGTGGGGAGTCAGCAGTCATGACCCTTGTCTCATTAGGAGACAGAGAGATGGTCCAGAGATCCTATCTGCCTGAGAACACCAAGAAGTACAGGCAGTGGGTGACCATCAATGGGAGGAGGGTGGAGGCTCTGAGAGACACAGGAGCCAGCGTGACATCTGTCAGGTGTCAATGGGTGTCTGAAGAGCAGGTTATTCCCAATGTACTTCACCCTGTAGTTGCAGCAGACAACTCTGAGCACCTGTGTAAGGTGGCGCTAGTTCCGTTTGAGTGGGGGTGGGGGGTCTAAGGTTCCTTGAATGTCGTTGTTAGTCCATCCATGCCTGTAGACTGTCTGCTTGGCAATGACCTGGAGAGCTCCCCATGGAAGGAGGTGGAACGCCAGGCTCATTTGGAGATGTTGGGTCTGCCTGAGTGGGTCTGTGTGACCACTCGGTCAATAGCAGCCAGTAGGGGTAATTAAGAGGACCTGGAGCCTGAAACAGTGGCCCAGGTGCCTGCCAGGAAGAGGAAGGGCAGGGGGTGTGGGAAACCATTCCCCGAAGTTCCCACAGTCCAGGAGGAGGCGGTACCTGAGGGGGATGCCCTGGAACCTACAGGGGAACAAGTGGCCGAACTGGGAGACCTGCCTGAGCTGACCCATTGGCTGCAGGAAGGGGGTCCCTCCAGGGAGGAGTTCTGCAGAGCGCAGATGGAGTGCCCTACTCTTGTTGGTTTGTGGCAACAGGCTGCAAACCAGGCAGCAGGTGATCAGTCTGGATCACATCTGATTTACTGGGAAGATGGGTTGTTGTATAGTGAGCCTAAGGTTGCTGAGCCCGGTGCAGCCCGTGTGCTGGTGGTACCCGAGCGCTTCAGGACCTTCCTACTGGGTCTGGCTCATGACGTGCCTCTAGCAGGACATTTGAGGTGCGACAAGACCTTTCAGAGGCTTGTCACCCACTATTACTGGCCCCAAATGAGAAGGGACGTTGGTCTGCATTGTAGGTCTTGTTAGACTTGCCAGGCAAGTGGCAAGAGTGGAGGGAAGTGTAAGGCTCCCCTCCAACCCTTTCCTGTGGTGAGTACCCCTTTTGAGCAGGTGGGCATTGATATTGTGGGGCCCCTGGAACCCAAGACAGCCTTAGGCAACAAGTTTATCTTGGTCTTGGTGGACCATGCCACCCGGTACTCGGAAGCTGTCCCTCTCCGGACAATCACAGCCCCCGTAGTGGGCCGTGCATTGATGGGGATCTTTTCCCGTGTGGGGTTTCCCAGAGAGGAAATCTCAGACCGCGGTTCAAACTTCATTTCGAAGTACATGACATCTTTGTGGGAAGAGTGCAGTGTGGCATACAAGTTCACCACTCCTTACCTTCCTCAAGGGAATGGGTTGTTGAGAGATTCAACCGAACCCTGAAGGGCAGGATAAAGGTTCTTGCAGAACCCATGAGACGGAAGTGGGACGTCTTTTTGCCATGCCTGTTGTTTGCATATAGGAGGTACCGCAGAAGTCCTTAGGGTTCAGTCCCTTTGAACTGCTGTATGGTCACCCTGTGAGAGGGCCCTTGAGTCTGGTGAAGCAGGTTTTGGAGAGAACTCCTGGTAAGACCCCACAAGATGTGTTCAGCTATCTGCTGGCCTTCAGAAACCAGACTCAACACTTCAGGAAACTCGCTCAGGCAAACCTGGAAGCTAGCCAGGAAGAAATGAAAAGATGGTATGACCAGAATGCCACTCTGGTCGAATTTCAGCTTGGCCAAAAAGTGTGGGTGATGGCACCAGTGGAGCCTTGTGCTCAAAGATAAGTGGACTGGTCTATATGAGGTGGTGGAGCGCAAGAGTGAGGTGACCTATTTGGTTGACTTGCAGACTCTTAGGAACCCTTTGAGGATCCTGCATGTAATCCGCCTCAAGCCGCACTTTGAGAGGTCTGAGGTAACTATGCTCCTTGCAACAGATGATGGAATGGAGGAGGAGAGTGAGCCTCTTCCTGACCTCCTGTCAGCAAAGGAACATGATGGGTCAGTGGAAGGGGTAAACCTCTCTCCTACCCTGACCCCAGAACAGCAGAGGGACTGTCGCCAGGTGTTGGGACAATACGCCTCCCTGTTCTCCCTGACACCAGGAGTCACCAATTGGTGCATCCATGATGTGGACACTGGGGACAGTCTACCTGTGAAGCAGAAATTTTACATGGTAGCTGACAAAGTCAGGGCAAGCATCAAGGAAGATGTTTCCAAGATGTTGGTGTTAGGGGTGATCGAGCCCTCAAGCAGCCCCTGGGCTGGCCCAGTGGTCTTAGTGCCAAAAGCTGCTGTGCCCGGTGTCACTCCAGAACTTCGGTTCTGTGTGGACTACCGTGGGCTCAATGCGGTCACCAAGACTGACGCGCACCCCATCCCCAGAGCTGACAAGCTCGTTGATCGGCTGGGAGATGCTCGGTACCTCAGCACATTTGACTTGACGTCTGGGTACTGGCAGATTGCCTTAACCGATGGGGCCAAGGAGAGGTCTGCGTTCTCAACGCCAGAGGGATACTACCAGTTCCGGGTTATGCCCTTTGGGTTGAAGAACGCCCCTACTACCTTCCAGAGTCTGGTCAGCCAGGTACTGTCCGGGCTGGAGGAATTCAGCACCGCTTACCTGGATGACATTGCTGTGTTCAGCTCCAGTTGGGAGGAACATTTGCAACACCTCTGTGAAGTGTTGAAGGCTCTGCAAAGGGCAGACCTCACTATCAAGGCTAGTAAGTGCCAGATAGGGCAGGGGTCTGTGGTGTACTTGGGACACCAGGTAAGGAGCGGCCAGGTGGCGCCTATACAGGCAAAGATTGCCACCATTCTGGCTTAGGAGCCCCCCAAGACCCAGACAGAGGTGAGAGCCTTTTTAGGTCTCACCGAGAACTACCGATGGTTTGTCAAGGGGTATGGCAGCATTGTTGCCCCTTTGAGAGAGCTGATTTCAAGGAAGCAGCCCAGGAAGGTGATCTGGACTGATGCCTGCCAGACGGCTTTTGATGCCCTGAAATCTGCCATGTGTACGGCGTCCGTGCTTAAGGCACCTGATTTCTCCAAAGAATTTGTTGTGCAGACAGATGCTTCAGAGCATGGTGTGGGAGCAGTACTCTCACAATTGAACAATGAGGGCTTGGACCAACCTGTAGCTTTCATCAGTAGGAGGCTGCTTCCCAGGGAACAGAGGTGGAGTGCAATTGAAAGGGAAGCTTTTGCTGTGGTCTGGGCACTGAAGAAGCTAAGGCCCTACTTGTTTGGAACTCACTTCCGGGTTCAGACAGACCACAGGCCCCTCAGATGGTTGATGCAGATGAGGGGTGAGAATCCAAAACTGTTGAGGTGGTCCATCTCCCTACAGGGAATTGACTTTATGGTGGAACACCGCCCTGGTACGGAACAGGCCAATGCTGATGGCCTGTCCAGATTCTTCCGCCTTAGTGATGAGAACTCCCAAGAGGGTGGGTAGTTCTCCCCACTTTTCAGATGGAGGGGACACGTGTTAGACCTGGCATCCTTGGTGTGGTTTTCCCTGACTTTTTGCCTCTACCTCCTGTGTTTTTGATGCTTTGCTGGATTTAGTTCTTGCTGGCTTAGATGCTTTGGGCACTTTGCCACTGCTGATCAGTGTCAAAGTGCAAGTGTTCCCTGTGTAAATTGGTATTGTGATTGGTTCACCCTGATTGGCATATTTGATTTACCAGTAGGTCCCTAGTAAAGTGCACTGAGTGTGCCAGGGCTGGTAAATCAAATGCTACTGGTGGGCCTGCAGCACTGATTGTGCCACCCACATGAGTAGCCCTGAAAAGATGTCTCAGGCCTGCCACCGCGGTGCCTGTGTGCAGTTTGTTAACTGCCATGTCGACTTGGCAAGTGCAACCACTTGCCAGGCTCTACCCTTCCCTTTTCTTATACATAGGACACCCCTATGGTAGGCCCAAGGTACCCCACTGGGCAGGGTGCAGTGTATGTGAAAGGTAGGACATGTACTGGTGTGTGTAACATGTCCTGATAGTGAAATACTGCCAATTTCGCTTTTCACTATTGAAAGGCTATCTTGCCCCATAGGACAGAATGGGGAATGCTTTGTAACATTTTACAAGCATATCTTCCCATAGGGATGAGATAGAAAAATGGAGTTTGGTATCCCTGAACTCAGGATTTAATAACACATCTTTTAGTAACGATGTTTTTTAAATTGTGTGTTTGAAAATAGCACTTTTCTAAAGTGGCTATTTTCTTGTTCAACCATCCTTTGTGCCTCTGTCTGTTTGTGGATTGATTGTCTGGTTTCAGTGTGACAGAGACAGAGGATGTGCATTCCCTGTAGACAGCCTCTGGGGGGGGGAGGGGTTGAGGTGTGCCTGGCCCTTCCTGGATGACCCAGCCCTGAGCTGAATAGACCCTGGCTGCATATAGAGTGGTGGGAGGAGATTTACCTTGCACCTGAATGGAGCCTGTCTCCCTTGCACAATGCCGTCTCCACCTCCTATGGTCATGCTGCACCAGTGAAGGCAGAACTGGTTTGAACTGCGCTCAAAGCCCCCTGCACAAAGAGAACAAAGACATTTTGGGGTATAAGTATCAGACCCTAAACCCCAGACTCTAGATCATTCCTGGAATTCAAGAGGAACCTTTGCCAAGGAGAAGAGCTGGAGAGCCTGAGGAGAAGCACTGCCCTTGCTGTGTGGCTGGGGTTGGCCTGCAGTTGCTGTTTCTGCCAAGGAAAGGAGAAGGACGTTGCTGTGTGCTGTTTCTCCTGCTTGAAGGAGATCTCCAAGGGCCTGAAGTGTGCTGGCCTCCTGTTCTGAAGTCTCAGGGACACAAAGACTTCACCCCCAACTCCCCTGAAATCTGCTGCTGTGAGTTCTAGCCCGCCAAGAGGTGCCTGTGCCAGTTTTGGGCCTCTGGAGGTTGTTGCTGCTGGTTGGGAGCTGGAAGAAAGAAGAAACTCAAAGAACTACAGAAATCAACGTATCGCTCTTCTTGCGGCTGTTTTCTCGACGCATCTCCACGGCGCGAGAAGAATTTCCACGCATCGCCGTGCCGCTGCCGAAAGCGCCGCAGCGCCTTCTGCCGCTGCAAGAATCGACGCGTCAAGGGATCGCAGCTGAAGAGGACCAACGCAGCGCCGCTCAACGCTGCTGCATCGATCGCCGATGCATCCCGGATTTCCACGCAACGTACCTGTGCGGCAAGTTCGTCTGACACATCACCTGTGGACCGGAACTGTCACGAAGAATCGACGCATCACTCTCCGTACAGACCGGATTCAAAGCAACCCTTCCTCTGCGTGCAGCGGGACTGTCGCATCGCCTCCCCAGGTCTCAGGAGTGTCGCATCTCTTTGTTTTCCGACTCTGCGGCTGTTTGGCTTTTGGAACTTTGACGCATCTACAGGTACTTTGGTGAAAAGTCATGCATCCATAGTTTTCCATGGTACAAGTTCTTGAAACCTTTTGAAAATCATATTTTTAACTGTGTATGTTGGATTTTTGTCATTTTGGTCTTGTTTAGTTTAGATAAAGATATTTTATTTTTCTAAATTTGTGTGGTGTCCTTTTGTGGTGTTTTCATTGTGTTACTGTGAGTGTTGGTACAAATACTTTACACATTACCTTTGGGATAAGCCTGTCTGCTCGTGCCAAGCTACCAAAGGGGTGAGCAGGGGATATCTAAAGTGTGTATCCCCCTTACCCTGACTAGAAGCAAGGGTCCCTATTTGGACAAAGGTACCTACCTCTGCCAACTAGAGACCCCATTTCTAACATGAATTGTGCAGTAATACCATGTACCTATGATAGTTTCCTATACTCATTCACCAGTTCATATCTAGGGGGATGTACAAGGGGAAAAGAGGCTGAAAGAGGGTAAATGTGAGGAACTCAGGCAGAGTTACTCTGATTCTGCAAGTTATCCCTCATTTTGGCCTCATTAACTTTGAACAGTCCAAGAATTTTGCTCTGGGCAATGGCCCCAAGTTACGATAATATAGTTTCCTGTGGTGAAATTACTACTGGTAATGCTAGCCAACTTGTAAAGAGGACCTAATTCTGTAGCTGTTTCTTTGTTCTTACCAATGCTTAATTTGTAAAAGAATGTGTGATGTTCCCAAGACATTTAAAATGCTTACTCCTATGAAGGGTTCGAGGCTCCATGGAAGAACAACTTGCTGCTGAGGATGGGAGGCAGACCTTATCTGTTTGTTCAGCAGCTACAACACCATAGCTCCCGACTGTCTCTCTTACCCCTGCCTGCCCTTTTTCCATGCAGACAGCTAGCCTGGAAACAGTAGCCTGGCATCCTGCAGGGAGAGCAGCAGTCTTTTTACTTCTGTTAAGGGTTTGGAAATCGAAGAAGGGTTGCCAGTATACTGAATACACTGTATAGTGAAGTATCACTGTACTAGTTATCCTTCTATTTCCTTGCACCTTTGTGAAAATGAAAGACTGGCTCAGCTGCCTATTGCTTCTCAGTAAAACGTTTGCCTCCTCTGGAGCCAGGGGTCGCAAAGAAAGTGCCAGGAGTAGCAGGGAGCAAGCTAGAGGTTACAGCTGCGACCCCTGACCACTTCCAAATGACATCCTTGAGAAGTATGTGCCACTGGGGCCCATCTGTCACAAATTAATTACTGGTATACACTATTATCCCAGTAAATGTTGTGTAGCATCTTCCCCAGCCCTGGAGCATGCAAATTAAGTACACCACACAGGAGCTTTAGTGAAACACTTCTTTATTCCTCAACATACGCTCACACACTGCGCATTACATCATACTTTTCAGATAAACACACCTAGCACATTACGCAGTTCCTGTCTAGAGTCCGTCCCAGAACCATGAGGGTCCTAGTGTGTATAACACCAATATGCTACATCTCCCTCTTTGTTAAATAAAAAGTGGCAGATATCATTAGAAATCACATCTCTCCAATTAGTTGGCGAGGCGCTTGCATTTGTCACCTGGCTCGGGTGATCCAAGTTGATCAGGGTCCACCTTGATTCGGGCATCAGCAACTTAGGCTCAGGCGCTTGAGCCAGACCTGCGGGGTCATCTCTCACATGGCTTCAGGACTCAACAAATGGTGTGCTAGGTGTTTAAAATGTGATGTGTCCCGACTGATGGTCTGTCCCGACTGATGTGCTGTCACCATATGTCCTTTGCGCACCACAACCAGTAGAGGATCAGCTGCAAAAAGAGTGTCCATTTTTCGTCATCATTTTTATTTAACCAGTACTCAGTCTCTTTCATCAAAGACTGTTTCCTGGGCATGGTGACGCTGGTTGGCATAGGTCTTCATTTTCCTTTTCTGAGTCATATCGGTGTCTCGATCTTGGTCAGTGTTGACGGACCAATCCAAGGTCCATTGTGTCAATTTTGATCTAATTGCTCTCCCAAATAGCAAGCAGGCTGGAATCTCACCAGTTGTCGAGTGGGAAGTTGATCAATAGGCTCTGAGGTCCTGGTACAAGACTCATTTCAGGTCGAGTCCTTCCAGGGACGCTCGCTGAATGACTCTCTTGAGGGTACCCATGAATCATTCGACGAAACGATTGGCCAGAGAGGTGTGCTCTTTTGGTGTTTGACATTGAGTCAGACAATAAATTCTTTGAACTCTTTGCTATTAAAGGGCGTCTGTTGCTAGAGTTTAGGATTTCAGGAATGCCCCATGTCGCAAAAACGTCATCTAGGTGTTCTATGACTTTGTCATGCGTTGTAGACAACAAGTCTTTCGCCAAAGGAAAATGTGAGTATTCATTGTTGACTACCATGAGATGATGTCCATTTCCTAAAGGGCCCTAGAAATCAACAGCAAACCTTTCCCAGGCATGGGTAGGAAGGTCAGACATTGTCACCTGTGTCACTTTAGGAGACAAATAGTTTCAAATGTGGCACGCTTTGAGTGTCTTCTCTACTTGCTCATCTAGCCGAGGGAACCACACTCGATATCATAGGGCTCTTTTGGTGGCTACAATACCACAGTATCCTTCATGAACAAGCTCGATGACTCTCTGCCTTAGGCTTTCAGGTATGATGATTCGCAAACCTCTTTGTATTACGCCTTCTTGGGTGACTGACATCTCATCCTGTACTTATTTAAACTTTTGAAACTCAACATCTTCGTCAATGGTTCAGGAATTTCTTCTCCATGATTGTGTGGCAATGATTTCTTTGCTAACAGTCATGTTCTTGTCAGCATTGGTGGCAGCAATGATTTGTTCCATCAATGAGCCTCTGGGGTGCTGGATTTCACAATAAAGTTGATATATGCTTCAGCTGTCTTTGATGTACAGCTGTGACGGTGTTGCTGCACACGTGAAAAGTAGTCTATGAAATGAAATGACGAATTTGTATAGCGCTACATATACCCGGGGGTGTCTAGGCCCTTAGATGAGCATACGAGCAGAGGTAATACAGTAGTGGTGCACTAGTATAGCCATGTTTTTAGGTGCTTCCTGAATTTAAGCAAATTAGATTCTTTTTTTAGGGAAATAGGCAGGGAATTCCAGAGTTTGGCAGTGGTGTAGACAAAGCTTTTTCCTCCCCATTTTGCTCTGTGTGCCTTGGGGATTATGAGGTTGCCACTGTTTATTAATCTAAGTGATCTAGCTGGAATATAGGGTTTGAAAAACTGCGACAGTTATGATGGACCAAGGCTGTGTCTGGCTTTAAACGCAATACATAACGCTTTGAAATGAATGCGTTTACTGATGGGCAACCAGTGAAGCTCTTTGAGAGCCCTGGAGACTGAGTCATAGCAAGAGAGCCCAAACAGGACTCCAGCTGCGGCGTTCTGCGTCATCTGGAGTTTGTGTAAGCTGCGCTTGCTCGCACTGGTAAATAGGGCGTTGCAATAGTCCAGCCTGGATGCAATTAGCGCTGTAACCACTGTCTACAGGGTTTTAATATTTCCCTGGCTTGTGTATATTTCATAGTCATACTCTTGAAGTCTTAAACCCCATCTCTCAATTCGAGGGGCATATTGGGCTTCGGATTTCGGAAAATTGTGAGTAGTGCCTGGTGGTCTATGACAACAGTAAACCGCTTTCCATAGAGGAATAAATAAAAATGTTTGCAGGCCCACACCACAGCCAGACTCTCTTTCTCCGGCTGAGAGTAAGCGCCTTCTGTCTCAGACAGGCTCTGACTGGCATAGGCCACAACATGACTCTGAGCATTCGGATGACATTGTATTCAGCAAGGATTGTCCCTAGCCCGACTGGGCTTGCATCAACCGTTACCTTGGTATGTAACTTAGAATCAAAATTGGCCTTTTCAGTTGCATTCTCAATCGCATGTTTAATTTCTCTGAAAATTCTGTCAGATTCTGTAGACCAATGAAAAGGTACATTTTGCTTTGTCGAGTTTCTTAATGAGGCACTTACGGTACCAAAGTTGATAAGGTATCTTAATCAATAACTGGCCATGCCTAGGCAGGATCTCAGCATGGTAACATCTTGGGGGGGAGGCAAGTGGATGTCAGTGCTTGCACCTTATATGAGTCTGGAGTCATTCCCCCATCAGAGAATATATGCTAAAATAAAACTTGAGTTTAGTCTTGTGAAATTTGCACTTTGCAGCATTCAGAGTGATACCTGCATCAGTCCGTAACTGGCACACTTGGTTGAGGGCTTTGTTGTGTTCTTTTTGTGTTCTCACAAAAACCAGGAAGTCATCACTGTAGTTGAAAGCATATGTGACAGGTTGAATTATTTGGCAAATGATATCCTGAAATATATCAGCAGCCGAAGATACTCCAAAGCTCAGTCTCTTGTATCTGCACAAACCAAAATGATTTAAAAAGGTAGTAATTTACCTGCAGCTCTCCTCCAGTTCAAATTGATGGTATCCTTTATTCAGGTCAAGACGGAAGAATACTTTGGTTCCATTCAGTTGCATAGTCATGTCCGCTATGTGAGGACCAGGGTGTCTCTCTCTCTCTCAATGGCTTTGTTCACCTGGTGCATGTCAACGTAAATGCATACTGTCCTTTTTGGGCACTATGACTATAGGTGAAACCTATGGTGTGGGGCTTGTGGAGCGTTCAATGATGTCATGTTTCAAGAGTGCTTCCAGTTCTTTCTTCACAGTTTCCTGTAGATGAAAAGCAACTCTGCAATGTCGCTAAGCAACAGGGTGAATATCTTTATTGAAATGAAGCTTTACTTTCATTTTCTTGAGTCCTCATAGGCCGTGGAACAACTATGGGAATTGGCTTGTGATCTCAGATTGAGCACAGAGGTTGTAGTTGAGGGATATGAACCCCTTGTCAGAAGCGGTGGCAAAGATGAGCAAACAGGCACTCAACAATGTCCCTTGTAGAACATGAATGATGGCTTGCACCAATGTCTTTTTGGGTCACAGTGTTGCTGTGAATGATCCTTGGTTTGCAGTGGTTCAGACACAGCCCAGGTCTAGACCTTCGTGCCTGATAGGGTGAGGTGAGGCACAAGAGATAGGCTTTTAAACTTTTCCATGGGCATGATGCTAATCAACGCACCACTGTCGATGGTGAAAGTTATTGGGTGATCGTTCACTTTCAATGTGATTTTGGGACAGTGTCCAAAAGAAGTCTGTTGTTTTGTTTAGCTTGTTTTCTTTGAATTGTGATCTTCTTCACATGCAGCTAATCCAACATGTGCACGCTGCTTGTTGGTTGATACCATTAGGGCACACTCATTTTCTTCATCGGTACTCGATATTGATGGTGAAGAGCCTTTGTACGATGAACTTGACAACGATTGAATTGCCTGATCACCACTTGTCATAGTTGATGTTGCTTTTAGTTTTTTGGACGGGGCGAGAGTACTTCTGGAATGTTCTCGCATCCGTCTTCTCTTTCTGTCGTGACGCACTTTATTTTTCTTTGGCTCGGTGCACAGTTATGAAATGATTCTCTTTCCCACAACCTTTACAGGCCTGTCTAATAGCTGGATATTCACCTTTGTGGAGAAATGAAAATCCACATCAAAAGCATAGTTTTGATTTCTTTAAAGATGTTGACTTACTTGCATCACGTTTCTGCATGTGCTTGCTTTTCACAGTCAGGGCTGATTCTTGTGAGCTGTTCCTTCCTCCAGGTCAGCAGCTTGTTGGTCTGGTCGTTCTTCTGCTCTTGCAGCCATCAGCATTTTCTCCAAACTGTGCGTTTCTCTCAACATGCGTCTTCTAAACGAGTCAGAAAGACAGCCATCGATGGTTCTGCGATGCATGGCTTCTTCATCGGAGAAGACATAGAATTTGCAATGTTTAATGAGTGCATCAGGTCTTTTGACAAACTCATCCATTGTTTCACCAACCTGTTATCGTGCTTGGCTGAAGATATACCTTTGTAATTGATGCTTGACATTGTTTTTAACTTGGATTTTAGCGCTTCTTTTTCCTTTTGGTATGATTTTATTTCAGACTGTGAGATTTTCTTTAGCACTTTTTTCCCTCCATTGCCTGCAAGGTTCTTAAGTATTTGATAATCTTCTTTTCATCTTCTTTTTCTTGTGCATCTACGAACTCATCAAATGTTTTTATACACACAGCCCATCTTGCACCAATGTTCTGCTTCTTAGAAGTGTCGAAAGGCAGTGGTGGCTTCAGGAACATGGCTGCATTGTATTTTGTGCTCTCCTTTTCTGCCATTGAGAGCACGTGCTGTTCAGACAGCATTCATCGCACCAAGTGGGACTGGCAACCTCTGCATGCAAAACCCCCGTTGCTTGAGTATGAGTCTCCACATCCGATCAGAAGTCGTAAAGTGCTTTACTTGTCCTTGACAGTGAGTGGGTTTCTCTTTTCATACCTGGCTGTCCATGCAATTCTTTGTTTCGTCTGAATATTGCTCTGTGTTCAGGGGGAGCGCAGTGTTTTTGCCAGCAACCTCACTAGTGATTTCTTGGCGGGTGTTTCGAATGTGCTCCTCTGCAGGGCCTTCGACTCCGTATGCAGCCGTGCATGGCCTGGAGCAGGGCTTTGACTCCACATGTGCCAGTCGCAGACTGCTTTGCATCGGTTTCGGGCACATGTGGCACCCATGAGCAGTTTGCAGTATTGTTGCAAACTCTCAGGGAGAGCAGTCTCATTTTCTTGACGCCACGTATCCCCTACTCGTCACCAGATGTAGCGTCTTCCCCAGCCCTTCGGCATGTAGATGAAGAACACCACACGGGAGCTATAGTGAAACACTTCTTTATTCCTCAGTATACACTCATGTCATGCCCTTCGCAATTCATCATACTTTCCAGATGACCACACCCTGACACCCCCCCAGCACATTACTCAGTTCCTGCCTGGAGTCCCCCCAGATCCACGATGGTCCTAGTGCATATAATGCAAATATTCTACAAGTTGTAATCGGGAATTCAAGTTATATGATCTTAAATAAAACATCTAATGCACAAAGATCTAAACTATTGTATATAAATCAATGACATTAGGTCAGTGAAGGAGTTTTCAAGTTGGAATGGTTAAACCCACTCTCCTTCAATTCTCATTTTTTCTGGGGGTTCGCTACACAATTGCCTTTTACTGTCCCATCCACAAACGTCCGTGTTGACCTCACCCTTTGGTTTATTAAGGTATCTCGGTACCTTTTTTCTGTTTATTGTTGCTGCTTTTATAGCCCTTTACTGCTGCCAAACTTTACACATTTTAGCATGAATAGCTCATCAGTTTTGCAGAAATATATTTGTTTTATCTTTTAATGTATACTTTGGAACTTGCATTTGGTTTCATACCTTATAGTTAAGGTTTTTTGAATTTTTGTCTTTTCATTGGTCATAGGAATGGGCTGCGCTAATCGGAGAGCTCCATGAACTAATATAAAAATCTAATAATAGAGTTGTAAATCTGAATTTGATTTCGAACTGTAATTGCATTTGAATCACAAATAGCAGACATTTCTGGCTGAAAGAGGTACAAGGACAGCCAATTGAAAAGGCGTAGTCTATAACACAGTATTTACATAACAATGGGTTTGAATGATAGGCCTTTATAGGAAAACACATATTAAAAGTCACACAGATGTGCTGCCATTCTGGCTAATATCTGCTTGAATATTAGTAAGCAGTCACAATACCTGTAGGCTGTTTTGTTCACACTCACAATTGTTCAACTAATGCAGTCATTCCTTAATTATGTCTGTCCTTCCTTCCTTCCACCCTCCCTCCCTCCCTTCCTTCCTTCCTCCCTTCCTCCCTCCCTCTCTTCCTTCCTCCCTCCCTCCCTTCCTTTCTTTCCTTTTTTCCTTCTCTCAATGTGAATATTTAGCACAGACCTAGCTTGAGGGAGCAGTGGAGCACTTTACAAAGTAGAAGAGATACATGTTACTAGGTGTGGGTTACAGAGGCTCTGGTTGGCGGCCACTTTTAGGTCTTGCCTGCAACAGCTCATACACTGCATGCACTCTCACTTGTGAGAGATATTGTATACAACAAGGCGCTTGCAGCTGCCTATTGTTTAACATTTGTTGCCTTCACTGTTACTCTTATTTGCTGCCTTCTAAGTGACCAGCGCATTCTGGCTTCACTTCCTCTTCTTTCAGCTGGAGCATAGACCAAGTACTGATTGCTTCATCTTGATTACAGTCCTTTCGCTAGTCGTGCTGTGATTGAGGCACTACTTTTCTTTTTTCTTCTTACCTGTCGTCCTTGTTGACCCTCTTGCCATTTGTAGCTCTGTTTTACTATGCCATACACACTTCAACAAGCCCTTTTCTCATTTGAAATTGACATTTAATGTGACAACAGATGTTATCAGCTTTTATTGTGACAACAGATTTTATCTGCTTCCAAATGTGTTTTCACTAATATCTGAACATGGATGCAATAGCTTTCCTTATGTGATAGGATTTTTTTGCCAAATGCCATATATTTTTTTCTTTTTCACACTTGGGGAGATTAACTGATTAGCTCAGAATCACAGGGTATTGTGCTGAGACCTAACAAGCATTGGCAAAGCCAATAGGTCTTGACTTTGGCAATGGTTTGTAGTCATGCAGTATAGCAGTGTGGCTTCTGTGCAGCATAGCTAGAAATATTAATAAACAACTTACTATGATGAAAAAAATGACTATGATGCATCCAGCGTTAATGTAATTTTTTTTTTTAAAGGCATAAGCCCTGGAAGCGTCATAGAGCTTTTTAAATTAGTGTTATGCAGACCACATATACTTCCGTATAGCATGGCTACAAAACAATGCCAAAGCCAATAGGTCTCATAGGTGAGACCTATTGAAAACAGTCGAGCTGATTGTCAGGTGACATTTCAGGTTACATAGTTAGAGTACAAGCTCATATTCACAATCACTGTCCCACATTTTAAATAAAATATACATATTTGCTTTAAGACTACCAGGTATATGTTCAATGTAATTCATTACATGTAAGGTTGTGTGAAATTGCGCAATTATTTTTCATGAAATTTCAAGCAGTTACATAAAATATAGAGAAACCACATTTTCAGAGCAAACTTTGGTTTGCTAGAATGTCACCTGATTGAAGGTGCACCTCAAATAAAAGAGTTTCGGAGACACTGGCAAGGAGCCTGCCAGAGCAGGAAATGTCTCTGTGCAACGATAATTAGGCTAAATTATGGTATTGGGTAACGCAGATTTCGCGAATTTCAGCATCGTAATTAAAATGTTACCCAAACTAAATCATGATATGCAAAGGTGTTCCTGGTGTGTGATCTCTGCCCCAGAAGCAGAACAGCAGTATAAAAGCCCGGCATGGTGAACTACACACCTCATCCTTTCAAAGAGGAAGCAGTGAAGGGTCAGTTTTATAGGATGTAAATCTCTGCATCAAAATAGGCTTTTATAGTTTGTTGGATAAAGGGGCTGAGTACATATCGGATTCCACATTTACATTTTATTATCTTATTTAACAAATTGAGTTGGCGATTGAGCACAAGCGCCAACAGAGACCTGTCCACATAGTGCCAAAAAAAAAAAAAACCCATACAAACAACCATTCTCTTTGTCTCACTCTCTCTCACTTTGTACCCTAAGGTTGCCCTAAGAAGACTAATAGCGTTTTCTTATAACTAAGCTAATACTATAATTCGGATTTTAGTGTTTAACTGATGCTGTCCATGGCATTGAGTTAAATGCAAATTATAGAACGTGCCTGCGACCAAAGAACTTTAACATGTCGTACAATTCTAATGTTGCAATACACAGAAAGGGAACGGCAGTATTGTGCTAGGTTCACAATATCATAGCCTTTTCCTGTCCTGTACTAAATAAAAAATTCTTCATGCAGCGTGCTCTTGTGAAAATATGATCATTCACTTTGTCACAATTTCCCCAAGAGGGCATTAGTGTGCGAGAAACTAGTGGGTGTTTTTTTTTAACTATAATTAAACATTTGAATTAAGGTATTTATGTATTTTAAATTACGGAAATATAAGAAGTAATTTCAAGCACATTTAGCAAATAAGGTAGGAATGTAATTAAATAATTCCAATTAAAATATTAAACCATAATGCGGATACTTGACAGAAATTCAATTAAATCTTACACTCTTAATAATTGATTAAATCAAGCCGTTCAAGTTTAGGACCATTGTAACTACTAGCCAAATATACATTACACAAGATCGTGAACAGATGATGTCATAAATTTAGCATTTAAAATGATAATTACTACTTTTCTATCTGTTAAGCTAGGAGTGCCTCCATTGCAGCGACTTTACTTTTATATCTAGGGTGGTTTGCAGCCAGTGAATTAACCTGCTGAGCAATCTTCCAATAATACAGAACGGCTTGGTACTCTGCCTATTCTCCCACCTGAGTTGAGTTCTATTATACTGGGTGTAATATGGGCACTGTGTACTTCATACATCCATGAATTACTTTGTCATATAGGTGCAAAATAATAAATACTAGATAGAACATATGATACCCTCCCTGATCTGTAAAGAGGAACAATGAGAGCAAGTTTAATTTTGACCAGTGGCTTGATCTTGGAACCCAATGTCATTGCCAAGTCAATTTTGACTCTCAGAATATAGATGTTCTTTCTGGAGATTATTCACAGCAACTTAAGGAAGGAGAAATTTGGGTGTAGCGAAATTGGTGGTGTAGTCAACATTAATAGTTCTGTTTTCACCATATTTAGATAACAGCGTCTTAATTTGGTTGAAATGTCTTCAGTGCACTATATTGGTGTTCACACACATTAGGTTTCCAAGCCACCCCTTGTGATCCCGGATTAACTGAGAGACAGGCATGTGATTAGGGTCTAGTATTGACTTTGTTGTATGATGCTTAGATATAAGCTTTGTGTTGCCAGCATAGGAGTGTTTAAGGGTGTGTGATCAATGTTCTCAAATTAACTGAGCACTACAACCAACCAATATCAAGCACAATGAAGACAGTAGCCCCACTGAGTCTCAAAAGACAAAATATCAAATCCTCCCACCCTTGGTACAATCAAAGCCTAAATGATGAAAGGAGGAGGCTTAGACACGTGGAGTGTAGGTGGAAACAGGAGCCCTCAACATTTCATCTAATTAAGCTATGTGAATGACGGAACAGCTACAAAAAACACTTTTCGAAGGCAAAAGCATCGTACTTCAGATCCCAACTTGACAATGCAAGGAATCCCCCAGGGTGACTTTTTGAAATTGCCAATCAACAAACAGGGGCAAACAATGTAACAAGGATTAGCAATAACTCAGTGGAAAACTTTCTCTTCCTTTTTCAATGAAAAAAATCTTAGAAATCGAAAAATCAATCGTGATCGACAAAGAAAGGTCCAAGCCACTATAGACTACGATCGCCATTCCGACGGTGAATCTCCATCCCCAGTCGAGGAGCAAACTACGAATTACCTATCTCATCCACCTTACTAAAGGAACTTAGCCACCTCTTCTCCCCCAAACTGATGAAGATCATTAATTCATCACTAAAACAAGGCATTGTTCCGCACTGACTGAAGATTGGGTGAGTGACACCCCTCTTGAAAAAAGCTGGTGCAGACCCTACTACCCTAAACAACGTTTGCCCGGTGTCAAAGTCCCTTAGTGGCCAAATTGTTGGAAAAATGGGTACACAACCAATTGTATCCACATATTGATCAATTCAACCTACTCGACAAATTTCCATCAGGATTCAGACCAGAGCACAGCACAGAATCAGCCATCGTACACATCATGGATGACACCCTTAAGATGCTAGATAACAATGATTCCTGCCTACTCATCCTCCTAGACCTCTCATTGGCGTTTGACACGGCTGTTGTGATCGACCAATTACAACAGCCTACTGGAATTGCTAGAAAACAGAATGGGGTTGTAGGGGAATGTGCTCTCCTGGTTTGCTTCCTTCTTGCAGAACCGCTCACAATAAATCAAATTAGGCAACTCATTCTTAAATGCCTCACCAGTGAGATGCGGAGCACCACAAGGGTCAACCATTTCCCCCACACTCTTTAACCTCTATATAGAGCCACTAACAGAAATCCTCAAACAAGCTAACCTTGCATACCACATGTACCCAGATGATACACAATAATACTTAAAGATATCCTCCTTAGAGGATGCCATCTAACTAAATAACACTCTGGCTGTCTCAAAACAACCTCAAGCTGAACTCTCTGAAAACAAAATTCCTACTTTTCTCCCCTCATAACAGCTCCCACACATTCAAGATGGGCTGAATCTCCTAGACTCCCTCAACTTCAAACCGACCATTATTGAATACACTAAATCCCTTGGAATAACTCTGGACAAGAATCTGAACGTGCTAGCACATAACAGTGCAACCACGCGCAGTGTCTCATTCCAACTCAAACTACTGAAGAAAGTTAAACCACTCCTGCCATCTCCAGATTTCAAGCCAGCGGTATAATCGCTAGTGGTCTCCAGACTGGGATATGGCTGTTCGACCCTTTCAGGTCTTCCAAAGTCAAGAATGGCTCCACTCAAATCGACCCTCAGGGCATCAGCAAGACTGGTAACAGGCACAAGACGCTTAGACCACATCAACCCCTCACTCAGGTCTCTCAACTGGCACCCTCTCGAGGCCAGAATTCAATTGAAAATTGTTTGCCTTCCTCATAAAGCCCTACATTATAATGAACCCAGGTACCTGGAAGAAAAGATTTGAATCTCAGGAGGCAGCCTCTACCTCAGAAGTGCAAACTTTCTCAGGATAGAATCCCTAGATTCAGAAAACAAAAAACCTACACACTCTCCTTTTCAGGATAAACTACAAGGATATGGAATTTCCTACCACCCGAGATTTGGTCAAACTCATCTACCACATTTTCAAAAAAGAGGTGAAAAGGATTCTAATGAACAGATTCCTCATTCTATCCTCAGTTAGCCTGCCCCCATGGGTGCCACAATGACATTAATACTAATGCAGGGCAGAAGCACATCAATCCCAGTAGAACTACACACAAACACTGTTCCCCCGGGTAACTGGAACTGAACTGAATCAGCGCAGGCCCAGAAAGTCATCTTGGAGAATTGGTCCCAGCGCTTCATAACTGAATGGCGGATGTTTATTAATAGCTCTGATACAACATACCATATCTTGCTCTAGTTTTAGTTTTATGTTCTATGTTTTATGTTAGGTGTTCAGTTTTATGTTTCAGGTCTTTGATTCTGTTTCCAATCGTATGTACAGTGCTCTGATACTCATGGGTCATGTTCGCTCTTTATAAAACGTTTTAAATAAATAAAAAGGCGTGACCCACAAAAGGAGGTGAAGTTAAATGTTGAAAGTAATGGATAGCACTTGTGATGAGGCATTCCACATGAAGCCTGATTGGGTTGACAAATACAAATGCACCAGAAACACTCCGTTAACCCTGATTGAAGTACCTCACAAACTGTGGGTAAAACTTGCGATGGACTTAATTGGTCCCATTCAACAACACAGGTTCAAGGGCAGGTATATCACTGTGATGATTCAATATCAAGCTAAGTGGATAGAAGCTCAAACTATTCCAAAAATTACTAATAATGACCTCTATTTTATGAGAAGTGTTTTATGAGAGAAGGGGCATCCAAGATGTTGGTCACAGATAATGGTGCACAATTTACCACAGAGCTGCCAGATGTCCTCCAAGAGTGGTCTGGGAGTATCATAGGGAACTGCACTACATTGCCCTAAAGCCAATGGACTTGTAGAAAGAGTCAGTAGGATGATTAAATAATGCATCCAATTAGCTTGTCTTCTGGTACTCAGATTGGAGTGGCAATTCAAGTGAATGTTTTGGTCCTACTGCATCACACCTCAAAGTGTCACAGGTGTGGCACCTTTTGTGCCCTTCAAGGGGAGACTGCTAGGCTCTAAGTCTGTTCAGCATGATTATCTGAAAACAGCTGGAATGAAATGAGGAAGTTAAACAAAAATGGGAAGAGTCAGTGGACTTTTGTTGCTCTGGAAACCATAATTGTTTAGGTTTGCAGCAGGGTTTTCAAATGTAGAGTACGAATAGCTGGATCCCTGACAAAGTTTCAGGATAGTCACATAAAATACAGGTGTACTAATAGATATCGTATGAATTATTTTACATAGTCAGCAGTAATCCTGATTAACTAGCATAGATGTGGCCTTTCTGGACCAAAGTTGAACATTCCTGGTCTGCAGTATTACAGGCTGTACTGAGATGAACATACACAAGTAGGCATGGCTTACCCTTCTCCCCTGCTTTGAAGAAATAGCTCCAGAATTTTAGCAGCGCTTTTGTAGAAGAAGGCAGAAGCCATCACTGTGTGTGGTTGGTGTCAAGCTGTTCTTAAAGTTGGGATGCTATTTTTATCAAGGATTTTGGTGCAGAGTTTTTGTGGCTTGTCTCTAGTTGCTACTTGTTAGAAATTGTGTTTCTGGTTGGCAGAGATATGCATCCTGTCCAAGCAGGAGCCACAATCCTAGTCAGGATAAGTCCCAATACACCCTAAATTATCATGTGCTCACCCTCTGGTAGCTTGGCAGTCAGGCTTAACTTAAGAAACAATGTGTAAAGTATTTGTGCAACACTTCAAACAGTAGCACAGAGAAAACACCACAAAAAGACTCCACACCAGGTTATAAAAATAAAGAATAATTTTTATAAATAAAACAAGATCGATATGGCAAAAATCCAACTAGTAGAAGTCGAGATATGATTTTTTAAAGAATAAAGGTGAAATATTTCTTACAAGCAATAAGCACTTAGGGCCCGATTCACAGAACTAACTTACTACAAAATCCTAAACTTACTACCATTTTGGTATTCACAGAAGGCACTTACTCATTTTGGTATTCACAGAAGGTACTTACTCATTTTGGTATTCACAGAATGCACTTACTCATTTTGGTATTCACAGAATGCACTTACTCATTTTGGTATTCACAGAATGTACTTACTCATACTAACTTTATGTCCGCCCTCGGGGAGATTCCGGCCCGCTGGTGGAGATTCCGGCCCTTTGGTGGAGATTCCGGTCCTTTGGTGGAGATTCCGGCCAGTGGTGGAGATTCCGGCCGGTGGCGGATTCTCAGCCACCGGCCGGAATCTCCACCACCGGGCCGGAATCTCCACCAAAGGGCCGGAATCTCCACCAGCGGGCCGGAATCTCCACCACAGGGCCGGAATCTCCACCAGCGGGCTGGAATCTCCACCACCGGGCCGGAATCTCCGGCCCGAGGGCGGACATAAAGTTAGTATGAGTAAGTACATTCTGTGAATACCAAAATGAGTAAGTGCATTCTGTGAATACCAAAATGAGTAAGTACCTTCTGTGAATACCAAAATGAGTAAGTGCCTTCTGTGAATACCAAAATGGTAGTAAGTTTAGGATTTTGTAGTAAGTTAGTTCTGTGAATCGGGCCCTTACATGGGCTATCTGGTCATGCTGGACTGGGGCAAAGTCAAAAGTTCAGGCCGACAACGATGGAGCACGAGCCTGATACAGGAACCCACTTGAGACTACTGAACTAAAGTACCTTGATCCGGAATGCGTTGTTGTCGATGAATATGCGAAGTGCAGCTGAAGCGATGCATCGGCGTCAAGCCACGCAGTGGATGAGATGTGTTGTTTTTCTCCACGTAACTGCTGCGATGTGTTGCTCCCACAGTAGGTGATACGTCGATTCCAAAGGTGATGCGCTAGTCCGGAAGGCGATGCGCCAGGTCTGCTCCACGCAACGACGAGTATGCGCTGGTTCTGACCCACGCGAAGGCGAGGGTGCACCAGTTCCAAGAAGATGCTTGGATTCTGGTTGAAGCAGCATGTTATACCCACTTCTTCCAATGGCCCAGAACTGGATTTGGCCCCACTTGGCAAGGCAAGACTTGCAGCAAGCAAAGTCCAGGTGCTGTAGCAGGATGTTTTGAAGTCTTTGATGTCCCTAAGACTTAGAACAGGAGGCAAGCCAGCAAACCCTCGAAGTCACTCTGGGTTCAAGTGATGCAGGTCCAGTTCTTCTCACCCAGGCAGGAGAACAGCAGACAGCAGAGCAGCTCAACAATGCAAGAGTACAGCAAAGAGCAGTCCAGCAGAGTGGCAGTCCTTTCAGCAGCACAGCAGTTCTTCTTCCTAGCAGAGTCTTCACAGGTCCAGCAGTGTACTAAAGTCATGGTGTCAGGGGTCCAGTGCTTATACCCAGTTGTGCCTTTGAAGTGGGGGAGACTTCAAAGAAAGCTTTGAAGTGTACATAGGTCCTCCCTTACTTCCCTGGGTGCCTTCAGGAGGGTATGCAGCCCTTCGTGTGTGGACAGGACTCAACCTATTCAAGTGTAAGAGTGAGGCTGTGCCCAACTCCTCTCTCCCATCCTCCCAGGAAGATACATCAAGTAACATCTAAGTTCCCTTTGTGTGTGGCTATCTAGAGGGAATACACAAAGCCCTGCTGTCACCCCAACCAGACTGAACAGAGAAAGGCAGCAGGCACTAAATGACTAAAGCAAGAAAATGCCATATTTCTAAAAGTGGCATTTTCAGAATTGCAATTTAAAATCCAACTTCACCATAAGTTGTGATTTTAATTTGTGATTCCAGAGACAACAGACTTGGAGGGTCTTATCTCTTCTCAACTGGAAATGACACTTATAAAATGTAATAATCGAATCCCCATGTTATCCTATGAGAGAGATAGGCCTTCCCATAATGGAAAATGACTTTGGAAGTTTTTCACTACCAAGACATGTAAAACTTAAAAGTGCATGTCCTACCTTTTAAATACTTTCATCCTGCCCTGTGGGTTACACCGCAAAAGACACACAATTGATGGACGGAATGCAGAACAAATCAAAACATTCTCCCTCAATCAAGAGATCTGGGTTAAATCCATCATTCTTTTGCTCACCATGCCACCCCAGTTTAGACCTGGCCATATGCAAATCAGTCTTGACCCTGTGCCTCATGGGAACAGTCCAGCCCGAACTGCCAAGCCAGGTCCTCCCTGGACCGGAAACAAGCATCCTAGGACCGGTTTTGGGGTTTCACCCCTCATCAGCCAGGATAGCTTGAATCCAGTGGCACAGTGAGCCCAGGACCCACTTCTGGGCATACCCAGCGCACTTAGGGCGAGAAAGAAAAAGACACACAATTGATGGACGGAATGCAGAACAAATCAAAACATTCACCCCCAGTCAAGAGATCTGGGTTAAATCCATCATTCTTTTGCTCACCATGCCACCCCAGTTTAGACCTGGCCATATGCAAATCAGTCTTGACCCTGTGCCTCATGGGAACAGTCCATCCCGAACTGCCAAGTCAGGTCCTCCCTGGACTGGAAACAAGCATCCTAGGACCGTTTTCAGGGTTTCACCCCTCATCAGCCAGGATAGCTTGAATCCAGTGGCACAGTGAGCCCGGGACCCACTTCTGGGCATACCCAGTGCACTTAGGGGGAGAAAGCAAAAGACACACAATTGATGGACGGAATACAGAACAAATCAAAACATTCACCCCCAGTCAAGAGATCTAGGTTAAATCCATCATTCTTTTGCTCACCATGCCAGCCCAGTTTAGACCTAGCCATATGCAAATCAGTCTTGACCCTGTGCCTCATGGGAACAGTCCAGCCCGAACTGCCAAGCCAGGTCCTCCCTGGACCAGAAACAAGCATCCTAGGACCGGTTTCGGGGTTTCACCCCTCATTAGCCAGGATAGCTTGAATCCAGTGGCACAGTGAGCCCGGGACCCACATCTGGGCATACTCGGCGCACTTAGGGCGAGAAAGCAAAAGACTCACAATTGATGGACGGAATGAAGAACAAATCAAAACATTCACCCCAGTCAAGAGATCTGGGTTAAATCCATCATTCTTTTGCTCACCGTGCCACCCCAGTTTAGACCTGGCCATATGCAAATCAGTCTTGACCCTGTGCCTCATGTGAACAGTCCAGCCCGAACTGCCAAACCAGCTCCGCCCTGGACCGAAAACAAGCATCCTAGGACCGATTTCGGGGTGCTACAACTGGCAATGAATGTGGGATACATAAACCCCACAACCTGAAGCGTCTAGAGTGCTCTCACAGAGAGTTTGCTGAAGTCCAGCAAACAGCACATGCGTGCCACCTGCACCTCAGTTGAAAAGAAGAATCAACATTTGGCATATGTGAAGTCAAAGCACAACTCCAGCCAGTATGAGATCTTCGAAGAAAGTGAAGTCTCCACAGAAAGTTTTATTTATTGTTGGTCAGTAAATTGCTAATACAACCGAGATAAGAAGAGTGTCACCACAACTTAACACAGAGCCATCATTTATACATCGTGGAAACGTCGAAGGCAATATCAACCAGGTACAGAAGGCGCAACAAGCGGTGAAAGCCAGCTGCAAGAGAACACTGTGAGGTGAAGCAGATAAACGCGAAGGAGCGCTAAAGCGCAGTGAAAACCAGGGACAATGCAGAAGGGTGAGACTGGTGAACAAGAGCAAAAGACAATGCTGCTGCTCACCATGTTTGGTTCCCTCATGTTGATGAGTGAGTTGAGAGAGAGCTCCAGGCTTGTCATTTCTGTAATTGTTTATCTCCAAAAACATCTCAGTATCCTTTGAACGTGTTAGATCTTCCAAGACACATCTGGGAGGAAATTGCAATTGACTTCTTTGGACCCCTTGAAAATGGTCTTTACCTCATGGTAATGGTAGATGAGTACTCACGATTTCCTCTGGTGGAAGACCTCTCGTCAATCAATAATGAGCGAGTAATTGAAAGACTAGAAGGCGTATTTGCAACCCGGTGTGTTCTGTCCATTCTAAAATCTGACAATGACCCACCATTTAATGGTCGGGAATTGAAAGACTTTCTTACTTATTTGAATATCAAGCATCAGAAAAGGACACCTTTATGGCCCCAAGCTAATGGTGTTGTTGAATGTTAAGAAGGCAGTCCAGCGTGCTGTACTAGATAGAGGGACTTGAGCTCAAGTCTGTTCTTCATTCTACTCTTCGTGCCTACAGATCTACCCCCCATCCTACAACCTGGCCACCCTGATGGTCGGGAGAGCCATGGGTTCCAAGCTGCCCCAGTGGACCACTGAAAGAACAATTGATGCTCAGAAAGTTCAACTCACTGATTCATCTCACAAGTCCAGAATGAAGATCTATGCACACAAGCTTCGATGTGCTCAGGACATTACATTTCAGAAAGGAGACCTTGTCCTTGTCAAGCAGAGGCGGGAATGCAAATCTTATGCTCCATTCTATGTCAATCCATTGCCAGTTGTGACTACTTACCATCCTGTAAAGTCCATTACAAGGCATTCCTCGCATTTCAAGCACCTGTCTTGGAGTCTGTCAGCTCCAGACATCCGGAGTGAGACTTTGTCATCAGAGGGCCAGGAGAGCCCAAGAACTGCATCAGTGTCTAGATCACCAGTGCCTGCTGCAGTTGTTTCTCCTGAGTTTCCTCAGCCCTCACACCACGAGATCTGGAAGAGTGGTTTGAGCGCCTCGACGACTCATTGAGGAACTCTGTTTTTTGCGTGTTTGTATTTTTTATTTAACAAAGGGGGAGATGTAGTGTCTTGTGTATTATAGAGCGCAGAACCCCTATCGTCCCTAGCAGACGCCGTAGTCAAGTGACGTAAGTGATTGGGTGTGGTTAATAAAATTCATGACGCAGTATGTGTCAGTTAACAGTTACACTCTAGAAAATAAAGACGTGTAATACCGAGCTCCGGGTGAGGCGTGATTTATTTACTTGCTACAGGGCTGGGGAGGAGGCTACAATACAGGCGGCTGCATTGGATTTTTCAAAAAAACTTTAACTAAGCTACACAGCATCGAGGCTGCTGTGCAGCATTGTCTAAAACCATTGGCAAAGCCAATAGGTCAAAGAGGCGCAACCTATTAGTTTTGCCAATGCTTGTTTTAAATAGGATCCGTTTCTTAACTTCTTCTCAGCCAGAGAGTGCAAGGTGCAGGGACATTTTCTTTGAAGACACCAGCTTTGGCACTGCTCTCTTAATTTGCGTGATAATCAGTTTTGCAGATCTGGAAAGAGGTGAGAATAGCAGCTAACTGCTACCACACCTCCCACCAACAGCAGAGCACCCAGGAGCCCTCATACTGAAACAAAGACAAAGGCTTCCAACGTCCATCACAGGGTAATTAAGAGGCAAATATTCTTCATCAAGCTCTCCTAAAACGGCACCCACTTTCCCAAAAATGGGGAACAATGTATACGATGTTAGAAGAAAGTTGGTATGTAAATTGTTTTCTTTTGTTTTGCTAGCACTTCAAGACCAGTGATAGCATGTAATATCGAAATTAAACGACAGTCAGACAAAATAAAAAGTTTGGAAGATCCTGTCATTAATTGAAGTAAATAAACAATGCTTTCCAGTGTCTAAAATGCATATGATATATATGTTTAAGTCTAGGCTGGTACGATAAACTCTTTAGATAGAATAAAGGCTTCTGTTTTTAATACAAATGTGGGTTGACTCAGCCAGTCATCCTTCTAAGGTGAATACAATGAGTAGCAATAGTTATACAGATAACTCATATTAGGAAAGAGGGCAAGAGTAGCAGGCTGAAGGAGAGAGGGAGGCAAGCAGAGTAGCATTCACACTACTTGTACAAAGGGGGAGCACTGCCTGGGGATGCGAATAGGACTACAGATCAGAGATTAGATAGTGGGAACAGAACAAATCAGAGTATTGGACAGAGACACAGTGGCCAGAGACAGGAGCATCCTTTAAGAAAATCTTGAGATGGTGGATGGCTGTACATGGGGTACCACACTGGGTACCACACTGATGGTGCATGTTAAGAGCTGACAGCAGAAACAATGCAAACACATAAGGAGCAAGCATTGTCAAAGCCAATCTGTGCGATCTATTGGCTTTGTCAATTTTTTAGCCATGTTGTACAGCAGCCCACATGCTGTGCAGCATGGCTGAAAGTGTAAAAAATATGCTATGACGCAGTCAACGCTGGCCCCATCATAGCGCTTTTTTTTATACTTTCAACCATGCTGCACTGCAGCCACACAGCTGTACAATATGGCTTAAAAACATTGGAAAGCCAAATACTAGAGCTATTTGTCTTTGTCAATGTTTTCTTTGCCATGTTGTACAGCTGCACGGCTAAAAGTGAATTTTTAAAAAAATAAACTGGCCAGCATTGACAAGTCATAGCACTTTTTTTCTCGTTTTAGCCATGCTGCAACATAGCTAAAAAATGCACTGACAAAGCAATAGATCTTGCATAAGTGAGAACTATTGCCTTTGCAAATGCTTGTTTGCATTTCTTCTCTTTTCTGGTACTTTCATCCATGCATGTCGATCGGAAATATGCAAACTACACGTACCAGAATGCAAGAGGTGATTGTGAGCTACTCACATGACCGAGGATCTCCTATTTCCTATAGTGGTGCTAACACCACTCGCACGTTACACAGTAAGAGGTAGGAGATGCTACCCCTGGGATAAGAATCCCACCACCTCAAGAGTACTGCAACGAAAGTTGATGACAGGCAAGGTGTCAGGAATCAGGATGATGTTGTCAAGCCTGTTCCAAAAATGATTTAAAAAAAGAGAGAGGAGTGGCTTACCCCGCTACAGCCTGAGGAGCGGCTGCAGCTCCTCTGCTCCCAGCTCCATCTGAATAAAGTGTTCTCGGGTCTGGTGATGGAAACAAGCACAACTACTTGTCAGAAGAAGCCAGAAATCATTTTATACACTGAAAAAGCAAACCTGAAACAAGCCCAGCCCAGATACAGGCGGATTTTAGCTATTAAGCGGAGTAGCTAATATACTAGTGACCATGTCGAAATATCGTGATTCTGGCCAAATCACTCAGGGCCTAATTACTACTTTTGGCAGAGTGGTGCACCACCGTGCCTCCGCTCCACCGAAGGTTGCCGCCGTCCACCCACCAGATTATGACTTTTAAATAGTCTGGCAGGCGGGCAGCATGGCGGTCCCACAGCGGTGCCTTTTTCTAAATAAGGCCCCGCAATGGGACCGCACAACAAGGTTCCTGCATGGCATGGAATTGAAAGTCTATGCTGTGCAGGAACCTATGTGCATGGACATAGGGGGACACGTATTATGCATCCCTGTGTGCATCCACATGCGGTGGAGGCACAAGGGGCCCTTTAGGGCCCCCTTTACTTCCTCTCTGCCAGGGTTTTCATGGCGGTGGAACCGCGGAATATGCTTGACGGGACCACAGCAGTCCCGCCAAGCATATTGCGGCCTCAGTACCACCGCACCACCTCTAGGGAACGGCTGTTCCCCTGCAGCGGCGGTCCCAGGGTGGTCTGACAGCCCAAGTTGTAATCGGGTGGTCAGACCGCAGGTGCAGCGGTGGGTGGAAGCCACTGCTGTGCCACCACGGACCTACAGACTCGTAATCAGCCCCATAATGTCCCCTGCCTAAAAAAAAAAAACAGAATGTGAACTTGTGTAATATAACTGGTGCTCATTTAAAGCGCAACAATACCTACAGTTCAGGTCAAGTTTGCGCTATATTAAAATGGCAAAAAAATAAATAGTATTTCAGTGACAGAGTGAGCAGTGGATGGACACTAATTAAGATGAATCAATCTCTACTTGGTCCATGCTCCACACCAAGAAAAGGAAGTGACGCTTCACATGCGCTGTGGAATTAAAAGACAACAATGGTAACAAGCGATAAGTGATGGGCGTGCTAAAACTTCCTTTTCACTCACTGGAAACTGCCAATGCAAACCTGGAATGTGGAGCAGTAGCTGCACTGAAGACTGAAACAAGATCAACAGAGCTGGTTGGAAGGATGTGTCTCTCCATAGGTTAAATGCCTACTTCATACAAGCAGAAGCAGAAGTGCAAAAGACACTTTTACTTTCCAACTCTAGTCATTTACATTGTAGGATATCGTATTTTTGAAACACTACAGTTCTCAGTTGTATATGGGTAATACTGCTGCTTTTGGGGAAGTTACTACTTGAAACTCTTAAGACAACGCCTTCAGCAGGAAGAGATTTACCAGCATGTTTCTGCAAACTGCATACTACCTTGAAATGCATGCCTCACAGGCAATAACACTGCATATTAATGAATTGTTTGCTGCTGCTGATATTTGTTAGTAGGGTTAGTGCTCAAACATAACTCACTGGGATGTAATTTATTTTCCTGAAGTCATATGAGTCAAAGGCCACTCTGGCATTTCCTCTGATCTGGGTGCGCTGTCATACGTTGCGATTTCTTGTAATGTCTTCATTTGATCTTAGGTCATGTGATGCAGTCTCTGGTGATATTTGCATTATGCTGATGTGTGATTTTGAAACTTGAACATTTGTACTTCGTTTTGGTCACAGAATGTTGACAAGGGTGCAGCTGTAGTTCGGTAAAATGTGCTAGGTGGTCAGGTAATACTGTAATCTGCCGGGATTGCTTCTAAAGTAAAGACATAGAAAAAAACATTAATTTTCTATTTCTTTACTTTTGAAGCAATCACGGCACCTGTGATTTAGCTTGTGATGGTTAAATCTAAAGTGCGGGTGCCGCGATTGTAACAAAAGTAAACAAATAGAAAATGCAGCCGCTCGCTTTTTTTTCCTCTTTCTTTTCTTTTGAAGCAATCACAGCATCTGCTCTGTAGCTTAAGATGTTTAAAGCTAAAGCGCGGGTGCTGCCATTGTAACAAAAGTAAATAAATAGAAAAAAGGCATGCAGCCTTGTTCGGTGCCGCAAATAACAAAAGAAAGGCGCGTCTGCCATTATTCCAGCCAAGGTATGTCGCGCTGCGTACATTAAAAAAAAATGAAAAAAAGGCATGCAGCTGTGTTCGGCGCCGCAAATAACAAAAGAAAGGCACGGCTGCCATTATTCCAGCCGATTGGAAAAAGAACAGATGATGGATAGAATGCTGAACCAATCAAACATTCACCCCCAGACACAGATCTGCGTTAAATCCATCATGTTTTTGCACGTTATGCCATTCCAGTTTAGACCCAGCCATATGCAAATGAGTCTTGACCCTGCTCCCAATGGGAACAGTCCAGCCCGAACCGCTAGGACAGGCCCTCCCTGGTTCAAAAATAAGCATCCTGGGACTAGGCTCAGGATTTCACCCCTCATCAGTCAGGCTAGCCTGAATCTGGTGGCGTAGTGAGCAAGGGACCCACCTCTGGGCATACCCTTCCCACTTAGGGCAACAAAGGTAAAAAGAACAGATGATGGACGGAATGCTGAACCAATCAAACATTCACCCCCAGTCACAGATCTGGGTTAAATCCATCGTTTTTTTGCATGCCACGCCATTCCAGTTTACACCCAGCCATATGCATATCAGTTGACCCTGCCCCCAATGGAAACAGTCCAGCCCCAACTACCAGGCCAGGTCCTACCTGGACCAGAAACAAGCATCTTGGGAGAAGTTTCGGGGTTTCACCCCCTCATCAGTCAGGCTAGCTTGAATCTGGTGGCATAGCTAGCAAGGGACCCACGTCTGGGCATAACCTTCCGACTTAGGGCGACAAATGCAAAAAGAACTGATGATGGACAGAATGTATTATTTTTGTCTTTTGCGTTAAGAGGCCACACCAAAGCCAATAGTGTGCAGTACAATTACCAGATTATGGCACAATAACTTTTAGCTTCGAAGGCTGATCACTAATCTAAATACCTGCACTCATGCCTGCAAAAAGACTCTCAAACCTCTCAACAATCCAAGATGCTGTCATGGTAATTCAGTACATACAGACATGCACAGCACATTTAAAGCTTGTGTTATAACCATCCTAGCTCCCCCATCAGTCCAGGCCTTGTGATGGAGAAGCTCTGAAATGCTCTCAAATGTTCGAGAAGAGGAAGATTTACTATTCAAACTCTGGTCCTCGAATATTTGTGGTAAGTGTTTTCTTGTGAGTCTTGCTTTACTTTTGTCAAACACTGTGGGGCTTAGTTACAAACCCCTTGCCTAGCCGGGCATCACTTTTTTTGACGCACTGGCAGCGCAATGGGCTTGACCATATTTACAAGGCCACATAAAGTCACCCTGCATGACTTTTCAAGGCCTTGTAACTATAGGCCATTTATACGTATTACTCTGCATGAAAGGGGTGTTCCATGGGTGTTGCTGTTGGTGTTCCAACGCAACATCCATGGAACCTGAAACATTCCCAGATTTACAATGTTTTGTAAGCTGGGAATGCGTCAGAATCCTATGCCTCCATTGGAGCGGCGCAACGAGGAGAAATACTTTTATTTCTCCTTGTTTTTTCCTCTTTCTAGGCGTGATGCATTCTGCAGCATGCCTAGAAAGAGGAAAATGCAATCATTTATTGTTTTTGTGCAGGACGGTGTCCCTTCCTGCACAAAAACAATCATCCCCACAACACAGGCACCCTTGCAAAATGACGCAAGGGTGTCTGTGCTGGCACATGGCTGCTGTTTGTGAGCCGGCGCAGGGGAGAAGGACAGGAATGCCTGCCCACGGCAGCACAGCACGAAGGCTTGCTGGGCTGCTGGGCGTCAAAATATAGTAAATGAGACCCTGAGAGTACAAATGTGAGCATGTCATTGCACACACCTGAAATGCTTTCATAAGTGCACTAGAGACGGAGGGACATTAGCAGATGGAGATCTTGAACAGACCTAACACCTGCAACCCATGCGTCACTGATAACCAATGATTCTCTGTGCACCTCATTTCCAATGCCAGACATTTTGGGTTTATTTTGCTTCCATTTCTTTCCACCGTTGTCCTTGACACTGCCAAAAGAAAAGCCCACAATCCATTCCCAGCCTCCAATCTGAGCCTCACTGTGGCACCCCAGTGAATGCAAACCAGTGTTACAGTGGTAAATCATTTTTGCCACACTGAGGTAGAGTATTCCCCTGCCCTCTAAGGTGTGCAATGTTTCAAAGTTTCTTTTTTTGTTGTTGAAAAAACAAAGGTTATGGAAAGTTTTACAGCTTTGCGAATATTAAGATATGGAAAATTTTACAACGAAATTTAAGTTATTAATTTAGCCTCTTACGCTTGAAAATCAAGACTTACACAATAATTTGTCTTGCACATATACTTATGAAACAGTATTCAAATAGATTAAAATAGTTTAGCACTAGATGTACAAAGTCCAAGTTCTTATGCAGTGCAATAATGTCATTGGTCATAGAAAAACTCTGCAGACTTGTTTAGAAAATGTAGGCAAGTATTTGATATTGTGCACTGAAAAGCTTCACAAAATGGAAAAACGGCGAGTTAAATACAGCATTTTCCCCCCAGATTGGCTGGGTTTGATTAGAATGAAAGTTATCTTCTACTACGGTAAAAATAATCTTGCAATGCAGCACTTGTGCGAAGACAAATGTAAACTGGGAAGCTTTGCAAACTTCATGAAGGTAATAAATGTTTGGTGGTAAAAAAAAACATTTGACACCCCTACCTTTGTCCTAGTTATCTCTATCTGTTTCTCTGTTTGAGCTATACTTGTCTTGTAGTGTAGGACAGCGTCACAGAGAGTATTCAAATCAGGTCCTGGAGAGCTGGATCCAGGCCAGATTTTCTGGATTTGTATATACATTTATCCCTTAGGTATCTTGAAAATCTGGGATGGACTTTTCACTCTCGAGTTCAGCTGGACACCATGCAATACTCTGTTCCAAAATGGAGTCTAGAGTTGCCCCCACTCAGCACCGTTTCTTCACTGGAATTAATGCGCCTTACATAGTATATACCTCACCACTCAGCTCTTTCGAAAAATATGTTGCTGTTTTGCAGAATCAAAAATCAATGTTAACAGTTTGTCATAAAGACAAACTATTAACATTGATTTTTGCTTCGGCCAAACAGTAAGTTTGTCAAATAGACAAACTGAGAAAAGAACATTGATTTTTGGCTTCTGCAAAACAGCATTCACCCCACAAAAGGGAAAGTGAGCAAAATAGTGCACCACTTGCAAATATATATTATGGTGTAAAATAACGTATCAGTAAAAGACAACACGTAATGGCATAGATCCACCAAAGAAGTTATAAAAGAGCTTATGTGTGTGGAGTGCATTCACATCAGCATTCAGGAGAAAAATGTCCTCCATTAGACATCTGGTTCTTGCTGTGGTGTAACTCAGTTTATGAAAAGCATTGAACATCTCTGTTACCTTATTTCATTTGTTTCAGCTCTCCCAAAAATAGTTTATTGTATCCCCAACTAAATATTACCCGCGGAACTTTTTTTCGCCACCATAGATATTTTGGTTATTACCTTTGAGTGCATGAAAACCGGTGCACGTGTCTTCAGGCAGGGTTTATAAGAGACTACATTGTATCTCTTAGAGAATTTGCCAGGATTAGTCATTTTGTGAATTTTTATCTCACCAGTCCTTTTTCATGCCTCCTTTTAGTCTTTGCTGCAAACAGCTTTAGTCCTGAACATAAAGAAAGGGTCTTTGGTTCGGTCACCTTAAACCACTGGTTTTATTTTTGGTGAGCCCCTCAGCCATTGATTTAATGGGGTCACATTTTTGGGATTTTTACATTTTGCTGCTACATTTGTCATTGGTGACCAGTACAGAAAGTAGTTCTCACGCAAGTAGTGGTCGCTTTGGATAACAGAGGAATACCTTCATTGAAAGTGGCCGATGTAAGAAATTGAGTTATTAGTTGAGAGGCCCACTCAAGTAATAAACACAATCCTTGTCAGGGTTAACCACAAAAGGCCCTAAATTACCCAGTGCTTAACCCTCTGGTAGCTTGCCACAAAAGCAGTCAAGATTAACTTAGAGGCAATATGTAGTATTTATGCAGCATTCAAACAGTAATAAAGTAAAAAAACAGCATAAGAAAAATCCTAAACCAATGTAGACAATAGTGTAAATTTTAATACATAAAATGACACCGTATCAACACAAATCCAAGAAGTAGAACCAGAGTTATGGATTTTCAAAATATCAGGTAAAAGATAGCACCAAGAAGCACAAAGCGCTACTCAATGTTATCTGGTCATGCTGGAGCGGGTCATAGACGCAAGCTTAGGCCATCCACAATGGAGCGCACATCAGATACAGAGGCCAGGTTCATTCCAGTCAAGAGTTTACCTCCTCACACAGTCCAGTGCCATGCGAGGAGCCTCAGCCAGAGCTTCGTGTTGATGGGAGCCGTGAAGAGATCATTGTCAGTGTGAAACAGGTCGACGTCGGAGCTTCGTGTTGGCGGGAGTCACTGGCGGTTGTTGCTGACATGAAGAGGAGGTCGTCTTCACATCTTTGCATTCCTGGAAGATACAGGCAGTCTTTTGCCCCAAACATCTGAATTCGCACCTAGAGTCCAGTTCTTGCAGTTTTGAAGTAGGAGGAGTACACTCTGACACCAGTCAAGGGTCTCCAGGACCTGGGAAGGCACCTCTTGGGGTCAGGACTCATTCCAGCAGATGTCGGCAGCAGGGCTCAGGTAGGCCAGTTGGTGCTGGTCTGCTGGGTAGTTGCAGGGAGACATCGGGAAGCCTGTTGCGTCTCTGTAGCTCAAACAGAAAGTCAGCCAGCTGACCCTTATAGTCACTTCCTGGGATCCTGGGTTCAAAGCAAGTAGGTCCAATCTTCTTTCTTCAGACATCAGGGCGGTCTTTCTTCTGAATCTTCCACAGGTCTAGGAGTGTTCTGATTAGAGGTTTTGAGGGTGCCACTTTCATACCCAGTGCAACCCTGTGTGTGTGGGTCCTCTGTTTGTCAGCCCCTAAACTGGTTCTGGTCCGTTCTACCCCCTTCCTTGGGTCTGGCTCTAAACTATCTGTGGCAACAAAGGGCAGGTACGCCATGGTGCATTTGCCAGCGACAGGGTAGGCAGATTCAGAAGTCAGAAGGAGGTGGACACAGCTCTCTGCTACCCTTTGAAGTTCTGTAAGGACTGGATACAAGCCCCCAGGCCTTCTTGCTCAGCAGAGGAACACCCTTCCCCACACCCAAACCCCTATTGTCCCCTGTCTGGAAGGAATACACATCACACCACAAGAGCCATGATCAGTCATGTAACCCTGCACACTGGCAGAAAGACACATTTGATTTAGGTAGAAAAATGCCAGCTTTCTAAAAGTGATATTTTCAGAATAGTAACTTAGAATTCGAAGTATTTCTCTATCTGCTCCCAGACTGAAGTTATAACTTATTAAGTGTAGTAAGGGAACTGAAAAGACGACTCCAGGCAAAGAGAATTCCAGGTGAATATTCATTTAGTCGTCAGCTACAGGTTCAGCGACCACCAGCACATCACCACAGCTCCTCTGGCGGCCCAACCACCTTCAACAGAACCCATGTACCTCTGCATTCTACCCACGCTCCCACTCCCACATTTTACATTCCAGCCTAGATGGACCCAACACATCTTCCCCCTTAAAACAAAACAAACCTGCATAAATTAAAGATGAAGCAAATATCTAAAAGGAAAATGAGACACATGGGTAAATATGTACAAAAAAATGCAGAAACAACCAGCATGGAGGATTCAATCATAAAAGACATTATACATACATAAAAATGGTTTCTAAGAGAAAAAGGTAAATGTATATAACCCATAACACCATAAGAGAAAACAAAATATACAGCGTAGTAATGGTGTACACTAATAAAATGTTACTGATGATCTGGCCTAGACATAATGTCTGTAACACACAGGTACACGTCTAATCCTGTGTGGACGAGCAGAACAGGGCTTATCATCAAAGTTTTCCTGAACCACAATTGCATCTTCCACTCCCAACTGGGCACGCACAAATTCCTCCTTATCACTAGGAACAATAGCAATCAGGCTTTTGCTCCAGACCTTGCAATCACTGGTGTGTACCACACTTGGCAAAATCCTAGTAACTTGTACTGGTACGGAAAAGCTGGATTCTCCTTTCTGCACATTACCTATTTTCTTTATGCTCACACAGCATCCAGGAATTAATCTGCCAAAACTGTTTCCACCAGGAATACCGGCATTCCTGCTGTGCACCTTTTTCCTCACATCAGTCACTCAAGACATGCGTGTATTATCCACCACACGTCTGTTTATCCACTCTATGTTCAACTTGGACCCTGGAACTAGTCCTCTCAGTAACATAAAAGGGGACATCCCTGACAAAACATTGGGTGTAGTTCTGTAGCCCCACAACATTTTCTCCACTATTTGTCTCCGAGGTAGTTTGTTAGTAATGGCTAGTTGTAACTGATCCTTTATTGTGCATTGAAACGGTCAACTAGACCATTGCTCCTGGGATGATATAGGGACTTCCTGGTATGCCTGATACCTTTGGAGGTTAGGAAAGATTTCATTTCATCTGATACCATCTGGGTACCATTGTCTGTCACTATCTCGTCAGGATACTCTTCCCTCATGAACACTTTCTGTAGGAATTGGTTTACAGTGCCCGTATTCACACAATTCACGAAAGTAACTTCAGGCCACTTCAACATGTAGGCTATCAGTGCAATAGCAAACTTGGAATTTTCTTTTAACACTCTTATTGGACTGCCACAACTAAGGCTAATTTGGACCACGGTATTGATGGAATTTCTACAGGACTGACAGGGGATGGCTGAGTCAGTTGAGCCTTATCAGTTAAAATACATAGACCGCAATCTCTCACAAAACATTCAATATCTTTATCCACCCCAAGCCACCTAAAATCCTTCCACACTCTGTGCTTCATGGCTCTAATTCCAATGTGGCCCTCTTGCGCTACCTCCAAAACCTTTTTTCTCAAAATAAGCTGCACAATTAATCGGCCATTTCTCGATAACAATCCTTTGTTGCATGTGAGTTCATACACTACCTGAAAGTAAGGCTTTTCTGGGTGTTTTAAGTGCTTGGCATTGGGCCAACCCTGCATCACCCATTTCATACCATCTTTCAGTATAACATCTGTGTCACACTCAACTCTCCATTCAGCCTCACTCAAAACACTGCTCATCACATCATGCACGTGGCAGGTCATGCACACTTATCCTCATCATCAACATCACTCTCATCTATCCCTTGAATTGGCATTCTAGATAAAAAATCGGCAACAATATTCATCTTCCCAGGTACATATTCAAGGCGGTAATCGAATTCCTGCAATCGATAGTGCCATTTGCAATTCTGGAAGTGGCCCTAGCAGCTCCCTTTGTACCAAACAAAACAATCATGGGTGGGTTTGTGATCTGTTCGGAAGGTGAAGGGTAAACACCAAACATACGTGCCGAAATACTGGGCACCCCACCACAAAGCTAAAGCCTCATTCTCAATGGTGGAGTAAATGTGTTATGCCCCCCCCCCCCCCGAGCTCTTGATGCAAAGTCTATGATGTCCTTCTTATCATTTTTCCTCTTTTGCATAATAACAGCACCCAAGCAACAATTGCTAGCATCCGTGACAAAGATGGTGTTATCCCTGGTATCATATGGTTTCAGCGGTTCAGCGTAAATAATGTCCTCACGTAGACCATCAAAAGTCATTTTTCACTCTTCACCCCACACATACGTTGTGCCTTTTTTCAATAAATGACACAAAGGATTGGTTTTGCTAGTATAATGAGTAACATATTTGGAAGAAAATACCACCAACCCGAGAAAAAATTGCAACTGATCTTTGGTGAGTGGTGCAGGAGCATCTTAAATTGCCTTTAATAATTTCAGTTTGGATGTTACTCCATTCTTGGATATTTGTTGACCTAGATAATCAACCCCATTTTGTTTAAACATATACTTTTCATGCCTAAGTGTCAGGCCTTTCTGCTTTAAAATATGAAGAACATTGTCTAAACTCACATTATGCTGTTCTAAAGAAATTCTCAAAATGAAAAAACCTCACACCCTCACAATCTCTGAACATTTCCTTCATGGGTGTTTGGAAGACAGATGATGCTGACGCCAACCCAAAAGGCATGCATTTGAAATGGAAAGCTCCTTTCAGCATAAAAGATGTTAGGTGTCTAGAATCAGGGCTCAAAACCTCCTGGTGATATGCAGCGGACATGACAAGTTTGGTGAAAACTGAAGCATTCTCAAGTGAACATAGCATTTTGTTTATATTCGGTAGAGTTTCTCTGCCAACCCAAATAATTTGATTCAAACAATGCAGAGCAACACACAAACAAATGGAGTTGTCCTCCCTGCGTGCTTTAGCAGTTTGGAGCCAACCATTCAGATCCTTCTATTGGCTCAATCATCTCCAACTCACATAGTTTGTCAAATTCTTTATGCAGATCTGCTCTCAATGAGAAAGGTACTTTACGAACCTTGTGAGCAACCAGTGAAAACCCAGGTTTCAAAACTGTTTGGCAAAGACTTCAGGAAACGTCTTCATCCATTGATTCTCAGTCATGACATTCATGCACACCAATTTAGATTTGGAAACCACACATTCAGGATGGTTGCGATCAAGAATTATGTCCAACTTGCCTTAGGCATTCCAACCTAGGTGGTTTGAGCCCTGTTTAGCTACATAAAATTCACACAAATTTTCCATCAAATTCTAGCATAGCTTAAAATTGACCTTCAATATCAGTTAAGTTTATTTACTTTATTTCGGCCAATGGCTATGAAAGTTAAACAGTAAAAACAATATTGAAAAACACAATACAGTATCCTCCAAATAACTGCATGGATATCGTGTGTAAAATAGAAGAATCTACTCTTGCCCCAAGAACACACAGAAGATATACAGGCGTCGCCCATAGACAAAAACGACCGGGGACGTGTCTACTGTACATAATGTTATCACAACCCTATAATGTGTCAAACCTAGAAGATAGCATAAAGGAACAATCCAGTGCCTACCCTTCTTATGATACCTTGTAGAAAAAGAGGAGATGGTCATCAGTTTCATCAGGATTTCTACAAGCAGGACAATTTTTGCTACCTCCTTGATAACCATTCCATGTAGCAGTAAATGTAGCAAGAGGTAATGTACCTAACCTGAGTCTTATATAAAGAGTTTTGTGAAAGGGGGATCGATGTCATTCATATAATTTTCAAAGTATAAGGTCAGCTTGAACCCGTAAGAAACAATCTGTCATTTGTCCCAAGCCCACATGATTGGAGAATTTGGCTTCCTCAAGCTCCCAATAGATGGACTACAATTTCATTATTGCAGAAGATGTAATGATTTCAGGGGACAACCAGTACTCATGGAGGTTCATGGAATATAAGGACTGTTGTTACATAATCCAACCACGGCAGAGGAACTCCTCTCTGAAATTTATCTAAAACATCTCTTAGACTCACCCTATATTCTGCCAGCTCAGGGGTGGACCAAATCCGTAGCCAGTACATGATCGGTTTAAGGTGCCCTGAAGGGACAATAGACCGAAAGCTTAGGTCATGTTTGAAGATGAGTGGTATGCTTCGGGGCAATTTAAGGGCTACCCTTAGAAATGTATTCTCAGCCACCTCCAATGCTTTTAAATTAGCATAGCCCCAAAGTTCTGCCCCATATATTGCTGCTGCTACAGCTTTGGTCCCTCAAACCTCAAGAAGGGGGGAAATTAGGTGGAACGAGGTCTTATTTGCAAATTGTAAGATGGCTGCCACTCTGTGCTTTAGAATAAGGGAACTTTATGTGACCTGTGAACCCCAAGTATTTGCACTAGAGAGGTGAATGCCAAGATAATCAAAATCTAGCACTTTCTCGAACTCCTCCCGTTCCAGCATTAGTGACTCTCTGAAGGGTGGATAGCCATAAATGTTGTCTTGTTCTCATTAATTACCAGGCCATGATCAAAGCAGAATATATTTTGTTTTTATAGTTTTATATTATGTGAACTTGACCCCGAAGGTATCAGAGCGCTTTACATGAGCACCAGTTGAGTTACAGATGTGCACATTAATTCTGTTAGGCTCCGGGAGATTAAGTGATTTGCCCAGAATCACAGGATGGTGAGCGTCCCTGCTGAGACTCGAACGCGGCTTCCCAGCTTTGAGGTCGACCGCTCTAGGTGTTAAGCCACATCCTCTCCGTTGAACTTGCTCAAAAGGGGCTTTGGGGATTTTTGATTCTAATACAGTATCAGCTGCGAATAATAAGGCAGGCTTTTTAATTCCCCGTAGTACCGGGGAGTTGTTGTCACAGCCCAAAAGGTAATCAATGCAGCAGGAACAGCGTGGGGGTGAGGATGTATCCTTGCCTGACTCCTTTTGCATCCTTAGAGGATTGGTATTTTCCCCATTTCTACCCCATCTAACTTGTGCAAAGCTGTCATAGTGGACCTTCAGTATCAATTCTCTTTCTCCCATACACATACACTTTGACATTAGTCTTCTTTGGAGCCTGTGGCAAAAATTGTTTAAATGGTGATCCTGAATCTGCCATCATCCGTACTTCAGTGCCAGTCATCATAATATTACACAATGGTGGCTTCCTTTTTAATGGTTTCATCAGCGCAACATTTCCACACCTCTGCCCATCCGAGACTGCACATGATACATTACTGTCATTACCCCCATCATTCACTTCAATTGTAAGTATAAGCTGGCCTTCACAATCATCCATGCTTACTTTCCCTAAATCATCAACCAACGACACAGTAGACTCAAAAACCAAAATTATATCCTGAGCAAATCAGATTCACAGTGATTCATAATGTCCATAAAATCAATAATCAGAAAATTCTCTTCTTATTCTGTAAGTGTTCTTCTTTATTTCGTTTGTGTGTTGCTTCAACATAGGTAAGAGCCAGGTACTAGCCGAGCCAACACGTGTTTCGTCACACGGAGTAACCGCTGACTTCTTCAGGGCAAACGTAAAGTACAACTAGGTCAGAAGTACCAATAAAATTTAAAAGTGTAGCTGGCAACATGTAAAAACCGAAAAAACTGATTATAAACGTCGACAAAGTGTTCAGAAGTAGCGAAAGTAATCAGTGAACGATGTGCGTCCAGATCCGAGTATGTTATCCTGAGTCGGGCACACAACCGACCGAACAGCAACCTGCTCTCACGCGTGGCGTCTAGTAGGTTTACATGTGTTGCAACACACTCTAGCAAAATGCCCCTTCCGGTTACATTTGAAGCATATTTGATTTAAAGCAGGACAAGTTTTTGCAGATGCAACATGCGCATGACTGCCACTTCTGCTATCATGAATCCTAGTCCAATGGCTGAATATTACTCTTGAGCACTGAATCCTTTCTTAGTCCCCTCTGATCATCCCCCAATTTAAGTGCACAAACTTCCTTGGACAAGTCATGTTCTGTAGGCTTAGATATTTCCCTAAAATACGCTTGAGAATTCTTAACTGCTCTTGATATGCATAAAGCAGACTCGAGGTAAGGGTCTTCAGTGGATAACAACCGTTCTTGTCTTTTGTTGTTATTGTTTTTTTCAAATAGTCGATCACGAATAAGCACATCCTTGAATTCACGATAATTGCATGTAATGGCCTAGGTTCTAAGAGCCCAAATAAAATCATAAATGGATTCAACCTGCAATTGAGATTGTTGAAGAAATTTATGTCCCTCCAAAATAACATTTCTGAATGGAGAAAATATTTTATCTAACATTTTAATAACGGACGCATTCTTGTCTATGACTTCAGCACTCGCACTCTCTCCTGACGCCCCTTCCAGATTTATTCGTGTGTTACCACAATTAAAGGAAGTGCCTTCAAAACGGACCTGCCCTCTGGATCCAAGTTGTGTAACCGTAAAGCTTTTTTCTTTTCTTCTGATTAGTAAATGTGTCCCCATCTATTGCATCCAGATACACTTTGAAAGCATCTTTGCAGTGTAACCAATCCAAAGGTTGGGGACCAGGAACATCCAAAAAAGGAGGAGGAGCCATAATGCTATCCATATCCCAACTTAGACATCAGAACAGGCTGGATAAGTTAACAAGCATTTACAATGCAATAGGTCTCGCAATGACATTGTTTTGAGCTATTGGCATTGAAAATGTTATTGTTTTTTTTTTCACTTCGTGAAGCATTAATCAAGTAATGGCGTTGTAAATGACAATGTATTTTACCCCCTATTGACCCCTGCATACAGACATACATAGAAACCGCACTACAAACGGGCACACATGCATGCACACGCTGAGAAACACACGCACCCCGGGCCCGATTCACAAAACTAACTTAAGACAAAATCCTAAACTTACTACTCATGGTATTCACAGAATGCACTTACGACTGTCCTAAGTTTACGTCCGCACTCGGGCCGGAATTTCCGCACCCGGAGTGTAGGCTCCTCACCCGGAGTGGAATTTCCACCATCAGGCCGGAATACCCACAATGCATCAGATATAGTCAATTAACACCAGATTGTGGGTATTCCGGCCCAGAAGCGGAGATTCCGGTCCGATGGTGGAAATTACACTCCGGGTGTGGAGCTTACACTGCGGGTGCGGAGCTTACACTCCGGGTGCGGAAATTCCGGCCCGAGTGCGGACGTAAACTTAGGACAGTCGTAAGTGAATTCTGTGAATACCATGAGTAGTAAGTTTAGGATTTTGTCTTAAGTTAGTTCTGTGAATCGGGCCCCCCGTGAGACAGACACACTAATACATAGAGGCACACGGGTGCACGGGTGCACCGAAGCACGTGATCACACACGCAGGCACACTGAGTCACAGGCACACTGAAGCTTTGGGTCTGGCAGACTAGCCGACACACCACACTGTCACACTGAGTAGAGGCGCACACATGCTGAGATACGGATCACACGAACACCCGAGGCAGAAGCACTCTGAGAGACTCGGGCACGCAGGATCGGCAACATGGAGACACAGGGTTCTAATAATCCGCAGAGGGCCACATAATTCCCCATTGCATGATGCAAAAGTTGGAGCCAGATACAAAAAACGACCATAAAATGAATTGACGCAGCAATTTTTGCACTTGAAAATACCTGTGCACGTGAAACGATAGTTTAAATGTGGAAGCTGAAGTTGAGTGCAGGAGTGGCGAGACCTTGGCCAAGGGGCGCTGAGTCTGACCATGACCAGAAGAGCTCGTTTGCCAGAAGGGTGAGAAGCGAACCCTGGAGTTGGAACAGTTTGAGTGAGGTGCATGGACGGAATAGAAAAAAAAAAATGTACAAGGTGATGGGGAGCTCTGTTGTGCTACATTCAAAAGTGGAGTGTGTGGGAAAGAGCAACGCGCCTGAAGAAAGGGCTGAAAGGGTTAATGGGAAGGTCGCTGAGGTGGAAAAGGGGAGGTGGGGCAAAGGGTAAAGAGAATGTGGGGGGAAGGGTATGGGAGAGGCGGGGCGCTGGGGGAGTCCTGCAAGGAAGGACGGAGATGGGGGTAAAGGGAAGGTGGAGGAAGTGGTAAATAATATTAACTCTTTTTTTTTTTACATTGGGCTTCAAACGGTACCTGCGCAGTTTCGAAGCTCTAAACAGAGAGGATATAAACGCTACCCAAAGTAAGGTACCTCATTTACCGCCCACTGGAGGCTAGAAGGCTAAGGTGCCTTTGAAGAGATTCGAACCTGTGACGTGCCGTTCACTAGAGGATGGGATGAGGTGGCAAATGAAAACGGCAGGGTTAAGGATGTACAAAACTTGACATGAGCGGAAGTAGTGATATTGGCTGAGGGAGTGCTGATAGATCTAAAGGCAGTGTCAGACTCCGGTCTCCTTTGCTTCGGTTCAGATCGCTTTTAATAGTGAGGGGATGCAGACTTATTTACACACAACAGGATCTATAGGAGTGCTGTGCAGGCAATGCACCCCAGGATCTATAGGAGTACTGTGGGGGCAGTGCACCTCAGGATCTACAGGAGTGCTGTGCGGGCAGTGCACCGCAGGATCTATAGGAGTGCTGTGGGGGCAGTGCACCGCAGGATCTATAGGAGTGCTGTGCCGGAAGTGCACCTCACTGATTCATCGGCGTGATGTAACATGGACAATCTACCTCATAGATTTATTAGGAGTGATATGTATCACGATCAATGCCCAAAAATCACAGTGCACTCCGCTGATTTTAGGAAAGTCGTGCAACAGAGGCACTACACCTCATTAGTTTATAGGGGTGACGTGCAAAATACGCACAGCACCTCAGTGATTTATCGGGGTGTTGTGTAACGCTCCTCACTGATTTATAGGTGTGCTGTGTAAAGTCACATCTAGAAGGCGCCCTGGGCCTGCTTTTGGCTTGGGCGAGGTGGACCCTTGGCGCCATCTTCAAAGGGGCACGCGGAGCTGTGTGCATTAAGGTTATGCAAACAGCAGCGTCCCTCTCACCTTTCTCCAGCCTTGATTTCCCTGCGCGCTCGCTTCTTTCAGTTTAAAGTAGTTTTATTCATACCGAAAGGGCGGCAACAAAAAAACCACATTTCCAATGGCAGGCCACCGTTTAGCATAAACGGTGACGCCAGCCAATGAAAATGAGGGGCGGGGCTTCAAGTCCCCTTCTCAAATCTACTCTCTCACTATATGTCTCGCCGAGCGAGCAGCGCATGCGCTGCAATGCTAGGCGAGACCTAAAAAGAAAATAAGTAGTGGTCAATAGAATCCAATTAGGTGACAGAACAATAGTAACAGTGCACTGTTTCAAAAACAAACCCCCAAACAGTGTGCACAGATAAATTATGCTAAATAGCAACCGACATTACAACAAACTGATCCTAATCCTAAATGGGGCTCTGAAATGGATCAAGAATAGCTCCTAAAATGGCGGGCATTTCGACAATAACAAGCCCAATACAAAATGGCGCTCCAAAACGAGCTCAGAATAATTCCCAAAAGGGTGGCCAAAATGATAAGGAGTCCGATCTAAGATGGTGCTCCAAAATGGGCCTGATAGTCCGCTTTTAACTTTGCCAGCTCCCTACCGTCAACTAAGGGCATAGGATGGCACAGCAATGATGGAGAAGGCCTCGGAGAGAATCCCAGTTAAGAGCACTGGCAGTGATGGCATAAAACTAGGGTCACTCCCGCTCATCACCAATGAAAAGAAGACCCCAGGCAAAAGAATTCCACGGGGAATATTTAGTCACCAGCTACAGGTTCAGTGACCACCAGCACATCACCACAACTCCACTGCCGGCCCAACCGCCTTCTCCAGAACCACTGTACCCCCGCATTCTACTCACGTTCCCAACTTCTACATTCCAGCTTAGCTGGATTCAACAGTAACTGTTGCAATGTCATATCCCACCACCAGAAGAATGGACAGCACATGGAGAATTCAGGTAAGCCATATTTATTGAAGTACAGGAGGAAAAAGCAACTGCTGATGAGGACAGACTTGCAGGCTCAACTGTCTGCTCAACGCTCGCTCCCTTTGTCTTGTAGAACCTGGCCCCCCAAGTTCGGTGTTCAACCGTACAACTGAATGGTAAGAAACGAGGACACAACACACCTCCCCCTTTTCAACAAAACCAAAAACGAATAAAACAAAAACAAAAACCAACAAAAAACGCAATTGTGACAAGAGAAACATATAAACAGCTAACAGTTATACATGAATCCTACAAATTGAAACAGGAGAACAGATATCCCTCCATCAATATGTTAAAGTAGAAAATGTAAAAAAACAAAAAAAAAACAACCAGCTATCATGAACCAAGAAGGTAACCTGTAATTGCGTTTCTCTTGGACCTGAAAACTCTTACCTCTATCACTGCTGTCAGCACAAAGTACAGAAAAAAGAACATGTGAAGAAGAAATACCAGGTAGAAAAGACAATCCATTCTTATCAACAGCATTGGGTACAGCATTGATCTTGACCACATATGCACAATTCCATCAGTGACCATTACTCAAACTCAGTAGCTGCACCATTTTCACGCACCTCATCAATTTGATAAAGAGCACTAAATGTAACTTTTCCTTTGGTAATTTTGTTTCCAGGCAGTTTTAAGCAAACCCACTCTCCTCTCTCAAACACCCTCATTTTTGTGCTTTTGATAACAGCAAATCTCTTCTTACTTTTATTCTGTAAGAATCCCATCTTGACTTCAATGATTTTGATGACCTTGATCATTGACTACAACATCCTTCAAAACTGATAGAGAATTCAGCCATGCAGGATGCAACATATCTTGCGAAGACCTGCCTCAAAGCTTTGCAAGGTGAAATGCCAGTTACACTGTTACAGTATTACAGTTATGATACGCCCACAACATGGCACGAATAGCATTGCATACTTTCACCCCTTCAATCACAGCTTCCTGAACAGACTCTATTCTGTTGGTCCTTTCTGCTTGGCCATTTCTTTGAGTATGATATAGACTACACTTCTAATGCTTAAATCCAGCAGGGCTCAAAAATTCCATATCCCGCATTGTGAATTGCACACCATTGTCAAAAACTAATTCTGAAGGATAACCTTCTCTCACAAAAACATCTGTAAAAAATGTGATAACGTTCCTGGCATAGAGCTCTTGAACAAACTTGACTTCCAACCATTTGGACGGAGCACCCACCAAAACTATGGCAAAACGCTTGGCAGAAGGAAGAACCTGAAACGATCAAAGAAAATCTATATTGCTCACATAATATCATGAAAAAGAGATGACAGAAAATGAAATTCCAGAAGTCAGTGGAAAAATCCTCACTTTACTGCCTGGCTGTCATTAAGGAACCAGACCGGTGAAACACAAAGTGGCAGTCCGTGAAGAAATGAGTGAAGAAGTGCTCAGCCATACTGCCTGACCGTCGCACTGGTACAAGGTCAGGCAAAATCCAAGATTGCAGTAAGATGGTTCATGCTTGCATCGTCGTGCACAACGCATGTTGGAGGAGGAGCAATGGCATTGTAGAATGCCTTGGAGCGAATGCTGAGAAAAAGCGGTTGAAGGCCCTTACCGCTATAGGCAGTTGCCTTGAAGGAGGCTGAAAATGGCATTAATATAGTCCTCTGCTGCCGGACAATTACTGAAATTGCTGTGAACTGGAGTTGACAGCACATCATAAGATTGTCGGTGTGGTTCAGGAGCAAGGTCGCTAGTGTTGCAATGTCATATCGCACCACCAGAACAATGGCCAGCGCATGCGTAATTCAGGTGAGCCGTATTTTTTTAAGTCAAGGAGGAAAAGGCAACTGCCAATGAGCAGCTCAACTGTCCTCTCAATGCCATCCTCCCTCCTCTGGTAGAACTCGGCCACCCAGGTTCAGTGTTCTACCGTAGTTTGAAATGGTAAGACATGGACACAACAGTACCCCAGTGTTAGTCTATGGGAGAGGTAGCCTTGCTACTGTGAAAAACGACTTAAGGATTTTTTCACTCTCAGGACAAGAATAAATGAAGTACACATGCACCCTGCACCCTGCCCTCTGAGCCTTTGGGCCTACTTTAGGGGTGACTTCTAAATATTCAAAAGGAAGGCTTAGGCCTAGCAAAAGTATTATTTTGCCAGGTCGAAATGGCAGTTTAAAACTGCACTACACGCTGCATTGGCAGGCCTGAGACATGTTTTTCAGCGCTACTTTGGTGTGTGGCACAATGAGTGCTGCAGCCCACTTGCAGCATTTAATTTACAGATCCTGGGTAGAAGTAGCACCATTTACTAGGGACTTATAAGTAAACTAAATATACCAATCTGATAAATACCAATTTGACCATGTTTGGAAGGGAGAGCACAAGCACTTTAGCACTGGTTAGCAGGAGTAAAGTGCACAGAGTCCTAAGGCCAGCAAAAACGGGTTGAGCAAAAATAGGGTAAAGAAGGTAAAACTCTAGGGTAATACAATGCCAAAGGTGTCAGGTCTAATAGCCGTGACGTGAATGTGATTTTGCAAATGATATGTATAACATACTTACTTATAGGTGCTTTCCTCCAGCCTTCTTCGTTCATTGTTCTGTTACTGTGCTCTTCACATTTTTTCCTTCCACTACAGCATGGGACCATGGATGAGCACACTTCAGCAATTAGCTAACTTCACAGTGAGTGACTGTGTTATGCCCTCTCATCAAGAGGACATCCACACACAAATAAGTTCCCTGTGTGAGGATCACTTTGTGTGCCTCCCAAGCAGTGCCAAAATGAGTAGGCACGGCCTACTTTACCCTCACCTCCCACATTCCCTCCAGCCTCATGAGCCTCAGAGAGCCACAAGAACATGCTGCAGCTCACTCCTCTCACCTCCTCATCCTCAGAGTGCTGCATTCTGACCTTCGAGGAGGCAACTGTGATGCCAGTGCTCGAGTTAAGGAGCAAGGATGGCTTGACTTATCCATTCCGTGACTCAGGGCTCACCCACCTACAGGGAGTTCAGCTGCCAGTTCTGGTGCCAGGAGTACCTTGACCTCCTGGTGTTAGCTCAGCAGAGCTTCTCACTCATTGTACTTGTTGAGACTTCTGCCTTAAGTGAGATAAAGTCTTCTCAGCCTCTTAAACCTAACAAGCTGTGGCACCCACCACTTAGTCCGTGCCTCACCCAGGTCCATGGATGAGGCACAGGCCTGCAGGCCACTGGACAGGAGCAGCAACACTGCAGAGAACTGCCAGCTCTAGTCATGCCAGGTGTGAGGGGAGGCCTTCTGCAGTCAGTGCAGACAGGAGCAGCACGTGCTGCTATTGCTGTGTGTTGAAAGGAACAATATGCAGGCCCGCCACTAGCAGGAAAGGTTTTTTCTGGTATGACCTCAGTCATGAATATATGAATGGTGGGCTCAGCAGGAAAGGGGAGGGTTCTTTTCTACAACCATTAGACCTGGAACTTCATTGGTTATTTGCACGGGTAGTCGTGGTGAATGGGCACATTTGTGCATGCCTGTGTTTCCATGTGTAAGCACACTGAAGCTTGGCAATACGTCCACACAGAACTACATACACTATCCGCAAAGTACGTTTTCACATAAAAGGCAGACCTATTGTCTTTAACAGTGTTTACTTTTCCTCCTTGTACTTACTTTCTTGTTTCCGTGGCTCATTCTGGTACAAAGCAATGGGTCTGGCCTGGGATCTGGGCTGAATTTGCAGCTTCCAGGCACCCTGCAGGTCATTCGGATTAAAGTGCAGAAAAGGTAATTTTAGGAAAGCAGCAGTACATTAACATTACTGGTAACAGTACAATTCAACAAACATTTATTAAAGTATTTATTAAACTATGTTTGAGCATCCCAAGTATGTTCTATTGACAAGTGCGAATGAAGAAGGATAGTGGTCTGACATCACTCTGATGATTTAAGGGTCCTAATAGAAAACCTGTTTCCTCATCAAACCAATCATAACAAGCAGAAATAAATTTGCATAAGGGGGATTGTAGTTTCCTGTCTACTGCTGTTCACTTCCTGTGCACTCCCAACCAGTTGTGCGGATAAACATCTACCTTCATATTTAATTAGTTTCAAAGGTTAGATAAACTTGATCTCATTCTGTGGGTGTTTTGATACCACTAATACGACTACTCCTGGTAACCTTTGGTACACACAGCTCTGCCATCTTTCACCACCAGTGAAAGTGCAGATCTTATATACTTATATGCTGCCAATGCCTAGTATTTGTTTGCTTTATTTGTTCATAGGGATCCAAAAAATAAATATAATATATAGGTTCTGGACTTAGTTTATAGTGTAGGTAATGGAGTAGAAAAAAAAGAGAGCATGGCATTGCTACTCAAGCAGTTTGAAATCCACTAGTCAGTTCCAGTGATGACAAACGAGAGTTGTGATTGCTGAGTTACGTAGTAGAACTTTGGAATGCTGAGAGCTCCTTTGAAGACAATGGAGTAGCTCCGTTCTTATAATGGCTAGTATTTGCCCGAAGCTCCAACATTCCAATGCTTGTCTTCATGTTTCTCCCTTTTTAATTTGGAACATGCTTCCCATAGTGGATGGAATGTTCTAATAGCCTTATAGCTCTTCTGCCTTGCGCTATACCATCTGTTAAAGGCCCTCTAACTCGTTATAGCTCAGGTTCAGGGCCTATAACAACCGATATAGCCCCTTGCAGCAGGTATAAGGCTATAGTTGATTTCCTTGCAGTTATGGTGAATGGCCACATTGGTTGGCATGGAAGTTAACTGGAGAAGCGTTGGTATAAACGGGGAACACTAGTAGGCTTGCAGTAGCCAGATTATGCAAACGTACATAGGGGCTCTGGTCTTAGACGCGGACCTGCCTGCACAGCGATTGTAGCATTAGGCACCTTGAACATATTCGGTCCTTCAGACATGGACACCTCCAGACCATAAAAAGCAAATGTCTACCAAAAATACTGCCCACTCCTCTTGCACATACTTGGAAGAAGCACATATTAACAAGTGCGGTGCTATAAGCAGTGGCGTAGTCGGGATGTTATGGTTTAGAGCGGGTTTACATATGGTTGGCCTCTGTTTATAATGAACTGGCTGCGAATGCAGCCTCTCAGAGTCACTGGCCTGTCAGGGCGTCTGAAACCAAGGAAACGCCACCGATTTAGGCCAGGTAGAGGAGGGAGAAATCCAGGTTGACCTCGGATATTGTTCCCTAAACTTCCTTGTCTTCTTTATGTACTCCTCATTTCGTGTCTCTGTTTTCCATCCTTCTGAACTGGCGGCTTTCAAAGGCACCATGATAAGTACTCTAACGGCCAGGTTTTGCCCTCCTTGAACCGGATTGGCCGAGTAGATGCCGCTTCTCTTCTCTAATTGCTCACATACCTGATTTACATTTCAAGTGCACTTCACACAACCAATAGCCTCAAAGAGCCGCCTCAGTGGCTCGGTTGGCAGTACCGCACAGTTGGTGAGTTTCGCCAGCGTTCGGTTCCCATTAAGAAGATCAAAAATAGCTCAAAATTGGTTATAAAAGAAAACGAGAATAGATGATTCGGAGCCCCCTCCAGGACAAAAATACAAAGAGGAACAGGGCCTTTATGTCAGCCCCTCTATTCTCATTCTTCGCTCAGGCTTGCAAGAGGATATCCGGGGGTCTCTAGGAAGAAATATCTTTCATTTAATTTTTAATAGGAATTCTTTAAAGCCATAGCAGAGCCTGTGCAAACGTCCTGCAGAGGAAAGTGATAATTATAAATGGAGTTACATAATAATACTACTATATTACTACTAATAATAATAACAGTAGTAGCAACAACAATAATAATAGTGTGTTTAATTTAGCACATCTTACCACACTTCTTCCGTTTCTAAGCTATGTAAATAATAATTGTTATTGCCACCCCATTTAATAAATGAATGAATTAATTTATTTATTTGATAACGCGCACGAATCACCCTCTCAGGGGTATCTCGGCGCACGGTCAGCAAAACAGGTTGAAACTGGGTTAAAACAGAATTTAATGGTACCGAGTTTACCTACCTCAGAAGGACTAAAGGCTGAGTGAGCCTTGCCAGGTTTTGGACTTGTGACCTGCATATTTCAGCAGTGAATGTTCAAGTCACTGAACCAAAAGAAGGCATATACCGTAGACTAGTACAAAGTGAGCAGCGTGGGCTCACACCAGCATGTGGTTTCTCCATGAAGCAACACACCAGCACCGGTCTCCTGTTAGATCTGCCCATGGGTGGGTCTGCCCCAACCCTACTTGCTTTGTCAAAATGTCAAGTGAAACCCAGCCATCCTGACAGCCTAACACTCCTATTGCCACAAGCTTCTCGTTTGGGAATGAACATGCACAGTTAAGGCATCAGTGGCTTGTAAGTTACACACAGATCACTTGAGTAGCAGCCTACTCCAGTGAGAAGAGTGTGTATGTGGATGAGTGAGTGAATATGCGAGTGTTGCCACTACTCTCACTCCACTTGCATTCCCTCTGAGCACACTTGCTTTCACTGTCTTGCATGCCTCCTGCTTTCACTAAGAACATGGATATTTATTTCTGAAAGAATAAGCAAAATAAAGGTTTAGTGCCCATTACAAGCTGCTGGATTTTCTGTTAATTCTTTCATTTTTGTTGTGCCAACTGTCTCAGAAGAAAAATACCTGCCCTTATTTACACTTAGGGTCGGATTGCGACTTTGGTGGTGCTGCGCTGGCTCTCCGCTGGCACAGCACCGCCAAAGCCGCGTAAGAACCGCCCGCCTGATTACAAGTTTTTCTCGTACAGGTGGACGGTCTTTTTGCCTTTCCCACAGCGGTGCCTGAAAAAGAGCCACTGCAATGGGAGCAGCAAAAATGCTCCAGCACGGCATGGACAGTCACGTCCATGCTGTGCTGGAATTGGGGGGGGTGTCGGTTTAGTGAAGCATCAGTACTTCACACTTGCCCCCTCGCCCATCGCCCCTGGCCAATAAAATTTCCAGGGCTGATTTGTGCTCTCAGTCCCTCCCTGCATTCAGACAGCTACCTTGTTTTAGATCGAAACCTGCCTGGTTGCGAAAGACTTATTGGTGACATGTTTATAGCTGACCTAGAAAGCAACTCCATGCATCGCATTCCATTGGCTTTTTGTTTTGTCACTGTTATTTTCTTGCTTTCTATTTAGTGGTTTTTATTTATTTCAGCCCATCCATCTATCCAGTCTATATCTCTCCACTGGAGTATAGCCTATTTACCATCCCTCTGACTGGCTTCTTTTATGCTCCCACAAGTGTCTGCTTTTCAATAACCATTTTTTTCTTTTTATAAAAGCACTCCATGAGAGTGTATGTGTTACTCCGGTTCTCTGTGTTTTCTATCTTCTACCAGCACATTTCTTTTCAAAACATTAGAAAAATTTAATTTTCTACAACTTTGTTCTTCAAGCCACTCTTAAATACACTGGGCCTGATTCACAGAACTAACTTACGTCAAAAACGTAAACGTAAACGTAAATGTAAAGTTAGTACTTTTTAGGTATTCACAGAATACACTTACTCATTTTGGTATTCACAGAATGAACTTACTCATTTTGGAATTTCACAGAATAGTACTAACTTTACGTTTACGTTTTTGACGTAAGTTAGTTCTGTGAATCAGGCCCACTGGGCCTGATTCACAGAACTAACTTACGTCAAAAACGTAAACGTAAACGTAAAGTTAGTACTATTCTGTGAATACCAAAATGAGTAAGTGTATTCTGTGAATACCTAAAAAGTACTAACTTTACGTTTACGTTTACGTTTACGTTTACGTTTTTGACGTAAGTTAGTTCTGTGAATCAGGCCCAAAATCTTTGCCTTTCGAACCGCTCTCTTGTGCCCTTTAAATTCACATTGCGCCCTCTCTTGTTCTTTCACTTCCACTCCCTCCATGTTGCTCTGTCTCCATTTGCTTCCCTCCCAAGCCCTCAATTATGCTTCCCTCACTGGTGCACTCCATGTTGCTTCCCCCTCATGCACCCTCATGTTGCTTCTGCTCACCCTCTGTGTTGCTTTCCCCATTAGCATTCTTCCCCCCCACCCCGGGTTCTTTACCTCCACCCACTCGTGTTACTTTTTTTTTGTTTACCTATCCAACTTGGATCGGTGTTTATTAGCCATGCTGAGCAGCATCAGGGATGCTCTGCAGTATGGCTAAATCGATTGGCACAGCCAATAGATCCCAAAGGGGAGACTTGTTGACTTTACCAATTCTTGTTTTCTTTGCTTTCAGCACTCAATGGGAGTGCTTGTGTATTCTTGCTCTCTCCTCATCACCCCTGTGTGCTGCTTTCTCCTTCACATCCCCACCCCACACTCTCAGTGATGCTTTCATACCTTTAACTTATCCATTACCTCACCCTTCTCTGCCTGTCCCATTCAGCATTTCTTTTTATACACCTTTGTTGGTTCAAACTCCTGTTCAGCCTCCATAATAAGCAGTGCCAAAGCCAAATCGTTGACTGCCACCAGGATCGTAGCTAACAGTATATTTTGGGTGGCACATTCTCAAGCAATGACAATTAAGGGCCTGATTAGGATGTCGGTCGGAGTTGCCTCTGACTGACATCCCTTGCGGTTTCGGAACTGACAGACCTCGGGTCACCAGTCCGAAACCGCAATTACGATGCGACCACACATGGTGCAGTCGCAGACTCCCATTTCCCTATGGGATCTCGTGCGCTCGTTGGAAACAGGCCGCAGCACAAGTTCCCATTGAGAAATGGGAGTTACTGTAAATCCCTGCACCGTGTGGCAGGCACCTCATGGTGCCTGCCACACGGTGCAGGGATTTACAGGGGGGCACCATAGGTTCCCCCTCGGCCCCCAACTAGAGGTGGTGGAAGAAAGGGGGCCCTGCTACGGGCCCTCAAAGTCGCTTTCCGACAGGCTCTCATGTCGGAAAGCCCGACATGGAAAGCCGGTCGGAAACCGAGATCATAATCCTGACTGCGAAAACGCCATCCATAGGGGATTATGTGGCGGATCTGACTGAGCCCTTTGGAAGCCAGTTGGATTGACCGGCTGGTTTCAAATCCGACCGCCGTCATTGTAATTCGGCAGTCGGATTTGAAACCTTGGATGTTGGTCGGAAAGCCTCGTCGGAGGCTTCCCGACCGACATCTAAATTAGGCCCTAAGTGTTCTGGAATACTAGAAAAGAGAGGAAGGTTTTATGTGGTAGCTTTTGAAAAAGGACTGCACTAATGGTGACGTATTAAAGCAAACAGTTCCTTTTTATTTTGTGTCTTTATGCTGTTTTCTCCAAATGTTAAAGTGGGTGACACAAGATGTGGTTTACATCATGTAAGTTAAAACTGAATTTTACTTAAAGACTTCCTTGCAAAAGGGGTATTAGAGGTATTAGGTTCCCTTATGGAACAGGTGTGTCCAGTTTTGTGAATATGGCACATTGAGACCTATAAACATAGCCAAACATGAAGACAGATTTCCAGGGGGTTTAGAGGCTCATGTTGGGGCAGATGGAATATCACAAAGCACATTAGAACATTCACAATACTTAAAATGAGATACAATTTATATAAAACTTTACAGGGGATTTCGAAAGTCTTTCCTCCAATGAATGATTGAGAAAATTGTTGCCAGTCGCACATTTAAAAGTACAATACCCCAGGCCGAAATGAACTAAAAAGGGGAGGAGGGCCACGCAGTCCCCCTCAAGGAACCTTCATGGATCCAGGTTACCCTGTCCCTGGGGCTGTGTTTTATTTAAAAGGGAAGGGAGGATGTGCGGCCCCCTCTCAAGCCTTCTCGGGTCCCAGGGACCCCCCCAGGGCCAGAGGTGGGTACCCCGGTGCTCAATCGAGGCATCCAGAAACCACGCTGGAGCAGACATATTTTTCTCTGCCTTCATCAGTGTAAGCAGTAAAGCTACTTTGTCCTGGGTGAGGGGCTCCTTGGGACACAGTAACTGAGCCTTCCCCAGGGGATGGGGTCTTCGGGCCTTTAAAGGTTCAGAAAGTGGGGGCTGCGTGGCCACCCTACCCTTTTATATTACATTGTGGTCCTGGGGGATGGGGTGCCCGGGCCAAATTAGGCTCCGGGAGGGGGCCGTATGTCCCCCTCTCTTCTTTCTTTTACTGTTGCCCTTGGATATGCGGTCCCCGGGGCCTCTCAGAGGCTCAGAGAGGGGTGCCACATGTCCCACTCCCCAAAATAAAAATCTGTGGTTAACCCCCCCGCCTGTTTTTTTTTTTTGTAGAAGCGCAGGAGCACAGGTGTTTAAAAAAAAATCGGTGCACATTTGCAGATCCTCCACAAATTTGTGGCAAAATATATTTTTTTTTAAATGTTTGGTCCCAGACAGGCGGGCTCTGCAATCCGACATCAGGCTTGGGGGTTAGGGGTATCCTTACCCTGCCCCCTTATGTCTTTTTTTACCCTTGTTTTTTTAGGACTCGGATTGAGACCTGAGTACTAAGATGGCTGCCAGCACTTCCTGGTTGCTGTGGTGGCAGCCAAACTGATCTCAGCAGGAGGTCATTTGGGTCTTTGAAGCCCAAATCGTGAAATATACAAACTGTTTTAGTATTAATTACTCAAAAACTACTGAATGGATTTACACTAAATCACAAAAGCACTCTTTCCGAACCAAGATGTAGCTTTCTGTCAAATTTGGTGTAAATCTGTTTAGCGGTTTGGGTTGTAGTTGTGTCTAAAGTTCCTATGGAAAAACAAATGGGAAAAACTTGTGCTGGGACCGCTTTTTTTCTCGGCCCCTGCTTGACAAATTAACCTTTCCAGTAAGGAGCTGCGGTGGAAGACCTTGTTTTTTGGAAGGTTTCGTGAAGATTCATTGAACGGCACGAATGGCATGAGGAAAACAAAAATTGCTTTTCTTATTGAATGTATATCATACCCGGTGGCAGTCACCACTGTGTAGTTACAGTACAAGAGTAGAGGAGCACAGTAACCATGTGTAAATATGATCTTATGACAGACTATTGTCATATAAAGTACAAAGCACATTAGAGAAAGAGCAAGCAGATACTTCTGATATAGAAAAAAACAACACAGCAAGTCCTTTCTTTTGGTAAATCCGTATCCTTTTTCTTTTCTTTATTTGTGAACCTTCATTACAATACACATATATAACAAGGTACAGCCTATGCGTTTCGTCCCAATCTCAAGGGACTTCTTCAGGGCAAAATGTAAGTGTTGGTTATTTTAATTCTTTGACATGAAAGACATCAATCACTCAGGAATCAATCAAATCTTTTTTAATTCATATCAGAAACCGTATTCACAGAAAGTGTATACTCCATAATATTCCAATTGTGTCCACAACTTTAGTGTTCAATAGAACCTAAGCTCTGGTTACAATAATCCCAGAGCCAATGCTTGTTTATATACTCACTTAGTTGTCCAGCTTAAGTGCCATTTGGATTGCTCTCCGTCACTCATCTCCTACTGCCTGCAGACCTTGTGTCAAAGTTACACTTTGACTGACAGCGCAGTGCTTGTTATACAACCTATTAACTATGTAGCTTGTATCACATGATGAATGGTTGTTACATGCCCTCCATTGGTTAGTGATACAAGTTTTTTATTGGCTTTGCTGTATTGTGGATAGCTGAATGACATGTTTTCTGTCCTCTTGTCCTCTACAGAATGCTAGTGTATCAATGCTTTAATCTTCAAAAACTGTGCATGCGTGATAGTATGAACTTGTACCATCACCTCACCATATGCTCCCATGTCGCTCTGAAGGTGTGGACCCTTCACTGCAAAGGCGATTCTGCACAAGATCACACTTTTATGATGATGGAAAAAAAGCAAGAGGGCCACAAATGGATGGCTACCCATTGTGTAATAAATGAACTTGCCGATGTCTTAACGAGGCAGTCGGGAAAATCATGATTGGGCCGATGAAAATATTTAATAGGATAACATGTCTATTTTGTAAAGTGCTTGATCACTGCCAAAGTGGTTGCAGATGTCAGATGTGTGCTGTTATTTAGCTCAGAGGTCAACATTGGAAACATAAATGACAGAGAGGCCACGTCAGGATTTGAACCTGTGACTATTTGGTTTAATACAAATTTGTATTGTGGATGTTAGACCTTGCATCCTTGGCGTGGTTTCCCCCGTCTTTTTGGTCTCTGCCTCCTGTATTTTTGCTGTGTGCTGAATTTCGTTTTTGCTGGGGGCACTTTTGCCACTGCTGATCAGTGCCAAAGTGCAAATGCTCCCTGTATAAATTGTGTTTATGAATAAGTGTTTACATGATTGGCTTATTTGATTTATTGCTAAGATCCTAGTACAGTGCACTGTGTGTGCCCAGGGCCTGTACATAAAATGCTGCTAGTGGGCCTGCAGCACAGATTGTGCCACCCACACAGGCAGCCTTTCAAAGGTGTCTCAGACTTGCCACTGTTGACCTAGCAAGTGCACCCACTTGCCAGGCCCTAACCTTCCATTTTTCTTACATGTAATACACCCCTCAAGTAGGCCCAAGTTACCCCCATGGTCACGGTGCAGTGAATGTGAAAGGTAGGACATGTACTGGTGTGTGTGACATGTCCTGATAGTGAAATACTGCCAATTTCGTTTTTCACTATTGAAAGGCTATCTGTCCCATAGGATAGCATGGGAGATACTTTGTAACATCTTACAAGTATAACTTCGCATGGGGACAAGAAAGAAAGTTGGAGTTTAGGCTCTCTGGACTCAGAATTTATTCACACATCTTTTTAGTAAAGATGGTTTTCAAATTGGGGGTTTAAAAATGCCACTTTTAGAAAGTAGGCATTTTCTTGCTTAACCATCCTATGTGCCTCTGCTGAGTAGTGTATTGACTGTCTGGTTTTGGAGTGACAGGGGCTCGGGAAGTGCATCACTGCAGACAGCCACTGGGGGGTTGAGGTGTGTCCGGCCTGTCCTGGATGACTTAGAGCTGGGCTGAATAGACCTGAGCTGCATTTAGAGTAGTGGGAGGGGATTTCCTTGCACCTCAATGGGCCCTGTCTCCTGTACACAATGCTGTCTCCACCTCCTGCCAGGAAGCTGGACCAGAGAGGACAGAACTGGTTTGGAATGAGCTAAGTTACTCTCTGCCACAAGAGAACAAAGGAAAATGTGGTATAAATATTTGGGCCCAGACCCCAGGACTTCAGAACTCGCTTGGATTGACGAACCCGCCAAGAAGAAGAGCTGGGGAAGCTGTGAGGAGAGACTACCACTTTGCTGTGTGCTTTGCTGTGTTGGCCTGCAGTAGCTGCTTCTGTCTTGGGTAGAGAAAGGACTGGACTGAACTTTCTGTAACTTTTTCTGCTGAGTATCTATGAGGGCTTGAAGTAAAGCTTGCCCCCTGTTCAGGAAGTCTCAGGAACAGCAAAGACTTCACCTTCCTCTGGGTACCGCCTCTGGGACTGTGAGTTCCAGTTACCACAGAGTAAAACCGCAGCCCGGCGCCGTCACTGACACCGCCTCTGTGATCTGAAGACACTGCAGAGGGCACCGCCGCACTTCGCACCAGAACCCTGGTCTCACCAACGACGACAACTGCCGCCACCAAGCCACTGCTTGCACCGCCACCTGTGTGCACAGCACTCCGCACCACCTCAGTTCACTCCGCTGCCCTGGTCTCACCGATGACGACGTTGCAAGCTGACATCGCCGCCACAGCCTGCACCGTGGTTTAGGGGCACCATTCATATGTACCACAACGCAGCGCTCCATCCCACACCGCAGTCTGGGCCCACCGACGCCAGCTCCCATTGACCAGCACCACTGCCTGCACTGTGACCTGTCAGCACCGCAACGAGCACCGCCCCACTTTGCACCGCCGCCCAGGTCTCACTGATGCTGTTGGATGACTGTCACAGAGCCAGCCGCTGCCTGCACCACGACCTGAGGGTACCGCATGCCGCACCGCACTGCTCCACTTTACACCTCAACCGCGACAGTTCCTGCAACCGGCCTGCACTGACGCGGTCGACCGGAACCAAAGGTGCTGTTTACAAGGCTTCTGGCACCGACACTGGTCTGCACCAACACGGTCGACTGAAACTGGTGGATTTGGTTGTTTTCAGCACCGTGGTAGCACCGGACGGAGCTACCGACTTCAAGGAACTTCAATTTTAAGGTTATTCTTGCAAAGTGCATTTTTGTTGATTATTGTATGTTGGATTTTTGTCTTGTTTGGTTTAGATAAAGATTACCTATTTTTTCTAAACTGGTGTGGTGTCCATTTGTAGTGTTTTCATATGTTACTGTATGTGCGCACAAATGCTTTTCACATTGCCTCTGAGATAAGCCTGCTTGCTCATGCCAAGCTACCAAGGGGGTGAGCAGAGGTTGTCTAAGGGCGTAACTCCCTTACCCTGACTAGAAGCAAGGGTCCCTACTTGGACAAAGGTGCAAACCATTGCCAACTAGAGACCCCCATTTCTAACAGTGGATATATCAGAATACTGAGTTTCCATACTGGCAATCCCCTTTAGTGTTTAAAGACCTAGCAAGGAGAGTGATTCCAGCCCTAAATGTTATAGAATAACTTGTAATAATAGTGTGCTTTTTTGTAGCTGCTAGTACCACATTTTACACTTTCTAGCAGTAGTATATATCATGAGTTACTGTTTCTCAGTTTGATGTTAGTCCTTTTATTGAACTGTAAAGGTTAAACATCTGAGCTGGCCCAGCCAGGACTTGAAGTAGGTCAAGAAATACCATGAAACAGAAAGGACAATTAAGGTACAAGATTTCTTGCTTGAGGTGCTATCTGCTCAAATATTATGGGCCATATTCACAAAGGTAAATTTACACATCTAGATGTACTCACATGTAAATTTACTCTTGCACTTAGGTGTACATCTACATTTTTTTAGTATTCACCATTTCAGAGTGTAAACATAACCTTAGTGTAGGCTTACCAAGGGGTTTCTACAAGTAGCTTTTCACTCATATGTGGAGGTCTCTACCACTGGAGTGGAAAGCTTCCTCTGGCAAAGTATAGAGAAAAATACCAAACTTTATTATTCTTAAAAAAAAATGCTAATTGTAAAATAAAAATGTAAATTAAATAGAACAATTATTACTCTAGAAGTCATCATTAAATGTTACAGCACAGTAACACATCTAATTGAATGTTTATTAAATAATCTACTAATTGTAATATCAAAATGTAATTTTAAAAATTAGTTTAAAAAGATTAAATCCAACCACTAGCGTTTTAATATTTAACTAAAATATAACTAAAATATAGTAAATTTAAGTAAACGTTATATGTAGTGTCTATGGGATTTTCTTGCAGCACCTAGACTTATTCCAAGTCTGGGCTGAAGCGCATTTATAACTGTGTTGTTGTCTTTTTGGCTGTAGTAGCTTTAGATGTGTAGCTTGTAGAATGCCCCTCCTATTTTGTCATAAGTATTTCCCATTTTAATCCCTCCTACATTTACTACTAAGTAGTAAACTTACATGTGTGGCGCTCTCTCCGTCGAATATTCCATTGAATTTAATGTCCCTCTCTCGTTTCTCTACATCTCCCCCTCACGTTTCTTTTTTCTCTGTTGTTCACACTTCTCGCCATTTTCTTTTCTTATGCTCACCCTCTTCCAAAAACTTCTCAAGTTATTCCACACTTTTCTCTCTTACTTGACTCAACCTGTTTCTTTGCACTTGTTGAACACCTACCCATATAGACAGCAGGTGGTTGTTAGGGCCTGCCCCGCTTTACAGCTCAGAACAGCAGAGACCCTGATAAGTACCTAAAGCAAAATGGCAATCTTATGGTAGGGGAGGCTAAAACAGAGCAAAATGCAGAGGAAACCCCTATGGCAAGTGACAAAGACACTGGAGTCAACAGTATGATGCTTTATCAAATTTTCATGCCTTTGATGGGAGTTGTGAGTAAGCTCAGCCACAGATAGGAAGGAGAGTTATTTGGTGTATCCCCCCCCCGAAGATATTTTGAGAAATGGGGCTTAATCGTGCATTTTCTACATTAGCCTCCATATATGTTGCCATTATTGCTCCACAGAGGAAAGGTGTGTAAAGCAAGCTGGAGGAATGATAGCATTATAAGGCCATTCTAACGGGAGTCTTTGCACTATGCACATGCAACTAACATAGCACGTCATGCATGTGCTAATCAGGAAGATGTTTTACTCATTAGAAAGACCAATTGCAAAGAGTATTCCACTGAGAATCAACTAATGACAAGCAAAGTCTGCTTTACCTTATTGTAATTCAGGAAGAAATCATAAAACACGAGTCTTAGTGTTTCTTCATATCAAGTGTAGCCACCGCAGAGACTTCTTAAGGATTTCGGGGGGCCTGGGCCAAACGTATTTTGGGGGCCCGTGTTCGTGACAGCTTTGAATGTATGAGCCAATTTCAGCTCTTTCATGTCTTCTTTGGCCAGGTCACTGACAGAGCACTGGCACACTCGTCCAAATTTTAAATGTATCTACATCTAATATTCAGGGATAGTGATGTGTGTTTTCAATATTATAATTGAGCAGCAGCTCACTAATATTATTGCTAATAATCTCTGTGACCCCCTGCCATTTCTCATATGTGAGGTCCTGTTTTGATCTAAAAGACACAGTTTTTATGGCTGTCGCATGGTGTTGAAAAACAAACATTTCTCTGTCAAATGTCTGTAATAGACTCCCAATAAATCACCCATGTTAAACATACATTAAAGAAAAACAGTACTTAAAACAAGCTGTTAAGAATTATTTAAGGTCATCAGGGCAAGGACAGAGCTGGCTCTATCAGGGGATCCCCTAAAAGGCTGGGGCCCTGGGCCAGGCCCACTTTGCCAATGCCTTAAAACATCTCTGGCCACTGGCTGGGAGGGTTTGAAGTTGTAGGGGGTTCCCTTTTTTAGGTCTTGTCTAGGCAGCGCATGTGCTGTCTCTCCGAGACTGCTGTATCCAGTGTATGGGTTTAGAGCACACCCATCGCTTCTGATTTGTTCCTTTGGGTGCCCTTCAAAAATCCTTGCTTTTCTGTGGTGCATCACATTTGTCCCTCCTATTGGTGTATTGTTACTGCCAACGGCTACTAGCCCTGTTACTTGTAGGCTCTCACATCTGGCCATTTATATGTTTCAGCGCACTATTTGATTCTTTTGCTCCAGCTCATGTTATAGGATTGTCACAAAACACGCTCAACCTACCCTGTAAGTCACCTCCTTATCTCTTTTCTTGTTTTCCTTCCCCCGTCATCGGCGTCCTTGGTATTTTATGTCGTCCGCATGGTCCCTCCCCCTCCTACCTCGTTTTTGTTTTTTTGCAGTTTGTATATAGCACGAACTCGACCCAAATGTATTGGAGGGCTTTACATGAGCACCAGTTACATTACACAAGGACACATTTATTTTTAGTAGGAATGTTGAGCCGACGCTGAGACTCAAACCAGGATCCCCAGATCCAAAGTCAGCAGCCAGGGCCGTTCGGCCACATCCTTTACCCAAGTCCTTCTAGATTGTGCGCATCTCACTTTTCAAAGGTATGCAAATATCATCATTCAAATATGGCCGCTAAGCACCAAAAGAGACTCTGGCTTCTTTCTAACTTCTCTCGAATCTGATGACTGCAGCACTCCTTGCGTCAAAGTTCAGGTAGGTTTGCAAGCGGCCCCTGCTGCAGTCTATGCTTATCAGCACATCTTGTGCCCCCTGCGTGTTCATTGGTAGTGTGTAGTATTAGTCGCCGCCTCTATTCTGTTATATGCGGTACTGCTTGTTCTGGGTCACTGAGTGGCACCTGCTGCTGTAAATGGCTCATCTATAAAGGACTGCGCGTAAAGGGGCAGGTTCGATCCCATCCGATCAGCAGGCAGCCGCACACCACAATAAAGACCGTACCTATGTCTGGAACTTCCAGCTGTTACTCGCCATTGCCATTTACAACACCAATAGCTCTCCTCCCCTCTCCCTGTGCTCACCCTCCCTTTCTTTTAGCCCGTACGTTCGTGCTCCGAGCCCTCTACACCACCCTCTCCCTTTTTAGGTCGAGCCTAGCGCAGCGCGCATGCGCTGCTCTAGAAAATGACCTCTTGGAATCACTTCAGCTTTTCAGCAAACTTGTGCGTGTGGCTAATAAAAGCCACACGCACGAGTTTGCTGAAAAGCTGAAGTGATTGGCCATTGCGTGTGGCTTTCAAAAATTGAAAGCCCGCAATTAGCCAAAGGCGGGTGCATGTCCCGCCTTCTCTCTAAATGTTGACTCCCATGGCCTAGGGGTCTCGGGAGTGAGCAGCAGCGCGGCCGGGTACCAGCTGCATTCCTTACATTTCTGGAAGTGCGCGTGCGCACCACTCGTTATTATTTTGTTGTGTTCTTTTTATCCTGCCTGCCCATTCATGCGTGACTAATGCTACGTCACAAAATGAATAGGGGTTGCAGTAGGATTCCCTTCTTTGCAGGGAATGTTTTGAGGTGAGTATGGACTGCGGGCTTCATCGGTGAGATTTCGATCGACCATGGGGTATCGAGCACGGCGAGCACAGCAGAGGGCAGCCCGAGCCCGCCTGCACTGCGGACAGCTCGTGGACGTGTTTGCACGTGGGCGGGTTCCTCCGTCAGCACGCGCCCGAGGTCTTTGGCTGACAGCTGGGCGCACTCAGGTGTGAAGGGAAGGCAATCATTAGATTGCAAGGGAGGCCGGATAGCGCAGCTCGTACGCGGGCAGGAAAAACAACCTGTCGGGCAGTTACAAACAGTCAGGCGGCGGCGGTGTCTGCTGAGCAACCGCAGGCCTCGTGAGGGCCGATAATAACCAATATGCTGCAGTTCTACTGAAATGCAGTTTTTAGATATAGCTTGTGCCATAGCGAGGTTTATGATTGCTGCTAAAAAGGTTTACATGGGCAAATAGATTGTAATGTAGATAAAGAAATCAGGTATACTTGAGGGGTTACTGATTTTTACAAACTTTTTATAAACTGTATTAATTCATCTGTGTTTTTAACTATCTATATTAACTGATGCATTAATTTGTTAGCATTTTTAATTGTCTGTATTAATTGCTATAATAATGGAATGTACACAATATTGTTTGAAGACCAGTAGATTAACGGAAAGTAGATTGACGCAGTAGATTAACGGAAAGGTTGCCGCCTGATTAAATTGTTCGTAGGGCGAGGGTCGCCTTGTTTGCAGTTGCATACGACACCTTTTCATTTGTATTCCTTTTTGGCTGTAGTAAATTCATCGACGCGTCGCCACTCGAACTGAATGGGGGTCAAACTGAGTTGCTGCCGAATGGTGACCTGAGGGGTTAGGCTCTGCCCTGACTCCTAAAGAGGTAGTTAAATACCACAGAGGGATACGTTCCTCTACTTTGCCAGGTACATTAACTCCTTTACGTCCTCCTGTTTCTACCATCTTAGACTGTTATGGTTATAGAAAGTCCTCCCTCACCTTCCGGAATCTGTTCCAAAAACTGTGGTCTGTGCTCTCATCGTGTCACGCATCGGCAATGTGCTTTTTCTTAGCCTGCCTTAAAATGGCTTTTCAACTAATCCCACAGATTCAAATTGCCCTACCCCTCCGCTGTCGTATTCCACCTTACCCAAGAGGGCCGCACTGGTTTCCAGGCCGCAAACGTGTCCAGTTTGAAGACCCCGTGCTTCTCACACCACATGTTCTAAGAAGAACGTCAATTGTGTATCCATCCTAAGCTTACCTCTTACCCTTCGACTTGCTAATGCATCACTTATGGCTGTACCATATGCTAGGAGTGAAAAGTGGGGTAGCGGGTCGTTTTCTTTTCTGGGTCCTTTCGAGCTACGTTCAGAGCCTTCCGTAAAAAGTTAAAGACCTGGCTATTCTCTCAGCCCTGGGCACCTTGTTTGCTGTGGGCCATCTATCATGACCTATTCTCTATCTTCTAGCGCCTGGACACCCTTCATGGAGCTGTTTCAACTCTAAAGATACGCTTCATTCAGACCCGCTTCATTATTCATATTTGTTTGTTAAACCTTTTTTATTCTGTAAATCATTAAAACTATAAAGTGTCATATTCCCTTATATAAAATGTAAGGCCTCGCTTTAGGCCTCCTCTTTGGTGAGGAAAGATGTCTTCGCCTACTAACTTAGAACCTCAACACCTAGTTTGAACTATTTGGCCCAGTGAGATTTTCTGATCATTCAGAAATATGATTTATTGATTATGTGTCTGTGTTTTGTTTTTATGTGAAAATGAAATTATTCAGAAACTTGAACTTCATGTTACTTGGTTTTATATAATCCCCCGAGTTACGAAACTGTTCTTAGGGGAACCTTCATGTAACTTCACATGTAAATTACCTTGTGCTGGTTGATACTGTTCTTAAACTGCTCAGATACACATTAGGTATTGCTCACACAAAAAAAGTGAAAAGAAATAGGGTGACATTGTTTCTATTACCACAGCACAGAAATCATTGTCGCCTCCACTTAGTCTCCTACTGTTGCACGCGTTTTCTTCTCTTTCTTCGCAAATTCAGCCAATTAATAGTTTGGTTCTGTATTCGCAGCTAAAAGCATCAGCTGTATTCTCATAGCTCGAGACCTGTGGTTCATAACTTTTTTACTTATGTTGACCCCCACTTAATCATTATTGGAACCTGGGAATCCCCACAGAATAATTATTGGAATCCGAGGACCCCCACTGAGTCATTAGTGGAAGCCGGGGACCCCAGCATAAGCATTTTTGTTGATTTGAAACACAAAACAATACACAAAAATAGAGTAACAAGAATTCATCAAACAAATCTAAAATGATTAAATATTTGATTTAATTCACAAACCATCATTAAAAAAAAAACAGAATTGTAATTTTAATGAAAAGGTTGGAGCTTTTCTAGATACAAATTGCCACTCATCGTATATACTATATTCTGTTTGATGCACTTGCACTGCTCCTGCAAATCAATCTGAGGAAAGCAACTACATTTTTAGCCTCCCATTTCAAATTCCATCACATTTATAGAATGTTTTAACATGTTCAACTTGACATTTAGCTTCTTCATTTATAAACAATGTGCTAATCTGTTAATACTATTTAATTTTCGGAGCAGTCGCTGTGTAGGGTTTGTGGACCCGTAGGGGTCCCCGGACCACAGGTTAAGAACTGTTGCTCTAGATCATATCCCTGTCTGTCTCTCGCAGTGAAGCATTGACAGTTTTTCGTGTACCCTCTCGTGTTTTGAAGTGACCAGTGCCAGCACTTTATACATAAATAAACATTTTTCACCACTCTGATGAGTACATGAGTAGATAAAGTGCATCAAATTCTCTTCTTCTCTAAGTGCACAAGTACAATCTGAACGATCTATTGCACACTTGCATCCTTTCCATACCCGTTTTTCAGATATGCTAAATTTAATTAGAGAAATTATTTTGCTAAGACCATATAGAGATTTCATGACTAGATTGATAGAAAGTTCTGGGCTGTTAGATTCTAATTATTTGAACATGAGGCACAGCCATAGCACTGTCTGCAGTCATAGGGTTGTGCCTGCCATCACCAACTGCAGACAGTGTCTGCAGCCATAACGCTGTTTGCTATCGCAGCACAGTGCCTGCAATCTTTGTCCAGTATCTACAGTCATACTGTTCAATCCAGAGATGTTTCTTTAGACCATTTGGTCTTCAAACAATATTGTGTACATTCCATTATTATAGCAATTAATACATACAATTAAAAATGCTAACAAATTAATGCATCAGTTAATATAGATAGTTAAAAACACAGATGAATTAATACAGTTTATAAAAAGTTTGTAAAAATCAGTAACCCCTCAAGTATACCTGATTTCTTTATCTACATTACAATCTATTTGCCCATGTAAACCTTTTTAGCAGCAATCATAAACCTCCCTATGGCACAAGCTATATCTAAAAACTGCATTTCAGTTATAAGTTCCGTAACTTGGGGACGATTTCTAATCTCATATTTTAAAAAGATTGGGCATAAAAACTTTTTCCGCGCTATCTGTACTTTAAAGCAATCCAATAAAATGTGCAATATATCGCATTTAGTGCTTAGACCACATGTACAATTCCCATCATGATGTATCATGACTGTTTTTATCTTTTCATTAGCAGAACAAGCGTTAATTCTGATTCTTATTCTTAACACTTCTCTTCTCAGGCAGCTATCTGGTAATGTCTACATGCGGGTACCCTACTTACTTTTTCCATGAGCCAAACATGAAGTGAACTGATTTTTTCTCTTCAAGGTACTGTTTGTCGTAGTCTTTGGATAATTCCCTACCTATAGCCCTAAGCTCACTCTTTGTAGTCTCAATTTGTAAGTCTTGCATGCGCAGCTTAATTCTCATCTCACTGCAGACTTTTGCCATGGTTTTCTTAACTTACTTGGCCCATTTTAATTCACTATGCTGTATTTCTTTTTTACACCACAAAGATCTTTTGCTTTTCCCCCGAGCTTGGGCGCATCCAGAATCTTATCAACGCCATACAGGCCATTATATTCCATGATAGCAAGAGAATCACGTTCCGACTCCTCACCCACGCACACAAAGCCCTCCACAACCAAGGCCCCAGATACCTCAACGACCGTCTGACCTTCTACACTCCCACCCGCCAGCTACGATCGACCAACCACGCCCTCGCCGCCGTCCCCCGCATCCGAAGAGCCACAACGGGAGGAAGATCCTTCTCCTACCTGGCTGCCAAGACGTGGAACTCCCTACCCATCCACCTCCGCCTTACCCAAGACCACCTCTCCTTCAGGAAGCAACTCAAGACCTGGCTGTTCGAACAGTAGCGGACCCCCCTCCCCCAAGCGCCTTGAGACCCTCCGGGTGAGTAGCGCGCTATACAAATGATTGATTGATTGATTGATGATACCAGTTCCGTCTCTATTCTTATAGCCTGGATCATGGACGATCTAGGTAGTGACAGTAAGTGTTTTAGGCATTTACCCTCTTCAATATCCCATCTATTTTTACAGCTTAGATATAAGAGTCCGCTTCCATATTGGAAATGCGGTGGAATCATGGCTACAAAGGCTTTCAGAGCAGGTCTATCTGACATCTCCCCATAATCCTTATTGAATTTCTTCAGGCCACTAACTGAGGTAAGAACCCTTCCTCTCAGTGATTCCAAATGGATGTCCCATTTTAGTGACTTTTCGAGCCAGACCACTAAATACTTATATTCCTTTACTGTCTCCAGTTTAGTGGGACCCAGGTATCAGCTGAACTTTGTTGTTTTATTACCAAAGCACAATACTTTCGTTTTTCCCATATTCACTACCAATTCTGTGTGCTTTCAAAATTCCATAAATCTGTCCAGTTTTCTTTGTAGGCCTGTATCTGTCTGGTCTACAATTACAAGGTCATCTTCATAAAGGAGACAAGCAACATGTTTGCCATCCATTTTGGGGCTGACACCTTTGGTTTCCCCAAGATTGATGGCAAATCAGCTATAAATAAAAAAAAAAGAGTGGAGTAGCCAGGACACACCCCTGTCTTAGTCCATCTAAATGAATATTTTCTCTGTCAGGGTTCCTTCGGTGTCCATGATATCTTGCACCCAGTTATAGCTATGTAGCTCCTGGATTATTGCGAGGAGATACTTTGGGATGTCCCTCCTTGTTAGAGTCTCCCATAGACTTTGCTGTCCACCAGATGAAAGGCCGCCCAGAAGTCGATGAAACAGCTGTATAGTCCGCCCATCATTTCCACCGACTTCCGGGCGATGCACCAGAGGGCGAAACAATGATCAATGGTAGAGTGCCCTTTCTTAAAGCCCCCTTGCTCTGGGGGAACAATATGGTTTACTTCTGCCCATTCTTTTAACTGTTCCAATAAAAAATTTAAAAATACTTTCTCTCCTACATACAACAAATTAATTAACCTATAATTCTTAGGGACATTTATATCTCCCGGTTTGTGGATGGGCCTAATAATCGCCCTCTCCAGCTTTCATGCAACATAAATACACCCCACATAATACCACTCAGTACCACATAATCACACGTTACAATTACTCTAATCAAAGCAACATAAATACACTCCACATAATACCACTCAGTGTCACATAGTTACACACCACATAATTACACTCTACTCAATCCAACATAAATACACTCCACATAATACCACTCAGTACCACATAATTACACGTCACATAATTACACTCTATTCAATGCAACATAAATACACTCCACAAATTACCACTCACTGTGCCATAGTTACACGCCACATAATTACACTCAACTCAATGCAACATAAATACACTCCACATACCACTCAGTGCCACATAATTACATGCCACACAATTACACTCTACTCAATGCAACATAAATGCACTCCACATAATACCACTCAGTGCCACATAATTATATGCTACATAATTACACTGCACTCAATGCACCATACACTCCAAATAATACCACTCAGTGCCACATAATTACACGCCACATAATTACACTCTACTGAATGCAACATACACTCAACATAATACCACTAAGTGCCACATAATTACATGCCACATAATTGCACTCTACTCAATGCAACATAAATACACTCCACATAATACCACTCAGTGCCACGTAATAACACGCCACATAATTACACTCTACTCAATGCAATATAAATACACTCCACATAATACCACTCAGTACCACATAATTACACACCACGTAATTACACTCTACTCAATGCAACATAAATAAACTCCACATAATACCACTCAGTACCACATAATCACCCGTCCCAATTACACTCTATTTAATGCAACATAAATACACTCCACATAATACCACTCAGTGCCACATAATTACACTCTACTCAATGCAACATAAATACACTCCACATAATACCACTCAGTGCCACATAATTACACTCTATTCAATGCAGCATCAATACACTCCACATAATACCACTGTGCCACATAATTACACGCCACATAATTACACTCTACTCAATGCAACATAAATACACTCCACAAAATACCACTCACTGCGACATAGTAACACGCCACATAATTACACTCAACTCAAAGGAACATAAATACACTCCACATACAACTCTGCGCCACATAATTACACGCCACACAATTACACTCTACTCAATGCAACATAAATGCACTCCACATAATACCACTCAGTGCCACATAATTATATGCTACATAATTACACTGCACTCAATGCACCATGCACTCCAAATAATACCACTCAGTGCCACATAATTACATGCCACATAATTACTCTACTGAATGCAACATACACTCAACATAATACCACTCAGTGCCACATAATTACACGCCACATAATTACACTCTACTCAATGCAACATAAATACACTCCACATAATACCACTCAGTGCCACGTAAAAACACGCCACATAATTACACTCTACTCAATGCAATATAAATACACTACACATAATACCACTCAGTACCACATAATTACACACCACATAATTACACTCTAGTAAATGCAACATAAATACACTCCACATAATACCACTCAATACCACATAATCACACGTCCCAATTACACTCTATTCGATGCAACATAAGTACACTCCACATAATACCACTCAGTGCCACATAATTACACACCACATAATTACACTCCACTCAATGCAACATAAATACACTCCACATACCACTCAGTACCACATAATTACAAGTCACATAATTACACTCTATTCAATGCAACATAAATACACTCCACATAATAACACTGTGCCACATAATTACACGCCACATAATTACACTCTACTCAATGCAACATAAATACACTCCACATAATACCACTCAGTGTGACAGTTACACGCCACATAATTACACTCTACTCAATGCAACATAAATAAACCCTACATACCACTCAGTACCACATAATTACAATCCACATAATTACACTCTACTCAATGCAACATAAATACACTCCAAATAATACCACTCAGTGCCACATAATTACACGCCACATAATTACAATCTACTCAATGCAACATAAATACACTCCATATAATACCACTCAGTGCCACATAATTACATGCCACATATTTACACTCTACTCAATGCAACATAAATACACTCAACATAATACCACTCAGTACCACACAATTACACGTCACATAATTACACTCCACTCAATGCAACATAAATACACTCCACATAATACCACTCAGTACCACATAATTACAAGTCACATAATTACACTCTATTCAATGCAACATAAATACACTCCACATAATAACACTGTGCCACATAATTACACGCCACATAATTACACTCTACTCAATGCAACATAAATACACTCCACATAATACCACTCAGTGTGACAGTTACACGCCACATAATTACACTCTACTCAATGCAACATAAATAAACCCTACATACCACTCAGTACCACATAATTACAATCCACATAATTACACTCTACTCAATGCAACATAAATACACTCCAAATAATACCACTCAGTGCCACATAATTACACGCCACATAATTACAATCTACTCAATGCAACATAAATACACTCCATATAATACCACTCAGTGCCACATAATTACATGCCACATATTTACACTCTACTCAATGCAACATAAATACACTCAACATAATACCACTCAGTACCACACAATTACACGTCACATAATTACACTCTATTCAATGCAACATAAATACACTCCACATAATACCACTGGCCCACATAATTACACGCCACATAATTACACTATACTCAATGCAACATAAATACACTCCACATAATACCACTCAGTGCCACATAATTACATGCCACATAATTACACTCTACTCAATGCCACATAAATACACTCCACATAATACCACTCAGTACCACATAATCACACGTTACAATTACTCTATTCAAAGCAACATAAATACACTCCACATAATACCACTCAGTGTCACATAGTTACACACCACATAATTACACTCTACTCAATGCAACATAAATACACTCCACATAATACCACTCAGTACCACATAATTACACGTCACATAATTACACTCTACTCAATGCAACATAAATACACCCCACATCCCACTCAGTACCACATAATTACAAGCACATAATTACACTCTACTCAATGCAACATAAATACACTCCACATAATACCACTCAGTGCCATATAATTACACGCCACATAATTACACTCTACTCAATGCAACATAAATACACTCCATATAATACCACTCAGTGCCACATAATTACAAGCCACATATTTACACTCTACTCAATGCAACATAAATACACTCAACATAATACCACTCAGTACCACATAATTACACGTCACATAATTACACTCTATTCAATGCAACATAAATACACTCCACAAATTACCACTCACTGTGCCATAGTTACACGCCACATAATTACACTCAACTCAATGCAACATAAATACACTCCACATACCACTCAGTGCCACATAATTACATGCCACACAATTACACTCTACTCAATGCAACATAAATGCACTCCACATAATACCACTCAGTGCCACATAATTATATGCTACATAATTACACTGCACTCAATGCACCATACACTCCAAATAATACCACTCAGTGCCACATAATTACACGCCACATAATTACACTCTACTGAATGCAACATACACTCAACATAATACCACTAAGTGCCACATAATTACACGCCACATAATTGCACTCTACTCAATGCAACATAAATACACTCCACATAATACCACTCAGTGCCACGTAATAACACGCCACATAATTACACTCTACTCAATGCAATATAAATACACTCCACATAATACCACTCAGTACCACATAATTACACACCACGTAATTACACTCTACTCAATGCAACATAAATAAACTCCACATAATACCACTCAGTACCACATAATCACCCGTCCCAATTACACTCTATTTAATGCAACATAAATACACTCCACATAATACCACTCAGTGCCACATAATTACACTCTACTCAATGCAACATAAATACACTCCACATAATACCACTCAGTGCCACATAATTACACTCTATTCAATGCAGCATCAATACACTCCACATAATACCACTGTGCCACATAATTACACGCCACATAATTACACTCTACTCAATGCAACATAAATACACTCCACAAAATACCACTCACTGCGACATAGTAACACGCCACATAATTACACTCAACTCAATGGAACATAAATACACTCCACATACAACTCTGCGCCACATAATTACACGCCACACAATTACACTCTACTCAATGCAACATAAATGCACTCCACATAATACCACTCAGTGCCACATAATTATATGCTACATAATTACACTGCACTCAATGCACCATGCACTCCAAATAATACCACTCAGTGCCACATAATTACATGCCACATAATTACTCTACTGAATGCAACATACACTCAACATAATACCACTCAGTGCCACATAATTACACGCCACATAATTACACTCTACTCAATGCAACATAAATACACTCCACATAATACCACTCAGTGCCACGTAAAAACACGCCACATAATTACACTCTACTCAATGCAATATAAATACACTCCACATAATACCACTCAGTACCACATAATTACACACCACATAATTACACTCTAGTAAATGCAACATAAATACACTCCACATAATACCACTCAATACCACATAATCACACGTCCCAATTACACTCTATTCAATGCAACATAAGTACACTCCACATAATACCACTCAGTGCCACATAATTACACACCACATAATTACACTCCACTCAATGCAACATAAATACACTCCACATAATACCACTCAGTACCACATAATTACAAGTCACATAATTACACTCTATTCAATGCAACATAACTACACTCCACATAATAACACTGTGCCACATAATTACACTGTGCCACATAATTACACTCTACTCAATGCAACATAAATACACTCCACATAATACCACTCAGTGTGACAGTTACACGCCACATAATTACACTCTACTCAATGCAACATAAATAAACCCTACATACCACTCAGTACCACATAATTACAATCCACATAATTACACTATACTCAATGCAACATAAATACACTCCAAATAATACCACTCAGTGCCACATAATTACACGCCACATAATTACAATCTACTCAATGCAACATAAATACACTCCATATAATACCACTCAGTGCCACATAATTACATGCCACATATTTACACTCTACTCAATGCAACATAAATACACTCAACATAATACCACTCAGTACCACACAATTACACGTCACATAATTACACTCTATTCAATGCAACATAAATACACTCCACATAATACCACTGGCCCACATAATTACACGCCACATAATTACACTATACTCAATGCAACATAAATACACTCCACATAATACCACTCAGTGCCACATAATTACATGCCACATAATTACACTCTACTCAATGCCACATAAATACACTCCACATAATACCACTCAGTGCCACATAATTATATGCTACATAATTACACTGCACTCAATGCAACATACACTCCAAATAGTACCACTCAGTGCCACATAATTACACGCCACATAATTACACTCTACTGAATGCAACATACACTCCACATAATACCACTCAGTGCCACATAATTACACACCACATAATTACACTCTACTCAATACAACATCAATACACTCCACATAATACCACTCAGTGCCACGTAATAACACGCCACATAATTACACTACTCAATGCAATATAAATAAACTCCACATAATACCACTCAGTACCACATAATTACACACCACGTAATTACACTCTACTCAATGCAACATAAATACACTCCACATAATACAACTCAGTACCACATAATCACATGTTACAATTACTCTATTCAATGCAATATAAATACACTCCACATAATACCACTCAGTGCCACATAGTTACACACCACATAATTACACTCTACTCAATGCAACATATATACACTCCACATAATACCACTCAGTACCACATAATTACACGTCACATAATACACTCTACTCAATGCAACATGAATACACCCCACATACCACTCAGTACCACATAATTACAAGCCACATAATTACACTCTACTCAATGCAACATAAATACACTCCACATAATACCACTCAGTGCCATATAGTTACACACAACATAATTACACTCTACTCAATGCAACATAAATACACTCCACATAATACCACTCAGTACCACATAATTACACGTCACATAATACACTCTACTCAATGCAACATAAATACACCCCACATACCACTCAGTACCACATAATTACATGCCACATATTTACACTCTACTCAATGCAACATAAATACACTCAACATAATACCACTCAGTACCACATAATTACATGTCACATAATTACACTCTATTCAATGCAACATAAATACACTCCACATAATACCACTGTGCCACATAATTACACGCCACATAATTGCACTCTACTCCATGCAACATAAATACACTCCACATAATACCACTCAGTACCACATAATCACACGTCACAATTACACTCTATTCAATGCAACATAAATACACTCCACATAATACCACTCAGTGCCACATAATTACACCACATAATTACACTCTACTCAATGCAACATAAATACACTCCACATAATACCACTCAGTACCACATAATTACACGTCACATAATTACACTATTCAATGCAACATAAATACACTCCACATAATAACACTGTGCCATATAATTACATGCCACTTAATTACACTCTACTCAATGCAACATAAATACACCCCACATACCACTCAGTACCACATAATTGCAAGCCACATAATTACACTCTACTCAATGCAACCTAAATACACTCCACATAATACCACTCAGTGCCACATAATTACATGCCACATAATTACACTGTACTTAATGCAACATAAATACACTCCATATAATACCACTCAGTGCCACATAATTACCCGCCACATATTTACACTCTACTCAATGCAACATAAATACACTCAACATTATACCACTCAGTGCCACATAATTACACGCCACATAATTACACTCTACTCAATACCACATAAATACACTCCACATAATACCACTCAGTGCCACATAATTATATGCTACATAGTTACACTGCACTCAATGCAACATACACTCCAAATAATACCACTCAGTGCCACATAATTACACGCCACATAATTACACTCTACTGAGTGCAACATACACTCCAAATAATACCACTCAGAGCCACATAATTACACACCACTTAATTACACTCTACTCAATACAACATAAATACACTCCAAATAATACCACTCAGTGCCACGTAATAACACGCCACATTATTACACTCTACTCAATGCAATATAAATACACCCCACATAATACCACTCAGGACCACATAATTACACACCACATAATTACACTCTACTCAATGCAACATAAATACACTCCACATAATACCACATAATACCACTCAGTACCACATAATTTTATGTTAAAATCTTTTTTTTGATCAGGTTGTTCAGTTGTATATAATGTCGTTTTGGTTTGTATAAAGGGTAACAAAAATGCTTAACATTTTTTATTATAACTTTTCAACATGATGCACAGCAGCCACAATGCTCTACAACATAGCCAAAAGTTCTGGCTAAACACATAAGGTCCCAAAGGCGAGACCTATTGGCTATGCCAATGCTTGTTATCTTTCCTCCCCCTGCGTGCTGTGTGTTTATTCGGCAGCAGGAATACGGTGCATGCTTAGCACTTTTAAAGTCACATTCACAAACTGCAACAGGACTCATTTGGTTTGGCGTAGCACGGTGAAAGTATGCCAAACTTGAAATGGGTTCACCAGGTTTAAGGTCGGCAGTTTGAGATGGTATGGGACATCTTTTACCAATAACAATCAGAAGAATTATATTTAAAATGCGGATACATTAAATGCTTTAAAGTTCTGAGCAATGAAATGATTCAATACCAGCCCTACTGTCTCTGTACAACGTAAAAGTTATTCAAAATTCTAATTTTGGCATGTCTTCTTTTGTTTAATCGTTAGCTAGGAGGTTCTTGTTCAAGTGGTGTTTTCTTAGGGGAGCTCTGTGAGTAAATGCAAATCATTTCCAGGTGAAAGGTCGGATTTCTCATACATATGATTTGCAAACCACGATTTCCTTTCCTAGTGCTGGGCGTTCAGATGCTACAATAATATAGGGAGACTGCTATGTTTAAGCTCCCAGCGACTCTGATTTATAGGATTTGTTTGGCTAAACTTATCTGCCCTGGGTGGCTGCTTTTCATGCTCACAAACATGTAAGGGTTTGTGCCGTGCATACAAGGGTGCCTTACCATTTTGCCAGGTAAACCTATTTATCCTGCTGTTTAGGGTTCTTGTTCAATCTGTATTCTCTTGAGCTATTTTAGGTTTTAAAATCCCAATGCTTTTATTTTACCTATGTATTTAACGTTTTTAAGCTTATTTATTTTCCACAGTAATTGACTTTAAAAATGCCTGTGTTTTAACTGTAGAAGATACTAGGGGTACTTGTATTTCTAGGCTTCCCCCAAAAACCGTAAACGCATAAAAGAAATACGTTTAACAATAGGAGGACGGGATAACTTGGTAAAGTCCTCGAAAACTTGGGAGCAGTGCTTAGTGGCAACTGGAAGGGGCATACAACTGCCTGTCTGTGCCCCGGATGTCCGCCCCTCCGTCTAACGTTCCCCTGTCCCTTGAAACAATATTTCAAACTTACTATTTGCCCCCAAACCCACTTTCTGTCTCATGCACATTCCCTTTAAAACCCAACGTCCGTCCCTCCACCCCAAAACTCTGCCTGTCTCTCTCTTCTAAAGTTTCTCGTTTTCCTCAACCCCAAACTCTACCTGTCTCTGTTCTTTAAACTCTCTCTCTCTCTCAAATGCACGCTCCCCCACCTATCCTCTCACCCAAAACTCAGTCCCTCTCTTTCTTCTAGTTTCTCCTCTCCTCTCCCTCACTCCTAACTCTCTGTTTATCTCTATTAAACGGACTCCTCTCCACCAAACTCCCTGTTGGGCTCTATCTATGCTATATCATTGCCCTTCCCCCCACTTTCTGTCCTTCTCAGAACTCTGTCCTCTCCCGCTGTCACACTACCCCAAACACAAGCCTTAAAGTCTACCCAAACTGTTAGCTTTTTATTCAGCATTGCTGGTCTCCCAATTTCATGCCCCTACCCTAAATGTGCTGAATCGCCAAATATGTATAAGGTCCCAAAGGCGAGACCGATTGCATTGCAAATGCTTGTTACCTTAATGTTATCACCTTTACATTACAAAAGCTTTACAAAAGCAATAAACAAATAACACACATACCCTTCTTTTTTAACAGTATATTCTAACTACACAAACACAACCTTTTTATCCATCTACAAACGTATCTCCCCATCTTTCTCTCTCTCACACACACATTCACTACTACTCTCTCTGCTATTATTTTGCTCATTCATACACAAATTACTGCACCCTCTCAAATTAACTATCAAAGTATTCAATAAAGCCCTCAACACTTACTAATCGCTAAACCACATAATTTCAAAACACAAATGCACTAAACACCAATTCCAGCATAAAACTAACAATAACAATAAAAACTAAATATTACCTCCAGCATCTACACATCACATGCCCAATACCCCTAACATTTTACTATTCAACTACCCCCTCACATCACGCCCTCAAAATCCATCTCTACTCCAAACTACCTACTAACACATGCTACCTTCCTGTAATTGCTAAAAGTATTTTCGAATGCATCTCTCACCTCCCCCACTCTCTAATTAACGCTTACGCTACTCCCTCTCCCTCCCTCTCACAACACTATCTCACACTCTCACACACTAATCCACCATTTCTCCGATTCATTCATTGCCTATTCGTCTATTGGCACAATTACATAAACACCAAAAAAAAATCAAAAAACTAACACCTCTAACACACACTACCATCCTCTGCTTACGGTGTCTTCTAACTACACAAACACAGCCTCTTTATAAGTCTTCAACCTTCTCTACCCTTCTTTCACTGTTTCGCACAAGCTTTTTCAGCTAATCTCTCTGATGTTCATTCACCACATCATACACACACTACCTATCCCTCTCCATATTACTTTGAATATATTCAATACAACTCTCACCAAAATCTATTCACCATACCACATAATTCAAAAACACAAATACCCTAAACACCACACAAATACACACCACACAATTCCACAACTAACAATTCCAATACAAAACACATAATACCACTACAAAACAAAATACATACACTACACTACAAACAAATAAACAAACGTTAAACACATTATCATTTACAATACCAATAACTCTAACTTTCACAAATGCGAGACCGATTGCATTGCAAATGCTTCTTATTAATTATTCTTCAGTTATTCTTCGGTTTGACAGAGAACAGTTTGCCTGCAGTCTATAGGACCGACTAATGCCTCCCTACCCTGATATCAAAGGACTGTTCTAAACCCCAACACAGTTAATGTAATGCATTGCTTCTATACTTGAGATTGGACACATAATTTTTGGAAGAAAGGTTTTAAGATCACATTGAATCACCTATCAGTGGTGTTTAATGTGTTAAAATATATCTACAGTGTGCCAAGGTTTTTCTTTGGAGCTCAGTGTTGGAGCTGCCGAGTGCTGAGTTTGCCTCATCCCAAGTATGCACCTCTGTCCTGATTTCACCTCATTCATCTTTCTTCCACCACCTTACGCTTCCTAACTCCTTATCTCACACTGGCAGGTGCTTTTTCAACCCTGCTTTCTCCCTGTGTTACTGCTTTCCTATCTTTCTTTTCCTGCTTCGTTCTCATTTTTTTGTACTGGGATAAACTTTGAGGATGAATAATACGGTGCACGGGTTCTGGCTACCGGCATAAAGCAGGCGGTGCCTATCTTCAGGTCCCTTTAAAGTATCTGCTGCTTCATGAATGTGGTTCTCTGAGACACAAAGACATTGAAATCGTGCTAGTTTGGAATACGGTTGTATGACACAACCACACATGCCAAAACCACGCATGCCTTAACCATGCGGTCTTTACAGCAACCGCGTCTTTACCACGCATGCCTTTAACACGCCTGCCTTTACAATAAATTTCATTGTAAAGGTATATGCGTGGTAAAGATCCCACTTCAGCCCCCCCCTGCCCTAAGCCCTAAAATCCGTCCCTCCTGCGTTCTAATCTACCTGCCCCAGCCCTATTAACTACCCTGACCTCCTACCCTGAGCCTTAAAACCTGGCCCAACCCAAAAAAACTACCCTGACCCCAGGCCCCCCCTCCCTGAGCCCTAAAACTGGCCCTCACCCCTAAGACCACCAACCTGGCCCCAGCCCAGCTTACCACGCCGCGCTCTGGTCCTTCCTGCAGTGATCCTTCCGGTTCCTCTTCCCGCCTGCTCCGACAGCTAGAACGCCGACTGCCTTAACCACGCATATGTGTTTTTAAGGCATATGCGTAGTTAAGGCAAGCATTGTTCAGATTGCGGATAAACGGCATGTGTGCTAAAGTCTGCATTGTGAAGGCCATTTCCCTTGGAATACTTACTAGTTAGTTACATTTAGCTTCAGGAGAGGCACAGGGTGGGGGATAAAAGTTAATAGCCATACTCTTAGAATCACAAACAAGCTAAAAGTAGTAGTAAACCAGTAAAGTTTTAATCACTGGCATTTCCTGTTAGCTTCACCTGAACTTGCTGTGGGCAGCAGTTACTGGCTCATATGAGACCCTATATACTGGTACTCAGTCCAGTCTAGATGTGTTGATGAGCGACGGTGGTTACAGCTACAGTCCCAGATATGAGAGCTCAGCTGAAAGACCCCCTTTGCGAGCGATTGGCTGACTGCTGGGGAGGTTGTGATCAGGATCTGTGATCAGCCTGACTCCAAGCCCATGGGTGTTTCCTGTCCTGCTGCTAACCTGGACAGCTAACAGGTAGAGCAAGTAAGCCAGTGACTGTCACTAGTCGACTAGATATGTCACAGAGTGCAGACCCTGCCCTGGGATGATGTCACATATCAGCATCAGGTCCCAAGGATGGGTGATGCTGTCAGCTCCGTGGGTGGAAGCCACTGGCACAAGCAGGATTCATGATCAGTCTGTGAGTCGGTAGCGGGTGGAGGTGGGAGCTGCTGCAGCACCACCACGATCCTCCATTGTGCAACCCGGTGCTGATGGGCTGCGGGAGCAGAAGGGTGCTGATGTCCAAGCATGTTGCACAAGGTGCTGGCAGCAGCAGTGAAGTATATGCACCAACTCCACATTGTCGTACTGAGGTGGGCGGGGGTGGTCCCTCTGGTGGTTGTGATGATGACAGTCTGCAGAGGCAAGCAGATAAATGCCTGTGTGGCCCCTTGCTTTAGCACTCAGCCCCCGCCTAAAGGCTGTCCCATATGGGCCCCTGCCTGACATCACTTGCTTACAGCACAAATATCAGATAAATGTGGAAAAACATAATAATAGTTTGAAATATCTCATCACTTTCACTGTGTGAAAAACAAGGGGGACCTACCCAGTGGTGTTCAGGGTTCACCACCCTCCACACTTTTGAGGAAATTGTGTTAAAGTGGTGATTTGCTTTCAGCAGAGCTTGTATAAGAAGGTCTAAAATGTCATATACAATAAAGGCAGCTAAGGAAACGGGTGTTTCCATGGCCCAACAGTATCATTGCATTTTTCTTCACTTCTACATTTTAGCATCCTGACACTTTGAGATCCAGCCACATCTTGGCAGACTCTCATTCACAGATTATGACTGAAAATCCCCTTTGAAGGTACAGAGGAGAAAATAAAACAAACATTGACAAAGCCAATAAGTCTCGCCTCTGGTACCTATTGGCTTTGCCAATGGTTTTTGGCGATGCTGTACAGAATCGCTGATGCAGTGCAACATGGCTAAAGAAAAAGGTGCTGTGGCCACGTCATTTTGTTGGTGTGTGCACGCACGTGCCTACAGAATGACGCGATCACCCTTTCTTTCTTGCTATTTACTGATTGTGGGTGAATCGGTAAATAAATAAATGTAGCGAGAATGGGCTTTTTTTAAATCTTTAAATGCAGCAGCGGATGGTCGTGGAAAGCAACATGGAGGTTGCTTTCCGTGGGCAGGTGGTTGGGGGAAGAAACACTGATCAAAGCACCACTGAGGGCAGGCGGGGAAGCTGCATGAAGGGCAAGCGGAAGCAATAAAGAAAACAGGAGGGAAGCAAATGAGGGAGACCAACACAGTCCAAAGAGAGCAACATGGAGTGGGAGAGAGAAGCACATGAGCGGAAGAGGAACATGAGAACAGGGGGAGAGAAGCACACATGTGAAAGAGCAACATGGAGCAATGTTGTGGAGAGAAGCACACGGGGGAGGCAGCTGGGAAACCCATGCCCTCATGTGAAGTGCTTAAGCTAAAAGAAAAAAATAGTTCACTAAACTTCAGAAGTGAAACTATAAAAGCCAGTCATTCAGAGAGATGGTAAAGAAGCTATGCTGCAGGCCAGGGAGAAACACAAAAACTGACAAGCTGTAACATGGAAAGCCATCCAATAAGAAGTAAGCAAATAAAAGTGACAATAAAGCCAACTAGTGGTACGGAATGGGCGGGCTATAAGCCCAGGAAAGCCCTTGGTAAGCCCACAATAGGACTTTTGCAACAAGGCAGCTGTGCTGTCTGCTAGACTCGATCTAAAAACACAAGTCTCTCAGGACAGAGTGAGCAGTGCTCAGACAGCAGAAATGATTACCATGCAAATATGCGGTTTATATTTATTTTTGTAAATGTATTAATTTTGTGTCTAAACATCAACTTTTCAGTTCATGAGAATTCATGGATTTTGCTTTGTCACACCAGGGCCGGTATCAGGATGCTTGTTTCCGGTCCAGGGAAGACATGGCTTGGCAGTTCGGGCTGGACTGTTCCCATGAGGCACAGGGTCAGACTGATTTGCATATGGCCATGTCTGAACTGGGGTGGTGGAGTGAGCTAAAGAATGATGATGGATTAAACCCAGATCAGTTGACTGGGGGTGAGTGTTTGATTTGCTCTAACGCTCCGTCCATCATCTCCTTTGGTATCGCTGGGTTTTCTGGTGCAGCATCTGTTTTATGTGCCTGCCGGGCAGAAAGTGAGGTCAGTTAACTTGATATTTATTAGAGTAAGTACTTTATTTTCTGTTCCCACAGCTGGAAAACTGTAGATTTCTATTTCGGTTTCTGAGCTGTGCTGTATCAAAATAAAGCACTAACTAAGAGAAATATTGAGTTCACTTCACGCGCCTGCGGGCGCAATAAATAGGTGCTGGGCTCTGCGCTGCACCAGGAGAGCCCATCATGATAGAGCCCCGGGTTATAATTGTAGAGTAAGAAACTTAATTCTCCAAAACAAAAGGTGAGCACTTTCATGACACAAACTACAACTTTGTCTTGGAATATCAGATTTTCGTTTTAGTAAATGCATAATTGGGATGCACATTTCAGTTTGCCATGTTCATTAAGTATCCACTGTGCCACTGCCACTCATTTAAAGACTCTGTGTGCATGCCCATGTACCATCATCGCATGCCATGGATGCCCACACTATATCAGGAATTACCACCTTCATGACAGGGCCAACAGTACACCCGCGTTAGGCAGTGGGCACTTCTCCCTCACACACGTGTAGGCAAGTTTTAATGATTGTCTTCTTCCGACAATAAAATGTTTTTATACAGTGCTGAGTACTAACATTTTGGCACCTCTAAGCGCCGTACATAACAAGTGGCATGTTTAGACAATTTATAGACAATTTACTGATCTTACAAGGATGGAAACCTGAGTTGGCAGGCCAAGACAGCAGCCTCTAACTTGGAGGTCTCATGAAGGTGTTAGGGCAAGTATTTAAGTCACTAAGCTACCTTCCCATCTTTTCCACACTTAATAAAACTATTTCTGGTGCACGTCAGGACTGGATTTTTCATAGCTTTGCCATTCTCAAGCTGCAAATTCTACGGGTCTTCTTTTAAACAAACTTCACCTACACCATTTCTGTCACGAAACATGGAAATGGCTACCTTCTATAAAATGTAACAGTGATAGCACACTGTATTATTTAAGTGGATGTGCAAATGAATGGACCCATGGGCGAATTTAATATAGCAATTTGTCTGTGTTTGGGGACCTCTCACCCCAGCCCAACAAAAGCCGTGCCCCACTCCTCCTGGCTCGGAAGCAAGCTAGTTCACTGTTTTGCAGTGGCGGCTCCTCCGGTACGGTGGAGGAGCATCGCCCCACTGCTCAAAAGGAAAAATAAAATAATAATAATGTGGCTCTCAGGGCGGGGCGGGCGGGGCTGGCCAGAGCAGGAAGAGGAGTGGCTTGCATACCTTAAGTGCGCAGAACTGCTTGGCCGGCCCTCTTGGGCCGGCCAAACATTCCTGCGTACTTTGCATCTTCCCCACCAGGCTTGCTTTACACAGCCTGGTGAGGAACATGCAAAGCCTCCCACTCCCCTTCGGCGCTCAGACCAATCACAATGCTGCAATGCAGCGTTGTGATTGGCTATGGGGAGCCTGGGTGGTTCCTGCTGCCGGCGGAGACAGGAAGAAGAGGATGGAGGAGAGGCATCTGCCAGTCGGCCCAGGTAAGTGTTTTTTTTTTTTTCATTTCCTTCCTGCTCCCCCCACCCCAATCGGTAGCAGCCGGTACTGCTGTTTTGTGTGTTGTCCACAACTCACTTGCCAAGGCAGTGCTGCCGCAGCTTGGGAGATCTTATTGAAAATGACCCTCTGGCAATCGAGATGGCCAAGCCTTGGAATATGAACCACATGGCGCAGAGTGGCACACAGCAGACCTTTCCCAGGCTCTATCTGCAGTCCATTTCAACATGTAGGTGCGGCAGATGGCGTCTCCTCCACATTGCCCAAGGCCGCGGCCCTCGTCGGCCCTCCGTGGGCATGGCCTTAGCTGTCACCATTCAATGGCTACTACTATTGGCTTTGTCACTGTTTGTTTAACAGGAGAATTATTTTTCTGTTTGCTATGATAATCATTTAAAAATAATTTACACAGATGTCAAATAATTTCTAAGTGTTTCTTTCATGTTTACTGTTTTTGCTTGATGTGTTTAAGTGGAAAAATAGTCGATTTAAGTGATTTTCACTGTAGACCTAAAAAGCTAGTCCAGTAAAATGTTGGCACAGTAGCGGTCATATTCTATGTCCTTGTATTGAGGAGCCACTCTTACCTACTAGGTCAGTGTTACTGCGAGCAGACCATCCACCCCCAAGTAGCCACACTAAACCTATGGTTTCAGGTTTTGAATGCGCATGCGTTGCAGAGTGATCCCAGCCTCGCTGACGCACTTGCACAAATTGCTGAGAGTCGCGCCTGTTCCTTGACTCACAATTCAGGGCAGACACATGCCCCGGACAACTGAAGGGCCTTCAAATAGTCCCTCAAGACCAGAGCTTGAGACTTAAACGAGGAAGCCGACGCCACTCTGCGATTCACTGGGGAGTGCTGGTTAATGCTAAGAATAATGGTTACTAGAAAGTAGAATGGACTTGGTAACCGATCTTGTCTGCTGGGGATTTAATTTGTATGTAATGTTACCATATGTCACAAAATGTCAATAAAAAGATTACATTTTAAAGGAAAACAAATACTTGTATTAACAGACCTTCCCGACTGTTTCATAGCTGTTTCATCACACCTGTTCTTATGGGAAGACAAGAGATTTTGTTTCACCCATAGTTCTTAAAAAAATAACCCAAATTAGATATTTATTTATTTGTGGTGAGCTGTAAGTACGAAGCCTAGGTGATCTTGGTGACTGCAGATCTGAGAAACGTTAGCTCAATGAGTTCCTTTGATCCTCAAAGAAATTAAAGGAACTTTGGGCTTCATTTCCTCACCTGCCACCACTCTCAAGGTACGAAAAGGCAACACATGCTGGTTTACGAAACTCCTTAAATAAATAAATGCCACCAGTCCTTGAGAGATATGTAATATTTGTTTTGTTCTAGTAGTGGAAGAGCAATTTTAGTCCATCACTCTCCAGGAGCCAAGCATAGAAGCATCCAAATGCCTGAGTACTAGACTGGATTTGGAACTTTGAATGGTGGACAGAGGAAAGACGTCACCTCACTGCTAGAACCGGATGTTGCTGTTTGCACAAATAAGTATGGTTGTTTACATTTGTTGAAAGAAGAGTGTTGGCAGTGCTTAATTTGTAAATGAAAGAGTACTGGTGTTCGAAGCTCCTACTCAGAAGTCCACGGCCGGTGCAATTAAACGTCAACTACTTTAATTGACTACGACACACTCCATGCGCCTTTATCTGACTCTTGCACGTTCCTGCTTTCACCCTATGCGATGGTTTCTCCATCTTTCTCGTTCTCCATCTTTCCAATTTTTGTGCTTTTTCCTCATTTGCTCCTGGCCCCCAAAAATAAGTGCTGGTGGCCCCCGCAAGCAACCACTGGCTCAAGTAAAGCACTGGTGGGCCGATTAACAAAGGGACTCCGAACTCGTGGTGGAGGCTCCGCAGTCGTGGCGGGACCTCCGCATTGCAGTTTATGATTGCAAAGATCCCGCCACGAGTGCGGGCCCCCCATCATGACTGCAGGGCCTCCGCTATGAGTGCGGGCCCCCCACCGTGACTGCAGGGCCACCGCCACAAGTGCGGGCCCCCCATCATGACTGAAGGGCCTCCGCTATGAGTGCGGAGGCCCTTTGTGAATTGAGCCCTGAATTTTGGACTGAGAATAAAGAGCTGATTACTGAAATCACCAGCTGTTTCCATGACATTTGACATCACCGATCAGCAGAATAATGCCAAAATAAAACCGCAATCTATATCTCTTGTGAAGAGCTGGGTACAAATGTGACTGTGCCCTAAGGAGGGGGTGGGGTAAAACCAGTGAACAGGCATTGGCAAAGCCAATCGGACTGGCTAGCATTAAGGCAAAGTGAGCGGTTTGTAGGGTTCAGGGAAGGGTATTGTTAAGGGGTTTTAGTGTTCAGGGAAGAGCAGCATTAAGCAGTAGTAAGGGGGTTTTAGGGTTGAGAGGAGGGTAGGATTAAGGTGTGGTAGGGCTTTTAAGGTTCAGGTAAGGGTAGTGCTAAGGGCTAGTAAGGAGTATAGGATTCAGGTAACAGTAGCATTAAGGGGTTGTAAGGGTTCTTTAGAGTTCAGGAAAGGAAAATGTTGGGGGGTGGAAAGGGTTTTTTGGGGTCAGGGAAGGGTAGCGTTAAGCGGTAGTATGGGTTTCTATGGTTCAGGTAATGGTAGGGTTAAGAAGAGGTAGTAATGGTTTTAGGTTTCAGGGATGAGTAGCATTAAAGAAGTAGTAAGGGGTTTAAGGATTCAAGGTATGGTAGCATTAGCAGAAAGTAAGGCATTTTTTAGAGTTCAGGGAAGGGTAGAGTTCTGGATAGCAAGGAATTTGTAGGGTTCAAGAAAGGGTAGCATTAAGGGATAGTAAGAGGTTCAGAGACTGGCATTTTAAGGGGTTGTAAGGGTGTTTACGTTTCAGGCTTGGGTAGGGTTAAGTGGCACAAGGGTTTTTTAAGGTTCATCGAAGGGTTGCGATAAGAGGTAGTTAGGGCTTTTTAATGTTCCTGCTTGGGCAGCAGTAAGGGGTATTAAGAGTTTTTAAGGTTGCGGGAGAGGTAGCATTAAAGGGTTTTTAGGGGTAAGGGAAGGGTAGTATTTAGAGGTAGTAAGAGGTTTTTGAGCTCAGAGAAGGGTAGCATTAAGGGGTACTAACGAGTTTTTAGAGTTCAGGAGCGGTACTGTTAAGAGGTAGTAAGGGATTCTTAGGGTGCAGAGAAGAGTTTTGTTAAACGGTAGCAAAGGGTTTTTATGGTTCAGGGAAGGGTAGAATTAATGGGTAGTAAATTATTTTTAGGGTCCAGGGATGGATAGTTTTAAGAGGTAATAAGGGGTTTTCAGGGATCAGGAAAGCATAGCATTAAGGAGTAGTAAGGATTTTTTAGGGGTCAGGAATGGGTAGTGTTAAGGCAGACGCGGCTCATGCAGGTAAGAGCGGTGAGCGGGTGGGAGTCGACAGATGACGATGAGGGAACCTTAAATTAAAAAAAAGAAAACTACTTACTTTGCGCTCACCGCATCGCCGACACAGCAATGCGGCGTGCGCAAGGTAAGTAGTTTTTTTTTAAATTTAAGTTCCCAACATCGTCGTCTCATGACTCCCCCCTACCCCACCCCCTCCTGCCCCACCGCTCTTCCCTGTATGGGCCGCGCCTGTGTTAAAGAGTAGTAAAGGATTTTAGGGTTCGGGGATGGGTAACATTAAGGGGTAGGAATTACTTTTAGGGTTAAAGGAAGGGTAGCGTGGAGGAATAGTAAGGGGTTTTTAGAGTTCAGGTATGGGTAGTATTAAGTTGTAGTCAGACGTTTTTAGTGTTCAGGGAAGGGTAGAGTTAAACAATAGCGAGAATTTTTAAGGTTAATGGATGGGTAGCATTAACTGGTAGTAAGGAGTTTTTAGAGTTCAGGGGAGGTAGCGTTAAGGGATAGTAAGGGATTCTTAGGGTGCAGAGAAGGTATTGTTAAGCAGTAGCAAAGGGTTTTTATGGTTCAGGGAAGGGTAGAATTAAGGGTTAGTAAAGGATTTTTAGAGTGCAGGGATAGATCGTATTAACAGGTTCTAAGAGGTTTTCAGGGATCAGGGAAGCGTAACGTTAAGGAGTAGTAAGGATTTTTAAGGTTCAGGGATGGGTAACATTAAGAGGTAGAAATGGCTTTTTGGGTTAAAGGAAGGGTAGTGTGAAGGAATAGTAAGGGTTTTTTAGGGTTCAGGTATGGGTAGCGTTAAGTTGTAGTCAGACTTTTTTAGTGTTCAGGGAAGGGTAGATTTAAACAATAGCGAGGATTTTTAAGGTTGATGGACGAGTAGCGTTAACGGGTAGTAGGAAGTTTTTAGAACTCAGAAAAGGGTAGTGTAAGGGGTTTTTAGCATTGAGGGAAGGATAGCATTAAGGGACAGTAAAGGTTTTTTTTTAATAGATTCGGGGAAGAGTAATTTATAATTACAGTGTATTAAATAAGCAATGTAATGTAAAAAAATTAAACAATAAATTAAAATGAATAATTAAATTGATTTTTGTCTTTTAAGCCCACATATCTTTAAAAAAAACATTCTCTCAGGGAGTGCCATGTTAAGGTATCTCTGAAGTCCATGATGGAAAGAGGAGTGAGGAGGAGGCCGGGACTACAATACATCAGCACATTCCTCCTGACTGCCTTGCTCCCATCTGTGCTGCTGTCAGGGAGGAGCAAACACTGTAATTTTATTATTATCTAGGAGACATTTAGCATTGCAGTGGTAGGTGCTTGTCACGGTTTTAAGGGCAGCCGTGACACTCTGCCCTTTTTGGCTAACCTATTATTTTCCCCCATTGGTCTTGGCACAAGGGTTTTTTAAGGTTCAACGAAGGGTTGCGATAAGAGGTAGTTAGGTCTTTTTAATGGTCCTGCTTGGGCAGCAGTAAGGGGTATTAAGAGTTTTTAAGGTTGCGGGAGAGGTAGCATTAAAGGGTTTTTAGGGGTAAGGGAAGGGTAGTATTAAGCGGTAGTAAGAGGTTTTTGAACTCAGAGAAGGGTAGCATTAAGGGGTACTAACAAGTTTTTAGAGTTCAGGAGAGGTAGCGTTAGAGGATAGTAAGGGATTCTTAGGGTGCAGAGAAGAGTTTTGTTAAGCGGTAGCAAAGGGTTTATATGGTTCTGGGAAGGGTAGAAATTAATGGGTAGTAAATGATTTTTAGGGTCCAGGGATAGAAAAAAAACATTGCTTTATTGAAAAGCAATCACAGACATGGTGGTCTACTGACCCCAGCAGGCGCAGGGAAACCATCCCTGTGATTTTTACGATTCGCAAAGGATCGCAAACCGAGATCTACCTCATGAATATTAATGAGGTAGGTCAATAAAGGAGGTGTGTTCTTTTCTTTTCATAAGTTAGACCGTAAGCATGTGCTGGACTGGCCCTGCCTCTCTTAATGGACCCATCTACAGTGGGGAGTGGCTAATGATAGCTCACTGAGCTATGGAAGACCAATGGTTGCTGGCTGCTGAGACTGTATTGAGGGACGCAAGCCTTTTTACCTGTACCCTGGATGAGGAGTTAACTGAATTCCTCTATATAAATTCTTGCACTCCCTCATACTTGTGCTTATCCGCTCCCCTCTATGAGTTTGTAGTGATTTAGGGTATTGTTTTTCTATGAGATGTCCCTTTTGGCAAGCAAAAGCGTGCTCTGCTACCTTCTCCTCATTCATCTGTCACTCAGGTCCTTCATTGAACTCAGCCTAGCCTGCCCTTCAAACCCATAATCCCACACAGTCCTGGGCATATAAAACCTTCCAATACATCTGTTCTCACCTAGTGCAGGGGAACTTTCTGATCTCACTGTGCATGTCTGGATGAACAAAGTCCCGCAACAGTATTCTCAGGCATATGTCTTGAAGTAGGTGCCCCTGGAGGCATATGGGTAGCAGGGTGTTGAGAGTCTGGGCATTGAACAGAGTGAGGCTCTGTTTTATTGGCACGATGAGCACCTCCACCATGAAGGGTACGAGCAGAGGCCTCGAATACATCTTAGATGGTAATACTGGATGCAACAGGTGTGGGGGCATGGTGGGCATGGTGGGCATGCGTGGCTGTCTAGGGTAAGAATCTGTGGTGTATGAAGTCTAAGGAATATGCTAGCACTAAAAGCCAATCTAGACAGTGCACTCAGAGACTAAAATTAAAGCAACAGTAAGCGGTAAAATTGATTAAGTGTACAAGTGTATTCATTGTACTGCAGCAAACAGTGGGGCATATTTACAAGCCCACACTGCCACTGGAGCGTCACTTTTTTGGACGCTCCTGTGGCGCAGCGCCATTTTCCATATTTACAAGGTGGAGCAAAGCCATTTTGAGTGGCTTAACTGCACCTTGTAAATATGCACCTTTCCAACGCAGTCCTCTGCGGTAAAGGGTCGGGCAGTTGGTGTTGCTGTGGGCGTTCCACCGCAGCACCCGTTGCTTTTTGGCACTGCTCCAGATTTCCAAGGCTGAGGCAGCGCCAAAGACGAATGCCATGGAATACCAAGCATTAGAATGCCAATACAAGGAGAAATTATTAATTTCTCCTCGTTTTTTGCTAATCGCCATTATTGATTGTTTTCATGCAGGAAGGTGCCCCTTCCTGCACATAAACAATCATCCCTGCAGCGAAAGCCCTCTTGCAACATGGCGGCAGGGTGCCTGCGCTGGTGCTAGGCAGCTTTTTTTGCGCCAGCACTAGGGGAAACACAGCGGTGTGCCATATTCTTGTAAATACGGCGCATCGCTGCGTTTTGAAAATGTTGAAGCGTTGCGCTGCCAAATTTGGCGCAGCTCCTCCCTCAGACATTCTATTTTAAATATACACCACAATTTGTTGGCCATATTAGTTCAGGTCAGCAGACCTTGTCATACTCTTCCATACCACACACGCCCTCTTCTCCCAGTTGAAAAGAGGATTATTTCCAAGACGAATTGATTGGTCTATATCTCCTTCAGCCTGCCCTTGCATTTTAGAAGGATCAATATGAAGATAATCAGTCTTCATAGAGTTGATCTGAAATTTTGTTATAACTCAGCCAGAGGTCCACCACAGAGGTCAAAATCTTCAGTGGCTTCAAATGCCTAGGATATCTTGCGAATAGATATGTACTTGCAACATACTCCTTAAATTTCAAATGTGTACATCTGTCCGTATGCGAAAACGTCATCATGCACCTGCATAGTTCTAAGCAGACAAAAGTTGCATAGGACACCGACAGGACTGCATGATGTACGCAACCGTTTGCTCACACCACTGGTATTCCCAAAACTCAAGGTTTAGGCAGCACCATTAGCACTCCATCGTCAGGAAGTTATAGAAACCAAGGAAATCATACTGGATGAGGCACGTCTCAGCAGCTAAATGCTCTTGTACCTAGAGTGCTGAACATCCTTGTAGCGTTCTTGTTTCCAAATTATATGTTTTGGTCTGTAATGCTCTTTTAGCACCAGGTTACAATGGCGCTCAAAATATGCTGGTGCTAAGAACCACAAGCTTATTTTGCCACCTAAAATCATCTATGAATATGCTAGTTTTAATTGCAGTCAGACTGGTTAAGCATGCTACTCATAAACTAGTTGCATTTCGGACTACAAAATTCCATTACAAATTGCAGCTGCTTTTACAGATGTACAAAACTTTTTTGAGGTTGCAAATGGCCCGATTCGCAGACTCGGGCCATTTGCGACTCCAAAATAGCATTTTCTAATGTACAAAGGCCCAATTTGCGATTCGGTACTCTATTTACGAATCGCAAATTGGGTTGCGAGTTGGTATTAGGAAGGGATGCCCTAATCGCAGTGATATGTGTGAATGTTTTGCAACCGGAATATGATTGCAAAACCTTTGCATTTTGCCACCTACTATAAGTAGGTGGTAACCCTTTCACAAATGGGAAGGGGTCCCCAAGGGACTCCTTCTCCTTTGTGAATGTTTGTAAAAACATGTTTTCAGTGCAGGTAGAGGTCCCATGGACCACTGCCTGCGTTTAAAAAATGAAAAGAAAACTTTTCATTTTTCTTTTTGTAAAGCATCCTGTTTTCCTTTAAGAAAAACGAGCTACATTTAGAAAAAAAACATTGCTTTATTGAAAAGCAATCACAGACATAGTGGTCTACTGACCCCAGCAGACGCAGGCCGCCATCCCTGTGATTTTTACGATTCGCAAAGGATTGCAAACCGGGATCAACCTCATGAATATTAATGAGGTAGGTCAAATTTCGTCCCACTGGGAAATTACAGAAAGTGTAAAGCACACTTCCATATAATGATGTTTGCAATTACTCAATAGCGAATCGCAAGAATTCGCTACTTGTCAATTGCAAACCTTTTCTTACGTACATCTGGCCCTTAGAGTCTAATGGGGAAAAAAAACTTTTGTGGTCGCAAACCCTGCAGTTCTCAAAAATCACTGGTTAGTGGCCACCAAAGGGGGTTCGTAAAAGAGCTTTTCGGACCTGAATCTCAAGAAGGAATGGGCGTAAAAAATGGGCATCCATCTCCTACTTAAAATTTGGAAAGGTACGTATCAATAGTTTGTGACAGCACTTCCAGTTGTAAACCATTGAGCAGTTACTGACCCCTGAGATGGGGTAGCAACTTACTCATAAAGGGGAAGCTGTACAAGGAGCCACTGCCTGCACTCCTCAATGTTGTCCCAAATGGGAAACTTTAAAAAAAAAGAAGCACAACCTGCCATTTTAATGAACGATGGGCTGCTTTTAAAAAACATATTCCAGTATAAACACGAAGGGGTGCTGTTCCTTGCATGCCTCCAGTCCTGCATTTACAGCCGGATACAGAATGTTGCTAAATGCTTCCTGCCTAATCAAGGTTCATAAAATTATTAATCGTTTTTATGTAGTATTTAATAACGCAGGTCTAGCATTTCTAAGCACTGTAAATAACACGTGTTACTAGATCCCAATCTATTAACCTTGAAGGATGTAAGGCTGAGCAAGTATTGCCTAGATTTAAAACTTATGACCTAATGATAACCACCCCTTTCAGCGCCATCCTGACACACTGTAAAGGATCACTTGACATTGATTGGCCCAGATCATCTTTGGCCTGTAGAGCACATCATGGGTAAGAACCAACGTTTGCAAGTCTTTAAACAGTTATCTCACCAAGTGCATTGAGAGGTGAAATGAACGGCCTTTTACTGGACACTAAAACTTTCATCTTTGTCATCAATAAATCCTAATTTTCCGTTAAAGACACTTATAAACATTTACCCTTTAGTGTATTGGAATCTGCATGGTACTGACTGCATAGGATATTGATAAAGGCTGAGGAGTTAAAATTGCCAGAGTTTACATTGAGATAGTCCTGTCTTCCTGTAATGACCTAGAATCTCCCTGTGAATGAGGGACTGCTGTCTAAAGTAGGATGACAGGATATTGCAACCAGGTACCGCCACCAGACTCACAATGTTCAGATCAAGTCAAGTAAAACTTTATTCGATTTTTCCTCAAAATCATAAAAGTATACATGTAAACAGTACATGGAATAAAAAAACATAAAACCGCCTCCACTACAAATTATGGATAAATATGTAAACATATGAGAAAGGCACACGATGTACTATAACAGCTAAAAGACATAATCAAATCACAGCATAAAACAAGCTTAAAGGGACAAAACCCAATTTAAAACACCTACTAGGGTTCACCGTTCATGAATGACCCCGGATAAGAAGCAGGTCAAATAGAAACAAATGGTGGGAGATTTTAGCATTTTGAGAAAGAGGAAGGCGGGCCTAACTTGATTGAAGTTCATAGGCAGAAGGAGTGGACAAATACATTTGTGGCAAAGATGGTTATATCTTGGGCACGACGATGTGCAGGGTGTCAGGGAGAGAAGTATTGTCACAAGGACATGACGGAAGGTCTGAGCCTTTGCACCAAGACCCTTTGGGCAACAAAAGTTGATGAAACAGGTTAAATCTGAAGTAGGTTAACAGCCTACAGTGAAAATTAGACATCTCAAGCGACAAATACAGTTTTTACCATAATAAAATGTCTCACGGAGTGCCTGTGGAGGGCTGCGGCCTCTCGTTCCATAGCCTCCCTATCATTAAATGCCTGTTTTACCCATGAGATATCCCTCCTAACTATATGTTCTGGGTTGGAAAACAGCTCGGGACGGCTCAAAGAACTAAAGATGCGCCTAATGTATGCGAGCCAGGAAATGCTCAACATGCCGTCCAAGGTCAGACAATCTCGTAGGATAAGCCTATTGAGAGCCAGATCCTCCTTGAACCAAATAGACAGCTAGAGTAACAAGGGGTGAAGCCAAATCCAGTCGGTTATGTACCCAAAACCCACTTCCTCATGAAGTATCTCAGAAGGGGGACTCAACTCAATATAACTTTGAGAAAACTCCTCAGAAAGTTATTCTCCACAACTTGGACTTGGGAAGAAGGCACATAGCCCCAGATTTTGCATCCATAACAAGCCAGCAGGACACACTTAGCCCTGAATACTTTAATCATAGCCTTCACATTGGTATGTCCCAAATGCCTCGCCAGGAGGCCAACATCATTGATAGCCGATTTAAACCTCGTTGAGTTTTTCTCTAACAAGGGTTGCCAGAAAAACCGAGAATCCAAAAAGATCCCTAAATATGAGAAATGGTCAACCCTAGTAAACAGGTGTCCCTTAACCAAAAAACCTTTATATCTCGTGTTTCTGGGACCCACCACCATGAAGTGTGATTTAGAGTAATTGGTGGTGAGATCAAGTCCATCCATGTAAAGAACAAAAAGATCTAACAGACGCTGAAGCCCTTTGGCTGTTCAAGACATAAGGACAGCGTTGTCTGCATATAAAAGAACAGGCAGGCGACGACTGCCTGCAGTCGGGACGTCCACTGCAAGGTCCATTAGGGTGGAGTCCAAGCCATTAATATATGGAGTGCAGAGAGAAGGGGGCCAGGATGCTCCCCTGGCGCGCCACTCTCTTCAACTACAGGGGCATGGTGCACTCCCCTCCCGAGCCATATCTGATGGAAGCGGTTAGCCCCTGGTGCAGAGAGTGTAAGAAGGAGAGCAGGGCTGGTTCGACCCCCAAGGGCCCAAGTGAGGCCGAGCTTGGATCTATTACCTTTGTCAAAGGCCGAGCTTAGGTCTGAATGGTACTGCATAGGATATTGATAAAGGTTGAGGAGTTAGAATTGCCAGAGTTTGCATGGAGATAGTACTATCTTCCTGTAATGACCTTGAATCTCCCTGTGAATGAGGAACTGCAGTCTAGGGTAGGATGATGGGATATTGCAACCAGGTACCACCACCAGACTGACAATGGTCAGATAATCGTTGCCTTCTCTTGCAGCCTTTCTTTCTGCTACTTGAACATGACTCATTTTCCTGGCTGTCCTGGTTGCACTGAAAGCCTCTAGAAGTAAGCAAATCAATTTGATGGCGCCCATCTGTGCTTTACGCATGTGGTGAGATTCTAGTAAACGGCCACAAGGCTAGAAGTCAGAATTCATTAAAGGATCAATGGTTGATGCCCTGTCTTTGCATTTGTGTGATTGTAAGATTACCCTTCCTACTAGCATGGCTGGATTTAGTTGCCATGATGGTAAAGACAAGTGTGATAGCGTCATCACAAACTAATTTGCGTCATTGGACCTGACGGCTAGTCCGCTTCAACAGGAGAAAAGGAGTGCCAGAGTATAGCAAAGGAAATCAATAAAGAGTATTGACAATAGTTGCGAAATCATAGAGCTGGCCCTGCTGTTGCCGTGGCAACCAAAGTTCCAAGCAGATGCTGCCCTTGTCCCAGGGTGATGGGATAAGAAGTGACACTCTGGAGGCCATGTATATTTTCAGCGCTGTCTGCAAAATATTTCCAGCCCCGAGACCTAACAACTGTCATCCCGACAGTCTGCAAAGGTCACTAAATGTGAAGGGGCCAGGGAACAGAAGACTAAAAGAGTGAAGCAGCTAGGGTGTTTTTGGGCTTAAACATGACTTTTTCTGAGCAAAAGATCTTAAAAGAACCAGGTGTCCTTGTTTAATGTGATATTGGGTAAGTGTTAATATAAAAAGTGCTAGGAATCAATGTCACCCTAGGTGGAACAGTGGCAAAGGTAAGAAAAATGTCTTAGTGTTGCTATGAGTACTTTTAGCGTGACTTTTGCAATAGTCAGAGTGACATCTGAGTGAGTGAGGACATGTGGTAGTTTGCAGACATTGGATCCTGCAAATTAGGCATAATTTTTCAGGTTGGTCATCCTTTCAGGGACTCTGGAGGCAGAGCAGGATACTCACCGGGCTACCTCTTAATCCAGTTGGGTGAGGAGCCACCGCCCTGAGTTCTCCTAAGTGACCTCTACTATTGGACCAAGTTGGTCAAGAGGTAACTATATACCAGAGAAAGGTTTTGTGCTTCATGTTCAATTCACATGTATTTTGTAGATTAGTGTCTTTCAATGGTCCAGATGAAATGCCCAGACCTTATTGGCACCTTGAGGCATGAAACACGTTGGCCCTACTGGACACAACCAACAGCTCATCAGTGCCTGTTTTGGTTCAGTCTTGTTTTTAACCTTGACACAGTGACCAGCCAGGAATAAAGGACATTAAGTGTATACCCATAGTTAATTTTAATCCTCTTCTCCATAATCAGTCTACCTCACACAACCTTCACATCACTAGGAGCATCAACCTGAGCTCTGGCATATACCAGGCAGGCAAGAGAAAAGAAAATCTCCGCCTAAGAGCCCGATTTTTGGGAGCCCGCTTGGTACTGCAGTTAGGGGTGGGTGGAACTTGCAGAGTTTAACTCTGCGGAATTCCATAGAGTTACATAAAAACTCTGTGAGATTCCACGGTGCTCCACGAGCGGGCGATAATTGGTACATCGCGCTGATTTTTAGCACAAAAGCTTGTTCCGTGCTGCAAAATCAGCGTGAACGGTACCACGCGGCGCACCAGAGGGCACTGCTTCTTTGCTGCCACTCAAGTAGATGTTCTACTCGAGTGGCAGCTTTCTCACCGCGAACAGTTGCGATTGCCTGGGTTGAGAAAATCTCGCCGGGTGCCATTGCAGCGCCTAAAAAAACGATGGTAGGTGATGCCAATACTCACTCGCCAACTTGATGTTGGCGAGCTACGTGTGAGAAAAATCCCCACCACATGATGTTTGGTACAGTTTTGTCGGAACTTCGTGTTACAAGCGTAATGCTGATTGAGCAAAACTCCTTAAACTCTGCCGGCGGAGCGGAATTTATCGCCCACCCCTAATTGCAGCACCCATTGAGCGAGGAGCAAGCCCAATGATAAAGCATGCCACTTAGGTGGGTGAGGGCTATTAGATCCTAAGTAGAGGATCCCCAGGACCTGATTGATTACAACTAAAGATCACAGTAACTTTTGGTAACTCAGCGGAACAGCACATTCTACTTTATTGAATAATTTGTCATCCTTTTAGCAGCACGAGGCACATATCTTTGCCCGTGAAGTTAGATGTCTCCCATTGACTATGTATATCAGGTCGAATGATTTAGCACATTCAGGCTCTTAGTTTCAATACGCATACCTCCTTTTCCAGATTTCACAATTACCAACCGAACACGCTTCTTGCTCCTTCGAGGTTCACCACTGGCCAAAAGGGCACCATAGCAGGCAAGGTGCTCCAGTATTCCTGGTGTTAAATCTGGGAGCTAGCTTTCCTGAAATTGGTTGTCAAATTCATTCTTGCAGGTCGCTGGTTTGAGAATGATGAGATTTTCTCTGCTTTGGAGTCAAATGAGTGGAGAATCTTCCTGATTCAAAACTGTTGCATGGGATAATGGGTACAATTTCACGTTTTATAGGGAAAACTCATTATGCAGTAGGCGTGACTTTCAAGCCATCAAGAATACAAGCACTTGCTTCAGCTGGCCTATACTCCTTTCACTAAACCAATATCCTAACAAAAAAGTATTTGGTTTGCACCTTTCCCAATTTTTATTATTTTTATTATTGACCATTCCCTAATTTTCTCAGCTCTTTACTTCTTGAAAAGATTTCACCCCACCCCACTTTTTTCTTAGATTATAAGAAAGTTCATCTGTATGTCAGATCAGGCGGATAAATAGGTCTCTGGTCTGAACAGGTCTCTTTGAGATTAATAATCCTACTATTTTCACTACTTGGCATCATTTGGATTTCCTGGCTGTATCACTTCTGTCAATTAGCACCCAGTAAATGTGATAAACATATATTTGACTACATTCTGCATTAGTCTAACTGGGAAAATGTATATTATGGTTAGGTGCCGTTTGCAAACAAGACCATGCCAAATTAGTTTCAGAATTATAAGATGAATGTAGAATTAAAGAAACTTTTCTATAATGATGTACGTCACTGCTGCCTCCGAAAGGTGTGAAAATATATATTAAACACAAATTCCTGATTAAAAGACACCCCGGCCTGTAGGCAACTGTGCATCCACCTGCTACCCAGACACAAACACTATGGCAGAAAAAGGTGCACCGAGGTTCATTATGAAAGTTGCATCTTCAATAACTCGCCGTCCCCATATACAGCCCAGCAGGTCTGACTAGCATGTTATTAGACTCAGGCTGTGGCTGTGTAATAATAGTATGGTCTGTTTATACAAATACATATCCTGGCCAAGGCAAAAATGCAACCCTGGGTATTCAGTGTATGGCCAACACGCGGGTAAAGAAAAGCAAACCATTTGAGGGCTTGTATTAAGCATCATTACATAGTTGCCGAACCGATTGCAATTGTGCATCACCAGTGCCATCTGATAATCATTGATGGCTAACACAGATGTTTTGGGCATTAAAAGAGCCCTCCACCTTTTTTGATAAAGATTTATGAATTTAAATTGTCTTTAAAAACTGAGGTAGTTAAAAAACAACTTCAGGTATTTACCTCAATGTTTTAAAGAAATCAGAGTGGCAGACTGACTGGACTAGAATAAATCTGCAGATTTCCCGGCCAGACTGCAACTCTCAAAGGGCTCTAAGGATTTTCGATGAGTTAGTCACATTTCAAGCGCGCCTGACTTGTGATTGACTCTTCCCTTTCTGCTTTTCAGCAGCAGCTGCTGAGAAATCTTTTCATCCCCTGTAGGCTGGCATGTTCCTGCTCAGAATCCTAAGTCATCCTCCTTCTGGAACTATAAAATAAAATCCCCAATTTAGTAAACTTCACAGAGAATACATTTACATTTTGTACATCTTTGCCTGCAGATGTTTAACTTCGCAAAGCTTTAGTAAATGCAAAAAAATATATTGCAATAAAATACTTTTCTGAGAATGAAACTTGCTTTCATGAACACGTGCCTCTTTACTTAGGTGGTTAAATAAGTGCATGTGGCATAGTGGTGGCATAGTGGTGAATCTCATTTAACTCCAGCTAAAGACTTTGATAGAGTCAGTTGTTTCTCACCAAGTAACAGTAACTTGTGCTCTAAAGTAACTCTACCTTGCACCCCCGCCATGCACAAAGTTGTTATCAGTGTTATCTTTTCAGACGTCATTAGGGATGTTATCAATGGAGTCATTGAACATATGACATCAGTGATGTAATATGTGAGGGTACTAGCAGCGCATGGCGAAGGCACAAGTTATAGTCACTTTAGGTCACTAGTTAAAGTTACTTTAGATAATAATAGCTGGTGAATTTCAGTGGTTTTGTTAGTTTAAAACATTATGTTTTAACTGACAATTTCACCTAACTATAGGGACCCTTTAATCTTTTTTTCAGTGAATTTCTAAGTTTTTTTAAATATAAAATAGGGGGGGGGTGCATGGGACCCCCCTCCTAAGGCTCATTGAGCCCCGGTGACCACCACCTCCCCGGGACTTTATTGAGAAAAAGGAGGGGGTTGTATGTGCCCCCCCCTAAGGCTCACCACCTCCCCGGGGCTAAAGAAACATTAATGGGGGGGCCGCATGGATGCCCCGAACACTGGGGACCACCAGCACCCCAGGGCCAAATATTTTTAAGAAAATGGGAGAGGGGCCGTGCCGTGCCGATCCCCTCCCATGCCACATTGGGCCCTCGGGACCACCACCTCCCTGGGGCCAGCCCTAAAAAGTAAAGGAGGGGGGCAGCGTGGCCCATCTCCTGGAGCTAATAATGGCCCTGGGGACCACCAGCCCCCAGGGCCGGCTCCTGCTATGTCCTGGGGTGCCCACCCCCGGGACATAGGTGTTTATTTTTGCTCCCGTCAAGCCAAAGCAAACACTCTGGTTCCAGCAGGTGGGAACTGTCAAAGTACTCCCGCCCGCTGGAAGCAGAGGTTTCATTTCTTTCCCTGCCCACAGATATACGGGCAGGAAATGAGATGAAAGTATTGCTCCTGCACACAGGGATCTGCATTTCCTGTGAGATCTCATGAGTGATGTCATCAGTGATGTCACTGACCATGTCATGAGTGATGTAATATGTGAGGTCATAAGCTGTGCCTGGCGGGGCTGTAAGTTATAGTTAGCTCAGGTAATGATAATTGCTGTATTTCTCTGGTTTTGTACGAGTGAAATGTGAGACTAACTATAACGTCTCTGTAACCTTTGTTTTTTTCAGTGAATTTCTAAGGTTTTTTCAATTCTATTTCCTTACTATAACGTCCCTGTAACGTTTGGTTTTTTCAGTGAATTTCTAAGTTTTTTTATAATTCTATTTCCTTACTATAACGTCCCTGTAACCTTTGGTTTTTTAAATAAATTGCGAAGTTTTAAAAAAAATTCTATTTCCTTACTATAACGTCCCTGTAACCTTTGTTTTTTTCTGTGAATATATTTATATGTATATTTATTTATATTTTTATGCCATGATGAAGTGTGTATGCACTATTCCAATTCCCCATGCAACTTGAAACTGAGGTGGACAGCATGTTGTTTCCTTAAACAGAAAAAATGTGAATCTATTTTAAAGGTATGTGCCAGAACCCAGAATGGTATTACCATCAAAACTATTCCACCTTACTGTAGTTAAAGAACAGCCACTCCAAATCTAATGAAAATAAAAGCACCAACTCTGCTTTCACCTATTCAGGAGGCCTACATGTGTTATTACAAAAGACCCTGAAGAACGACCAAAGTTAGTTTGTGTTTCTTTATTGGCTTATGCTGACAAGCCTGCTCTGGTCGGAGTCCACTTCCTTGTACATCTTGTTATTTCAGAGATTGTCTACCTACCAGCCTGCATCCTACTAACCACACCAATAATAATAACGATGAACAGCTATATAACTCACACCCTGCAACTTGGGTTTAAATAAAAGGGACTTACGCAACATTACTCATTTCACTGACATCAAAGAGGCGAAAAAGTTGCAGAAGTCTCAGGAGCAGAAAGGTCCTCTGGATAGTGGGCACCAGCACTCCTGCTTTTCCATTTAAAGCACTGCCTGAATAACTGCAACAGGCCATCTACCCTCTGAGCTATCACACAGCTGCAGTGATCTGCCCAGTCTCAGGATCCACAGAAGCCTATATCCTCTTTGCTGCGTTGTAAAGAGAGTACACGTAAGTATATACAGGGGTGGGCATCAAAGACACCGGCATATCGGCTCCAGTGTTAATATATTGCAACTAACAAATTCCCACAATTAAAGAAATGATGCACAAGCTAAAGATAATCTCTAGGCACTACAGTGCACAGGGAGGAAGACTGGATAGATTTAGTGGTCATTTTTCACCTCGCACTGCACATAAATCTATTTAAATTGGAAGTGCTCCTGATTAGGCCCGAGCACTTTTTTGTGAACGATTTTCGCATAATACAAATTTACATGCAGTTACACTTAATTTTTATGAAACCTCATGCATGTCGCAAAAGCGTACTTCTGCCTTCCCTTACATCTCAGTGCACCTTCATGTGTGCTCTGAAATCAGACACTGCCTTGCTCCCTTTATGCACACTCTTTATTCTGTTGACTGTGATTGCATTTCTTTAATTACATTTTAGTTTTGGAAATTAATATTTAGTGTCCCAGTATTCTGACAAGAGTTTGTAAAGTTGTAAGCTCTATAAAACACCTAAAAACTCTTTGCATGATCTCTCTTCATGTAGGTGGTTTTTTTTTAACTAGTGATACATTTTGGTGTGTTTTACAGTCTGAAAACCAAAAACCCTGCAGAAGAAACATACACTAACATTCCTTTTGTATTGTTACTAACAGCTATAACCTTTCAAATTGCTTGTGCTTACTTTGACATTATTGCTTTACACCGGCAGATTGGCACTATTGTAAAGGTCTACCAATTTCCCTTTAAACTAACCTGCTAAGATATTTCCACTTTGTGTTTCATTTCACGAGAGTTGCAAATACATCGTTTTTGTGGTTTGTCTGAGCTGAGGCCCTTTGTTTAAAAAAAAAAAAAAAAGTTAAATGAACCATGATAGAAAACATGCAATTCTATCAACACGTTGATAGAAATTCATTGAGGACAAGACTGCACATGGCTATCATTTTGTGGCCTATGGCTTGCACCCTTTCCCCCAGAGGACACTGGGTTGCCCCATAGTGAGTATCTATCATTATATCATGGCATTTTTCTGAGCTTTTCTTTGCTATTGTTAGAGCTTCATTGAAACTTTCGCATGATGCAGTCTCTGCTTGTGTGTTTTGGGTTTATATAAAATCCCTCAATAAAGAGAGGCAGGGAGCTGGGTGGCGCATGAGTGATCACAGGAAATGTTTATTTTCTACGTCAGAGTCCAGAGAGGGCAGTGTGTCTGAATGGTAAGAAGGGCTAGGGAATTAGTCACGTGCCAAGCGCCTCTGCTCCTGACACGTGACTGACCCTGCCCCCGTCCTTCCGCGACACTGACCTGTCCGCTATCTCCCAGATGCTCTCGGGTTCTTTGCTTGGCGCCTCTGTCAGGAGCAACTGTATCCTCCCCACCCAAATCTTTTTTTTTGTGAAACGACAGCCGGCGCCTCACAAGAAGAACTGCGGGAACAAACGCAGCTCTCATTAGCCAACAAAGTGGCGCGATAACCCCTGCGGCACTTGTGAGGGATAGGAGTCCTCGGGCAATTAGTATTCGCCTGACATTATTTAATTAGCTTGCAAATGTAATGTTTATTTTACTTGCCCAGGATAACCTTGCGAGTTCAGGATCCATAAATTTAGTCCGTAAGTATTTCAGTTGCCTTAACAACCGTTCCCTGATGTGGTTTCTCATCTGCATAGGCCTTGCGTGTGGTGAAAGTTGTCTTGCTGATGCTAATAGTTTCTTTTCTCTTCTCCTTCCCGCCCCTCATTCTCTTTCCCGGTTTCCTGCTCCCCTGTCTCTCCTCTTGTCTGATTTCCTTCCTGATACTGGTTGCCCTGTGCCTTTCCTCTTACATTTTCTGCTTCCTGTTCCTGGTTCTACCTTGTATTTCCACTCATGGTTCCTTCTTTTCTTTTGTTCTTGTGTGTTCCCACTTTCTCTTTCTATACTTTATTTTCTCTCCCGGTTTCCGTTTTTTTTTTTACCATTTCCAATACCCTGTACCTGGTGCACTCATTTGATTCTTGTTCCTGACTACTGCTTCATGTTTCTGTTGCCGGCTCCCTGTTATCACTCTACATTCCCTCTCTTGGGTACATTTCTCAATCCTTGACCTTGTTTTCCATTTCTGACTCCTGATTCATTGCTTCCCGCTTTCACCTCCATTTTCTACTCCTGGATTTGACCCTCCTGGATCCCATTCCCTTTCCAACCCTTTTTTTCCCCAAACTCCAGGTCTTCTACCAGCGTGCTGACATGGCCATTGGCTCCTTGACAATCAACGAGGAACGCTCGGAAATCATTGACTTCTCTGTGCCATTCGTTGAGACGGGTATCAGTGTGATGGTGTCCAGAAGCAATGGGACTGTTTCACCCTCTGCTTTCTTGGGTAGGTTGGAGTAGGTTACCCTTTCATATATTTATGTATATGATTTTCGTTTACTGCACAGAAGGCATACAAAGTGCAAGGGATGTCCAAACTCAATAATTATACTAGATAAAACCAAGACTATTCCAAATCGTGCACAAGGAAGAAGTAAATGGCAAAAGAACCTAAAAAAAAGATAATATAAAAAATACTTGTTAACAAGAGGTGTCAGATGCCTGAGTGTGCTCCGCTCTGCAGATCCACTTCAACTCTTATAGCAGTTAGTAAAAAGATGCTGCCAACTTTGCACAATAAGTTGAAATTACATGGCCTAGGTATGTTCGTTATTAGACTTAGCCTCATAAATCAACTCTTGGGTGAATATTTTCTTCCACAGTAATGTAATATGTCAACGGTTGTATTAGAAATGTGTATAGAGAAACAGAGACTGACAAATATAGTACCCTCATATTGTCTATAAAAATATCATCCCATTGGATGTAGATTATCTATTATTAATTCCAGCTGTGCAATATTTTTGTAGATGATATTTAGGGAAAAATATGTATGTGAGACAATATCCTGACAACTATAATCTGATACCACACTGTCTTACCTGACTCTTTTAGGTTTCCGATTTTTTGATTTCAGATATCCTACCCTCAACATCCGTAAAACAGCCCCCAACAATTCTGCAAGCTCCTGCATCCAATCTCTATATGGAATAAGCTCCTGGGTCAATGATCAATTGATGCTAGTTTGAAAAGTTAAACAAATTCTATTCTAATGGCATAGTCTTAAGCATTTAGGTGCTTATATCCAATTGCTCTATAAAAGTATTAAATGGGAAAATGCAAATAGAAGATGCCTGGATGTTGAGCTCAACATCTTCTTCATTAATGGATGTAAACTAGTCCTATGAGAGAACCTGCCACTGAAAAATATCTCCTACCATGTATCATGCTGTCAGATACATGCTGGTATCAGCAGCTATGGTCATCAACCAGAATTAATTTCTGCTATGTTCCATGGAATCGAAACAATCTGCTGGTGCTAACTTGACCATTTTACCATCCCAGGCTATTGGGAACAGAAAGTTGCTAATTGCTCATAGTTGATTGGAAAGTTCTTGCAGTTGTCTCTTCTGCCCTCCCCTTCTTCCTCTTTGCTTTCTCCTTCATTATCTTCTTTACCACTGGCCACAGTTGGCACAGAACCTGGTACTGCCTTATGCTACCATATCGCACTCTGCACAGTTTATGGTTCCACGATTTTGGGGTCCATGGTATCGTCAAACTCACTCTAACCTCTGTCCTTCCAAAATCAAATTTTCTGTGGCAGAAACAGCCTTAAATCCAACCAGGACAGCTTGGGTTGCATTATGATGAGCACTTAACTCCTCTAAACCCTTGGTCCCCTTTGCTGAATTGGCTGGGAATGAATCCTTTGCCCACACTTTCCATTGCCAAACTAGCATCCCCATTTACATTAGAGGTGTGCAAAGGTGCACAGGGCTGATCTCCTCAACCTTTGGAAAGTTTCTTTCAAACTTTTACACATTTTAGGGATTTCATGAAGGTTTAAAAACAACTTTAGTGAAAGCGATTATCTAGAGGCTCATTTGACGGGAACAATACCCATAAATACTACCTTCAGGGCTTTGGAGGCAAAACTCTTCAAACTTTTTTTGGCAACATTCACATAAAGAAGATGGACATTTTTGTAAACATTTCAAAACTTTGCTGACAAATTAAAAATTTCACACCATTAATTGGCATCTGCCGGCTCCATCTTGCATTGTCAGCTCCAGCTCTCCTAGCGGTTGCTCTGTCCTGTGTGCTTTACCGCCGCCTCGCAATTAGATAAGAAGTTAATCCTACAATGTCTCTCAATCTCTCTTTTATGTCACACCTACGAATTACATGGCTGCTAAGTGTCCTCCCCCAGTGCCGGCTCCTTTCCTCTCCTTATATCTATTTACTTTTTTTTTTAAATTAAAGTTGCATTACAAGAAGTTATTGTAACCTGTAAGGTACATTTCCAACATGACAGAATTAAGTGCAATTTACAGAGAAACAAATCTGTAGTTTAAGCAATTTCTTAAGCCTTCAACATAAATAAAACTTACAGCGTCCCTTCTAATTATCACTGTTTAAGTAAAATCAAACAAAAAAGTTCTCCTTATATCACTGAGACAAGATCATGTGAGACAAAAAAATGCAAACTATATTACAGACCCAAACCACAAATGCAAAATTAGTCAATTTTATTAATACTTTGGGCTTCTTGCACTCTAAGGCCTCATGGGCGTCAGTCTTCAGTTATAGAAAAAGAAATGTTGGCATGTACCTGGGCTGTGGAGCTATTCAAACTATATGTGTAGGAGACAACGTTTCTCAAACACTCGGACCAAAAGCAACAGATTCATTCATCTGAGTGAGTCCAGCTTTGTTGGAACACTCATCTGAGGCCAGGATGATGTTGAGTGTTTGGTGGCAAGTGTTCACTGGACATCTAATAAGTGTGTTGATGAGAATGAGTGGAGGCAGGTTGTTACTGAAGATGTTGTTTTGTAAAGGCTTATTGATTATGTGAAGAAAGATTGACCCATAGAGAAGAATTTATCACTGGAGTTACAACCATTCAAAAGGGTTCAATCAGACACATCCATGGAAGGTGATTTTTTTTCAGTGTAGAGATGTTCATTCCACCTTACAGTGTCAGGAACAGGTTATTAAAGGTCCCTCATGGGGGATATTTGGGTATGACTTCCACAAGAGGCGATTGTATGAGCAGTATTGGTGACCTCGAGTGTCTAGGAATGTTGAAACATTTGTTGAAAATGTAGTTTGTTGCCAGAATGATAGGCTTGAAATGCAGGACTCCTCCTATGACAGGTAGGTATGTCCAGGTAAGGTGTGGGAAAAACTCTGTATTGATTTTCTAGGGCAATTTCAGGTATTCGCATCAGATCAGAGGTTTGTCATTGTAGTTATGTTGGAAAATCATTATAAAGGGGAGGGGGAGCTTTATTTTGTGTTGTCATATTTGACTTAAGCACCATGGTCTGTTAGTTCTAGAAATGTAACATGGTTCTTCCTTGTGTTATATGATATTAGATTCTGATTGCTAAGGGTGACAGAACGTTCCAGAGGGACGGTGGGTGGTAGCTGAGGCAGGCACTTAAATTATGACCTGTCTCTTGGTGACCCAAATAAAGAATTTTTACTTAGCGTACCTCGGCTGCTGTCTGCACCCTGTGTACCCACTTAACACTGACCTCCATATTCTTTTTCTCTGCCATTAATTTTGTCTGTAAACATTTATCTTCGTATACGATGTCAAATAGGATGATGTCCCCTTCATGATGTGTTTATTGAATAATGTGACAGGAGTGCATTAGCAAGGCTGTTGTCTGCTCAGAGCAGTGGTGCAGTAGAAGAGCTCTAAAATTACAGGTTCTTGACTTCACACACAAGTGTTTATCATGCGCACGACGAGGACTAGTGCCAGATCTGATTTGAGGTTTTGAAGGTATATGGATGTTCTTAGTCAAAGCTCGTTGAGACATGGGCAACTCATGAGGTATATTGCCAGTGTTTACAGATGGCCTCATGAGACTCCTGGAGAAGTGTGTGGTTGTCCCCAATCTCTCTGATAAAGTAGCCTCAACTTACTCTGAGGAATAAGCCAGAGAAACTGCACTTCTGTGCCCGCGGGGCTCCACTGTGCACAGTTCACAGTAGTTCTCATGCACAAAACCTCTTCCGCTGCAAACTTTCTCCGCCTTCACTGTCTGTCCAGAATTCAGGATAGTCTCACCTGGCTGGTCATTAGACTTTTATTGGTACCAAATAGAGCACTTTGGCATTCGTCAGAGCATAAGGCCTCATTTCTAAGTTTGTTGAGCGGCCACCATATTTCATGCAGCCGCTCAGCAATTCTTTTTGTTTTAAAAAACATACTTCCAAAGAGGGAGTTTGTTTTTGTAAAGCAAAATACTAATAACCCTGGGAGCTGTCTCCCAGGTTGTGGCGGGTAATTTTTCTTCTTTTTTTTCTACTTTACAGACCACCAGGCTTTTACTGGCGGTCTTGAAAAGCGATAAAAAGTTCAAACAATCTGCTGTAAATAGGGCAGACAGCCTGACATTCTTACACCAACAGCACCAAATCAGTCAGTGTAAGGTTTTTGCAGGTGGAGCCAGTGGGGGCACAGCTGGCAGAAACTGACTGACTCTAACTAGATTGGGAGGACCAGCAGTTTGGGGAACAGGATACTCCACCATGTGACGAACAGAAAACTGCACTTATAGTTTTAACATGTACCTCTCTAGGGGCTCTTCAAGGACAAACCCATTTGATCTTAGAGAAACTTTTGAAAACTTGGCTATTTGCTTCCTAGCTGGACGTTGGCACTTCTCCCTCCTCCCCATCCGTTCAGTGTCTTGACACCACGGGTATAAGTGTGCTTTATAAATATTATCCTATCCTATTTGATCCTTTGTGTACTATACACAGAGTGGTCTGTCTTATACCACACCTATGGACTGCCATGGCACTTCCTACTAAGCGGACAACATCAGGTGAGAGAGTTCTATCTTCGGCGTCATAAACACATGTGGTAATTTCCTCTGCAACATATGGAGATGACATCTCAGTTAATATGATTGTAGCTGGAAATTGGTGTAAAAAATCTGTCACCATGTCTGAATGGCACCACCAACCCTGGAGGCTACCTCTGCAGGAAACTATCCAAGGGACCATTGTCAGTCAGAATTTTTAAATGTTTCCCTCAAAACTACATCCCCACCAGACTAACATGGTCTTTGTGCAGAGTATAGAAATTGGAATGTTACCTGAGTTATTTTACTTGTATCTGTCTTGGTACCTGTATGCAACCTCAGAAATTTTCACTCACTTCCATGGTACCATAACTGCACAAGTGAAATATTGTTTACACAAACCACATTGAATACTTTACTTAAGGACTACTAAACACATAAATGCTATCTAATAACAGAAACTTTGCATCAGCTACACAGTTTTACAATTAAATACAACTTACAGATACCCAAGTCACCACTGACATTCAGTGGTTTGAACTGACTACTCAGGTCCGCCTTACTACTTAATTGAAAGGAATTCCTGCCAGTAGGAGTGGAGCCCAGTCAGGCTTAGTCATTGGGTCAGGTTTCCAGGTCACATCGCACCTAAGACACGCTTTTCAAACCCTTTAAAATCAGCTCCCACAGAGTATAAATATGATGAATGCAAAAGGTAAGATATAGTGTAAAAAATCACACAGCTAGCCACATTGAGGAATTTTGATTACTACTTGTATCTGTTTAGCTCTTACAGTTGTAGTTTAAGAAAGCATAACCCAGCTGTCTTCTGAGTAGGACTGGAACACTAGTAATGCTGAACACTGAGCACAAATACTTGCTTAGCACTGCTAACATCAAGCAATGTGGTGGCAATTCTTTAATAGCAATGTAAAGCAAGAAGCCATTATAACTCTATGTATATTTCTCCCTTTTTCAACCAATTTAACTAGCATCTATCTCACAAATCATTAACTATAGTCTATGTAGAAACCTATTTTCAATGCAATCACATGAGATATAAGCATAAAACAACATACAGTTACAATCCATCCGCATAGCACTGCTCTTTAGTTTGTATTTAAAGACAATTCTTCAATTGTTGATAAAAATGGAAATAATTCACAGAACATTCACATTTCAATCGCCTTGTTAGAGCTGTTTCATGGTCTTGTAAAGTAAAGCAGTTACTCAGTTTGATTACTAATGTCATTTCCCCATTCAAAATTAATTAGCCATATCCAAAATTTTAAAACATTATTTAAAAATAACAGTTTCAAAATTATTTTTAAGTGCAAAAAACAACAGAAAACTTATTTATTGCAGGCCTTAAAACAAAAATGCAATATTATGAAAAGCTACATTATCACCATACATTCTGTTCTCATTGGAAATTTAGATATAATTCAATGCATTTTTCATCACTAGTTAAGAATTTCTATCTATGTAACATCATTTTTTATAGGCTTAGGAAATTACCTATTAAGTATAATGCATGTTTTTAAGCAATTATTTGGGTTCCATGCCTGAGCCTGGAACATATCTTGATTGGAGCAAATTTGATTTTATCAAGACCCCTCTAAAGAGCATACCGTCTTTAAGGTAGTTTGAGTTAGAGTATTTGTAAGGCAGCACAATGTTGGCATACATAGCTGTTATAATGGTTTGCAGTGCTGGTTTTCTGATAACTTTCAGCATCAGACCTAGTTTCAGTTAGGTCTCAACAATTAAAACCTGAGCTCATCCCTTGGTAGCTGCAGCACAGACAGGCTTAACTTAGGAGAAATGTGTAAAGCATTTATCAGTACCAAAAAAGGTAAGGAGTAGAAAATACAATTCAATAATAATCCCACTCCAATTTATAAAAATAAAGTAAACTTTATTGAAAAATTGACCCCAAAATGACAAGCATCAGATGTAGGGAACTGTAGATATCATTTTTAGACGTTTTGATTCAAAGTAGGGCCTAAAAGCACAAAGCGCCATATGTCAAAAGCGAAAGGTGACGCGTTCTCCTGGGGGTCGTATATAGGGACCAGGTTTTTCCCGGTAGAAAGTTTAACTTCTGATTTAAAAGATTTTCTGAAGAAAAAGTCCTCTTTGACGGCGGGTCGAGTTGCAGACTGGATCCAAAGGGAGACTCGACGATGGCTGCCAGGTGAAGAACGGGGCCTTGGTGGGAGCCTCTGATTTGGCAGGAAACATTTTGCATCATTGTCGATGGCGAGAAAACTCAGAGCGGGCAAAGTCAGGAATCTGGAGCCAGGAAGGTCTTGTTGGCGGTCAGATGCTGTTCATCATCACCTTTCTACGTTCTCTATACATTCTGAGTTACAAATTTTCTGGATGTTGAAAACCTTTCAGCAGAGAAAAAAGCTGAGTGTGAACAGCGATTCAATGTTGCCGGCTTCGGCTTTGGTGTCGGTCTCTGTCTCTATTGGTTCTCTGAAGGAAAAGATCTGAAAAAGTTGTTAAGTGTCCTGTTTTGCAGATTTTAAAGTAGAGAAGTACACTGTAACACCAGCTAAGGGTCCAGGCCCTTCTGGGCACCACTTGGGGGTTTGGACTCACTCTCCCAGAAGCCACCAGCAGAGTCTAGGGAAATTCCAGTTGGAATTGGCTTTTAGAAATAGTAGGCTTGTTGCAGCTTTTGTGCCCTGTAGCTTAACAGGAGGCTGGCCAACAGACCCTTGGAGTCTACTTCTACATCCTGGGTACAAGTGTGAGTGGGACAGCCCTTGAGGTCTCTCACCCCAGGTTAAACAGAAAGTGCAGTTCCTCTGTCTTCCACAGGTCCAGATGTTTTCTGAAGAAGGTATGCAGGGTTGCCACATTTATTCCTTCGCACTAACTTGTGGATGGAGGAGACTCCCTGACCAATCGGGAAAACATTCCCCAGGGCAACTCTACACACTTTATCAAAATTCCTTTGGCCCTAAACAATTCAACAGTGCACTGTTTTGCCAAAATCCAACATCGCTGAACCTTTCTTTGCATGGCCAGAGCTCTGGGCACACTCTCTTAGGCATGTCAAGGGAAATGAGACACTCCCTTTGTAAACTAGTTCTGAAACTGGTTTTCCCCCACTGGGATTACTACCATCCTGACTACATGGACAATGGAAAGTGAGTTTGTCTGCCTATGTCAGGGGATGCCCCTTTGAAGCTGGTGTGGTTGGTGGCATATCCCCCAGGGTATCTTGTCAAGAGGAGGTCACACATCCTCCTATATAGGCCCTTTTGTTCCCTTTACTGGGAGGCATTCACACCTCCTTTCAGGGGGCCAGCAGGTTGCTAGATAACAGTAGGGGATTAATTCTGAAAAGGCTACTAGAAGCTCTAGGCAGACAAATAGTGAGTTTTGAAAGTTACTATTTTTGATATAGACAAAATTTGGCTTTAGCATTAGGTTGGATTTTGCTAACTATGTCAATGAGTGTTTGAAGTATTTTTCTAGCTAGTGCCAATTTGAAATTAGCTTTATTAAGTGCAATAAATTAAACCAGTTTTTTCTATGGCGCAGCCAGCCTTACTACAGTGGAAACGGGGAATTGGGGCCTTTTTCCCTTTAATGACATGTTAAAACGTTAAATACATATGCTCTTAAAAACTATGCACCTTGCCTTAGGACTGGTAAAGCCTACTTTAGGGGGGACTTGCTACTATTTAAAAGCAGGGTTTAGGCCTGGCAAAATTGATTTTAACAGGTTGAAGGGCAGTTTTAAAGGTGCTCTGCTAGGCTGCTGTGGCAGGCCTAGAGTCCTTCTTTGCATGGTCACTTTAGTGGTGGCACAATAAGTGCCGCAGTCCACTAGGGCCATTTAACTTACAGGTCCTGGACACATCGGGTACCATAAATTAGGGACTTATACGTAACTTAAATGTGTCAATCAGGGATGTTAACCTATTCGACAAATTTGTATGGGTCTGAGCACATGCACTGTGGCCTGGTTAGCAGAGTCCAAGTGTACAGAGTCCAAAAACCAACAGCATTTATTAAAAGCACCATGCAGAATGAGGCATTTTTTATACAACCGTTCAATATTTGGCAGAGAAAGTGTTCCTATCTAAACCCAATGTTGAGTTGATTTCCCTCTTATGATTCCTAATAAAGTTTGAAAGGTGTTTAAATGTTTTCCAAGTTTCTGATTGAGATGCCACAATCAGTTGGAACATTTGCCTGGCATTTGTCCATGTTTATTCCCTTAAAAAATGCAGTAAGGTTTAATTTTCTAACAAATTGGTACAGAAAGATATTTTAATTGTTCATAGTTCATATTGCAGCTGGCTGAGAAATTCTGTCATGGAATAATGCTCATCTAAATGATACAAAGAAATACACTGCTTTAGTATGGCACCAGGATATCGTAGTCTAAACATTGTCTGACAAAAATAGTATCCTAAATATTATTTACAAACGTTTTGCTTCATTGAAGTTAATATTAGGAACTCTACACCCAATGGAGAAATAGTTTTGTAAACAATATTTATTACATGATATTTATTCGATCATATGGATATTGAATGTGTGGTTAGGCGTAAAACTGTGATGCAAATATTTGTATGTGCCCAGTTTTATAATTTTTTTCCATCTTTTGCAGACCTAAGTTCTGAACAAAGGTTTGTTTTTCATGATATTTATCCAGGTTCTTTTCAGCTTTCTCGGTCATGGTCTCTGTCTTTTTCCTGAAATTCCTTTTTAAATAACTCTAGCTTATTTTGTAATTTACCCCTCTGCCTGTTCCATACTATTTCAGATCTGCAGCAGCAGCATTCAGATTCAATAGGTGTGGCATTGATAATACGGTTTTCTATATCACCTAATACTATTACATGTTTTAATATACTGCCTTATGGCATAGCTTTGCTCTCTCTATGCACTAGTGCCTTCCCTTCTCCAGTGCTCCTCATACTCTACAGCCAGGCCTGTCTCTTATAACACTGCCTGGAATATATCTTGAAAGAAGACTGATGCTGACAGTTTCAGCTAAATCTGAATGGTCCATATAAAGCTTTTAAAGCTGAATGGATCATCTACTCCCATATCCACATGTCCTGAAATGAGATCGTTGTTAATTTATTCTCCTTTATTTTAATATTTTATAGAAGCTGTATTCGGCCTGACATCCTTGGTGTGGTATTCCCCCAAACTGTTTGCCTTCACTACCCTGTTTTGCTGAAATTGTTTTTGATGGCATTAGGACCCTGTGAACCTTACCCATGCTAACCAGTGGTAAAACGATTGTGCTCTCTTTCTAAAACATGGTAAAAGTGGCCTACACCTAATTGGCACATTTAAATTACTTATAAGTCCCAAGTAAATAGTTCTACATGTACGCAGAGCCTAAAAATTAAATGCTACTAATGGACTGTAGCACTCACTGTACCACCCACTAACGTAGCCCTATAACAGACGTCTCAGACCTGCCACTGCAGCCTGAAGTGCAATCTTAAACTGCCATTTCGACCTGGCAAAATAAACCTTTTGCCAGGCCTAAAGCTACCTTTTTAATACTTATAAGTCGCATCTAAGGTAGTTGGCCATTACGCAGGGCAGAGTACATGGTATTTAAGAAATAGGACATGTGGGTTAAAGTTTTAAACGTCCTAGCAGTGAAAACCTCCTACAGTCATTTTTCCCTCCTGGAAGGCTATACCCGTAGACTAACAGTGGCTTACCTTATTACACTTAATAAGTGAATACATCAGTTTGGGACCAGATAGAGAAATGTTGTTTCCACTCAAAAGAATTATAAGTTAAATCCCTCTTTCATGGTAAAGTCAGATTTTAAGCTACTATTCTGAAAATGTCTCTGTTAGAAATGGGATCTCTAGTTGGCAAGGGCTTGCACCTTTGTCCAAGTAGGGACCCTTCTTCCTAGTCAGGGTAAGGGTGTTACACTTGTGAAGTAACCCCTGCTCACCCTCGTGGTAGCTTGGCACGAGCAGTCAGGCTTAATTCAGAGGCAGTGTGTAAAGCATTTGCACATAACCAGCAGTAATACAGTGTAAGCACTACAAACGGACACCACACCAGTTTAGAAAAATAACCAATATTTTATATACTCAAGACAAGACCAATTACGACAAAAATCCACAATACTGTACTTTACGAATGAATACTTGATACGTTAACTTCTTCTTTGCAGGAATAGCACAAAAGCAAAGTTCGTACGAGTCGGTAGCTCCGTCCGAGCCTACCGTGATGCTGAGAACCACAGAGTCTAACAGTTCCAGCCGACCGCGTCGATACGGGCCAGCAGAGTCGTGAACAGACTCGGTTACAGTACCTTTCTCGTTGTGGCTGGTACGGAGTGTACGAGCCGGTCGGCGTTCGTCGCGGTTGCGGTGCAAGACGGAGCGGTGCAAGGTGCGGTGTCCCTCGATGCGGTGCAGGCAGCGGCTCGATGAGCGTCGTGCAGACGGAGTCGGTGAGTCCAAGGCGTGCGATGCAGGGTGAGACGATGCTCGATGCGGTGCTGACAGGTTGCGATGCAGGCGACCAAGCCGGAGTGCGGGAGCTGGCGTCGGTCCGCGGTGCGAGTCGGAGCGGTGCGTCGCAGACGTGCGAGCGGTGCCCCAAATGCGATGCGGTCACGACTCTTGAGCCAGTTGCAGCGACCGCGTCGGTCGGGTCCGGTTGGTTCAGTGAAGCGATGCGATGCGAACTGCGGTGCCCACAGGTCACGGTGCAAGCAGCGGCTCGATGGTGGCGGCGTCGGACATCGCCCACGGTGAGACCAGGGTTGCGATGCGAAGCGGGGCGATGCGGTCTGCGGTGCAAACAGGTCACCGGCCAGGGATGGATTCGGTTGACGGAGTCGGTTGCAGTTCCCTTCCTCTGTGGCAACTGAAACAGCGTTCCAGAAGCGGTACCCAGAGGCTTGTGAAGTCTTTGTAGTCCCTGAGACTTCTTAACAGGAGGCCAGCTCGGTTCCAGGCCCTTGGAGATACTCAGCACAAGTTTGTAGAAAGTTCAGTCCAGTCGTTTCACTGCCCAAGGCTACAGCAGCAGGTGCAGGCCAACCCAACAAAGCAACAACACAGCAAAGGGGCAGTACTCCTCCTGGCAGCTCTTCCAGCTCTTCGTCTTGGCAGGTTCCTTGATTCCAGCAAGATCTAAATTCATGGGGTCAGGCCCCCAATATTTATATCCCAAATTCCTTTGTTCTCTGAAGGCAGAGAGGCCTTTGCCTAGTCCAAACCAGTTCTGGAGCACTTTGTTGACAAGTCTCCGTCCCTTCTTTCAGTGAGTCGGCCAGGGACATCAGACGCACCACAGGAGGTGGAGCCAGCATTGTGGAGGGAAGGCACTGTCCTATTCAGGGCCCAGGTGCGACCCCTCCCACCCATCGACATGTAGATCTTCCTATTCAGCCCTGTGCTGACTCACCCTGTCTCCTGGCATCCCCCAGCCCCTGTCACTCACATTCCAGACAAGGAATACACAACCTCGCAGAGGCAGGCTTGGATGGTTAGACAAGAAAATACCCACTTTCTAAAAGTGGTATTTTCAAACACAGAATGTTAAAACCAACTTCACTAAAAGCTGCATTTTATCATTCTGAGTCCAGGCATACTAAACTCGACTTCCTACCATGTTCCCGGGGTCAGTTAGGATTATAAGCTGTAATAATCAAAACTGCCCGTTCTGGCCTTAGGGGAACAGGTAGCCTTGCAATAGTGAAAAACGAACTAGGCTGTAATTCACTATCAGGACATGCCGCACACACCAGGGCATGTCCTACCTTTCGCGTACAACGCACCCTGCCCACAGGGGTACCTTGGGCCTACCTTAGGGGTGACTAACATGTAGCAAAGGGAAGGTTTAGGGACTTGCAAGTGTGTGCACTTGCCAAGTCGACATGGCAGCCCCAGGCTGCGCACGAGCTCTGCGATGGCAGGCCCGAGTTACACTTTACGGGCTGTTTGCGTGGGTGGCACAATCCAGTGCTGCAGCCCACCAACAGCATTTGGTCTATAGGCCCTGGCACTCGCAGTGCACTTTACAAGGGACTGACACATAAACCAAATAGGCCAATCATGGAAACACCAATCCATAACGCATTTTATACAGGAGCACTTGCACTTTCCCACTGGACAGCAGTGAGGAAAGTGCGCAGAATCATTACACCAGCAAAAACAGAGTCAAAACCGGGAGGTCAGAAAGCAAAAAGTCAGGGGAAACACGCCAAAAGATGCCAAGTCTAACACATGTCCCCTCCAGCTGAAAGTAGGGAGAACTACCCAACCCCATTGGAGTTCTCTTCACTAAGGCGGAAGAACCTGGACAGACCATCTGCGTTGGCATGTTCTGTACCAGGACGGTGTTCCACCGTGAAGTCCATTCCCTGTAGGGAGATGGACCACCTCAGCAGTTTTGGATTCTCACCCCTCATTTGCATCAACCATCTGAGGGGCCTGTGGTCTGTCTGAACCCGGAAGTGAGTCCCAAACAGGTATGGTCTCAACTTCTTCAGCGCCCAGACCACAGCAAAAGCTTCCCTTTCTATGGCACTCCACCTCTGTTCCCTGGGAAGTAGTCTCCTGCTAAGGAAGACTACAGGCTGATCCAGGCCCTCTTCGTTCAGTTGTGAGAGCACCGCTCCCACACCATGCTCTGAAGCGTCAGTCTGCACGACGAATTCCTTGGAGAAGTCAGGTGCCTTGAGCACGGGCGCCGTGCACATGGCTGCCTTCAGGGCATCAAAAGCTTTCTGGCAGGACTCAGTCCAGATCACTTTCCTGGGCTGCCTCTTAGAGGTCAGCTCTGTTAAGGGGGCAACGATGGTGCCATAGCCCTTAACAAATCTCCTATAGTAACCGGTGAGACCTAAGAAGGCTCTCACCTCTGTCTGGGTCTTGGGGGCTCCCAAGCCAGAATGGTGTCAATCTTGGGTTGTAGGGGCGCCACCTGGCCGCTTCCTACCTGGTGTCCCAAGTACACCACAGAACCCTGCCCGATCTGGCACTTACTGGCCTTGATCGTGAGGCCTGCACCTTGCAGCGCCCTCAACACTTTCTCAAGGTGCTGTAAATGTTCTTCCCAGCTGGAACTGAACACAGCAATGTCATCCAGGTAGGCGGCACTGAAATCCTCCAGCCCAGCCAACACCTGATTGACCAACCTCTGAAAGGTGGCAGGGGCATTCTTCAACCCAAAGGGCATCACCCGGAATTGGTAATGACCTTCTGGGGTTGAGAATGCTGATCTCTCCTTGGCCCCATCGGTTAAGGCAATCTGCCAGTACCCAGACGTCAAATCAAACGTGCTGAGGAACCGGGCAGCTCCCAACCGATCAATGAGCTCATCAGCTCTGGGGATGGGGTGCGCGTCAGTCCTGGTGACGGCATTGAGCCCACGGTAGTCCACACAAAACCGGAGTTCTGGAGTGGCACCGGGCGCCGCAGCCTTTGGGACCAAGACCACTGGGCTGGCCCAAGGACTGTGGGAGGGCTCAATCACCCCTAACGCCAACATCTTAGAGACCTCCTCCTTGATGCTGGCTCTGACCCGGTCAGTCAACCTGTAAATTTTGTGCTTCACAGGATGGCTGTCACCGGTGTCCACGTCATGGGTACACCAGTGAGTAACACCGGGGGTCAGAGAGAGCAGTGGGGCGAACTGTCCCAACAACTGGCGACAGTCCCCCTGCTGCTCCTGAGTCAGAGTAGGGGAGAGGATCACACCCTCTACTGACCCATCATGCTCCTTGGTAGACAGGAGGTCAGGGAGAGGCTCACTCTCCTCTTCCACCCCATCATCTGTCGCCAAGAGCATACTCACTTCGGACCTCTCGAAGTGGGGCTTGAGGCGGTTCACGTGAAGGACCCTCAAAGGGTTCCTGGGAGCCTGCAAATCCACCAGGTAGGTGACGTCACTTTTGCGCTCCTTTACCTCATATGGCCCAGTCCACTTGTCCTGCAAGGCACAGGGTGCCACTGGGGCCATGACCCACACTTTTTGCCCAGGTTGAAATTCGACCAGAGTGGCGTTCTGGTCATACCATCTCTTCATTTCTTCCTGGCTGGCTTCTAGGTTCGCCTGAGCGAGTTTCCTGAAGCGGGCAGTTTGGTTTCTAAAGGCCAGCATGTAGCTAAATACATCCTGGGGAGTTTTCCTGGGAGCCGCCTCCCAGCCTTCCTTAACCAAACTCAGAGGTCCTCTGACAGGGTGGCCATACAGGAGCTCAAAGGGGCTGTACCCAAGAGACTTCTGAGGCACCTCCCTGTATGCAAAGAGTAGGCATGGCAAGAGGACGTCCCACTTACGCCTCATGGGTTCTGTTAGACCCTTGATCATGCCTTTCAAGGTCTGGTTGAATCTCTCCACCAGACCGTTTCCTTGTGGGTGGTAAGGAGTGGTGAACTTGTAGGTTACACCACACTCCTTCCACAGGGATGTCATATACTTCGATATGAAATTGGTCCCCCTATCAGAAACCACCTCTCTGGGGAATCCCACACGGGAAAAGATCCCCATTAACGCCCGGCCCACCACTGGCGCCGTCGTTGTCCTGAGAGGGATTGCCTCCGGGTACCGGGTGGCATGGTCCACCAAGACCAGGATGTACCTGTTGCCCATGGCTGTCTTGGGATCCAGCGGCCCCACAATATCCATCCCTACCCTTTCAAAGGGTGTTCCAACAACAGGAAAAGGTTGGAGAGGAGCTTTGACCTTCCTCCCACTCTTACCACTTGCCTGGCAAGTTTGGCAAGACCTACAGTGTGCATCTGACTGCCTTCGCATTTGGGGCCAAAAGAAGTGGGTGACAAGCCTGTCAAAGGTCTTGTCCTGCCCCAAATGTCCTGCCAAAGGCACGTCATGAGCCAGACCCAGTAGGAAGGTCCTGAAGCGCTGGGGTACCACCAGCACACGGGCTGACCCAGGCTCAGCAACCTTAGGCTCACTGTATAGGAGACCACTCTCCCAGTAGATCAGATGTGACCCGGACTGATTACCAGCTGCCTGGTCTGCAGCCTGCCGCCGCAGACCCTCCAGAGTAGGGCACTCGTTCTGCTCCCTGCAGAACTCCTCCCTGGTGGGACCCCCTTCTTGCTGCCAATGGGTCAGCTCAGAGATGTCTCCCAGTTCGGCTACCTGCTCCCCTGTAGGCACCGGGGCGTCCCCCTCGAGGTCCGCCTCCTCCCGGTCCGTGGGAACTTCGGGGGCCGGTTTCCGCGCCCCTGCCCTTTCTCTTGGCAGGGACTTGGGCCACTGTTTCAGGCTCCAAGTCCTTTTGATCACCCTTTCTGGCTGCCATTGACCGAGTAGACACGCATGCCCACTCTGGCAACCCAAGCATCTCCAAGTGAGACCTGAGCTCAACCTCCTTCCATGAGGACTGCTCCAGGTCGTTTCCTAGCAGACAATCTACAGGCATGGTAGGGCTCACAACCACCCTCAAGGGACCTGAGACCCCCCATTCAAAGGGAACCTGCGCCACCATACACTGGCGCTCTGAGTTGTCGACAGCAACTACTTGGTGGAATGCTCCTGGGACTACTTGCTTCTCAGACACCAGGTGACACCGGACTGAGGTCACACTGGCTCCAGTATCTCTGAGAGCCTCTACCCTGTTCCCATTAATGGTCACCCAGGTGCTATATTTCTTTGTGTTAGGGGGCACCTGGTTTCCTGGGACCATCTCACTGTCCCCTAGTGAGACAAGGGTCATTTCTGCGGGATCCCCACCCTCCTGTGGGCACCCCTCCTCCCCAAGCGCTACACTAGCCAACACTTTGGACTGCCCACCGGTGGGTGGCTGTGTCCCCTTCGGGCACTTGGGGTCCCCCTTAAAGTGACCTACCTGGTCACATGCATAACACTTGCGGGGGCCGGTCTCAACAGGCTTCCCTGTGGAGACCCCTTTCTTCTTATCACCGAGGGGCTGGGAACCTTTACCCTGGGTACTAGTTTGGGGCCCTTTAGAGAACTCCTGTGCTTTACCCTTGTCCCCCACCTTTCTGCTGGGGACCCTGCCCACCTTTGGCTGAGTCTCCCCCAAACGCTTTCTTGTGGACCCTGGTACTCACCCAGCGGTCCGCTTCCATAGCAAGCTTCCTGGGGTCAGTTAGCTTACTATCAACTAGGTGCTGGCGCAGATCTGCAAAACATAGACTAGACAAGTGCTCCCATGCAATCAAGTTGTAGAGCCCCTGAAAATCTGTTACGCTACTGCCCTTTACCCAACCATCCAGCGACCTGCAGAACACATCCACACATTCCAACCAAGTGTTGACATCAGACTTCTTACTGGACCTGAACTGATCCCTGTACTTTTCAGGAGTAAGACCATACTTTGTGAGAAGGGCATCCTTCATGTCAGCATAGGTGAGGTGATACCCCTTACCCAAAGCTATCAGAGCATCCCTTGCTTCTTCAGGGAAAAGTGGCCACAATCCTGCTCCCCAATTCTCCTCAGGGACCCCATTCATGTGTATGGCTGCCTCATAACCCTGAAACCACCTTTGTATGTCATCCCCCTTCTTGAACTCCTTGCCTACGTTCTTGGGAATGTGCACAATCCTGTCTGCCTTTCTGGACGAATTGCTGCCACCATCTGAGCCTGACTTACTCCTAAGTTCTAGCTCCTTCAGTTCTCTCTCATGCTCTAAGAGCATCTTCCTCTCCTCTATGGCCAATCTCTTCTCCTCCCGCTCACTCTCTAGCCTGAGCTTCTGCAGCTCAAACGGCCTTGCCTCCCGCCTGTCCTCCAGCTCCTCTGGGGACAGACTGCTGCTGCCTGACCTGGCGGGTTCCCCCTACCCAAAAGCACATCCACCCTGGAAATAGGCTCCTCCACCTCCTCACTGAGATCACCAGGCTGCCCATTGGCATGTCTGGCTGCTACCCAGGCCCTCAGCGCCTTCTGTAGCTCCTCCTTCCTTGTGAGGCCTTTAATTTGGACTTTCAGGTTTTTACAAATCGCTCGTAACTCCTTTACGGCGTAGGATTCCAACCTGTCCTCCTCAAAGATAACTTCCAGAGATGCAACGGATGATGCAATTGATTCAGGCATGACAAAAGTCGTGAGTTGAAAACTGGCAAGATCAAAAATAGGCCAAAAGAAAAAGAACCAGTATGTGGTACGTAATGGTCTGCGATATGGTAGTAGTGCACACCAATCACTGTAAGTCAAGTGCAAACACAAGTCCTATCCTCACCGCTGACAACCAATGTTAGAAATGGGATCTCTAGTTGGCAAGGGCTTGCACCTTTGTCCAAGTAGGGACCCTTCTTCCTAGTCAGGGTAAGGGTGTTACACTCGTGAAGTAACCCCTGCTCACCCTCATGGTAGCTTGGCACGAGCAGTCAGGCTTAATTCAGAGGCAGTGTGTAAAGCATTTGCACATAACCAGCAGTAATACAGTGTAAGCACTACAAACGGACACCACACCAGTTTAGAAAAATAACCAATATTTTATATACTCAAGACAAGACCAATTACGACAAAAATCCACAATACTGTACTTTACGAATGAATACTTGATACGTTAACTTCTTCTTTGCAGGAATAGCACAAAAGCAAAGTTCGTACGAGTCGGTAGCTCCGTCCGAGCCTACCGTGATGCTGAGAACCACAGAGTCTAACAGTTCCAGCCGACCGCGTCGATACGGGCCAGCAGAGTCGTGAACAGACTCGGTTACAGTACCTTTCTCGTTGTGGCTGGTACGGAGTGTACGAGCCGGTCGGCGTTCGTCGCGGTTGCGGTGCAAGACGGAGCGGTGCAAGGTGCGGTGTCCCTCGATGCGGTGCAGGCAGCGGCTCGATGAGCGTCGTGCAGACGGAGTCAGTGAGTCCAAGGCGTGCGATGCAGGGTGAGACGATGCTCGATGCGGTGCTGACAGGTTGCGATGCAGGCGACCAAGCCGGAGTGCGGGAGCTGGCGTCGGTCCGCGGTGCGAGTCGGAGCGGTGCGTCGCAGACGTGCGAGCGGTGCCCCAAATGCGATGCGGTCACGACTCTTGAGCCAGTTGCAGCGACCGCGTCGGTCGGGTCCGGTTGGTTCAGTGAAGCGATGCGATGCGAACTGCGGTGCCCACAGGTCACGGTGCAAGCAGCGGCTCGATGGTGGCGGCGTCGGACGTCGCCCACGGTGAGACCAGGGTTGCGATGCGAAGCGGGGCGATGCGGTCTGCGGTGCAAACAGGTCACCGGCCAGGGATGGATTCGGTTGACGGAGTCGGTTGCAGTTCCCTTCCTCTGTGGCAACTGAAACAGCGTTCCAGAAGCGGTACCCAGAGGCTTGTGAAGTCTTTGTAGTCCCTGAGACTTCTTAACAGGAGGCCAGCTCGGTTCCAGGCCCTTGGAGATACTCAGCACAAGTTTGTAGAAAGTTCAGTCCAGTCGTTTCACTGCCCAAGGCAGAAGCAGCAGCTGCAGGCCAACCCAACAAAGCAACAACACAGCAAAGGGGCAGTACTCCTCCTGGCAGCTCTTCCAGCTCTTCGTCTTGGCAGGTTCCTTGATTCCAGCGAGATCTAAATTCATGGGGTCAGGGCCCCAATATTTATATCCCAAATTCCTTTGTTCTCTGAAGGCAGAGAGGCCTTTGCCTAGTCCAAACCAGTTCTGGAGCACTTTGTTGACAAGTCTCCGTCCCTTCTTTCAGTGAGTCGGCCAGGGACATCAGACGCACCACAGGAGGTGGAGCCAGCATTGTGGAGGGAAGGCACTGTCCTATTCAGGGCCCAGGTGCGACCCCTCCCACCCATCTACATGTAGATCTTGCTATTCAGCCCTGTGCTGACTCACCCTGTCTCCTGGCATCCCCCAGCCCCTGTCACTCACATTCCAGACAAGGAATACACAACCTCGCAGAGGCAGGCTTGGATGGTTAGACAAGAAAATACCCACTTTCTAAAAGTGGTATTTTCAAACACAGAATGTTAAAACCAACTTCACTAAAAGCTGCATTTTATCATTCTGAGTCCAGGCATACTAAACTCGACTTCCTACCATGTTCCCGGGGTCAGTTAGGATTATAAGCTGTAATAATCAAAACTGCCCGTTCTGGCCTAGGGGGAACAGGTAGCCTTGCAATAGTGAAAAACGAACTAGGCTGTAATTCACTATCAGGACATGCCGCACACACCAGGGCATGTCCTACCTTTCGAGTACAACGAACCCTGCCCACAGGGGTACCTTGGGCCTACCTTAGGGGTGACTAACATGTAGCAAAGGGAAGGTTTAGGGACTTGCAAGTGTGTGCACTTGCCAAGTCGACATGGCAGCCCCAGGCTGCGCACGGGCTCTGCGATGGCAGGCCCGAGTTACACTTTACGGGCTGTTTGCGTGGGTGGCACAATCCAGTGCTGCAGCCCACCAACAGCATTTGGTCTATAGGCCTTGGCACTCGCAGTGCACTTTACAAGGGACTGACACATAAACCAAATAGGCCAATCATGGAAACACCAATCCATAACGCATTTTATACAGGAGCACTTGCACTTTCCCACTGGACAGCAGTGAGGAAAGTGCGCAGAATCATTACACCAGCAAAAACAGAGTCAAAACCGGGAGGTCAGAAAGCAAAAAGTCACGGGAAACACGCCAAAAGATGCCAAGTCTAACAGTCTCTTTTAGAATGTTGCCATTTTTCTGCCCTAAACTAAATGTGCCTTTCTGTCTGTGTCCATGGTCACATGACTGGGTATGCCTTGCCAGTGGTGTTTTGTGTTTTGCTTCCGGACACATAGACAAAAGAGGCCTGGATGTGGAGGTAGAAGGTCTTCCTGACAGATGTATGGGGAGGAGGTGTGCCACTCCATGATTAAACTTCAGTGGATCCTGCCTGCAGCACACAAAAAGGCAGATGACACCAGGACTGCCCTTGTCTTTATCACCCTAGACAGTTTGGAGTCAAACCGAGGGCAAGTGGAAGAACTGACCAGAACCAATTTTGGGGGTAGGGCAAGGGAAACCCCCACACAAAGGCTGGCACCAGGTATTAAAGTGGTTCTTTCAGAACTTCTCATCAAAACACTCCTGACCTGTGGAAGATTCAGAACAAGGACTGCCCTGCTGTCTGAAGAAGGAAGATTGGATCTGCTGGCCTTGAACCCAGGCATCGAAGAAGTGACTCCAAGGGCTGGCCTCCTGTTGAGCTACAGTGACACAACAAGCTTGCAGAAGCCTCCCCACAACTGACCAGCTGCCCAGGATCCACTAGACCTCAATGGGCCTACTTGAACCCTGCTGCTGGCCTATGCTGGAGTGCGTCCTGCTCCCCAAGAGGTGTCCTCTGGTCCTGGACCCTTGGTTGACATCAGAATGTACGTCTCCTGAACAAAAAATAGAGATACAGAAGTTTTGCTCTTCTCAAGACCGCAAAGATACCTCTTCATGCTGAGCATTGACCACCCATGACAACTGCCAAGGTGAAGCTCCAGCAGGACCTGCTCTTTGCATCGACAGCAACGGCCTGTGTCGATTGCCTACATGAAGCTCCAGAGACGACCGGCTCTATCGCACTGCAACAGCGACCATTCGTGATGCCCGACCTGCTCCTTGCGCCAACAGCGACCTCCTCGCGGTCCCGTACCAAATCGAATAACAGCTCCTTCCGCTGACTTGAGTAGGTTTCTCTTCAGTGGGACAAACCTGTCCCCTGTATGTAACCTGTGCTCCGTCGCAGTCAGCCTGAACTTGTGACTTTCCCCCAGTTCAGCACGACCAGACAACCATGAGTATCGCTTTGTGCTTTTTGTTGCTATTTTCACCTAAAACTTTAAAAACTTATATTTCTGTTTCTACTGATTGGATTTTTGTTGTTTTGGTGCCATTTTATGCACTACATTTCACTCTATTTTCTTAAATTGGTTTGGGATATTTTTGTGTTGTTTCTTGACCTTATTACTATTTGAGTGCTGCATAAATACTCCACACATTACCTCTAAGTTGAGCTTGACTGCTTTTGTGTCAAACTACCTGAGGATTAACCAAATATTTATCTAGTGACTTTTGTTGTTTACTCTGAGCAGGTTTCTATTTATTATTTGAGTAAGGCTTCCACTCCTCTCCTCTCAACTAATAACCCAGGGGCATATTAGCAAGACCCACGTTAAAATTATCGCCGTTTTAGCAGCAGGAAACTGCCGCTAAAACGGCGATAATGGGCTTGCTAATATGCGTTATGGAATTCCAATAGAAGCCCAGGTTAGATGTCCTGCACATCTAACCTGGGCTTCTATTGGAATTCCATAACGCATATTAGCAAGCCCATTATCGCCGTTTTAGCGGCAGTTACTCCCGCTAAAACGGCGATAATTTTAACGTGGGTCTTGCTAATATGCCCCCCAATTTCTTACAAGTTGAAATTTTGAATACAGCTTACAAGAAGTTTTTTGTCTAGGAGAGCTTAGTCTAAGGAGGCTTGTGCAGTTTAATCCGGTTATGTAGATAAAGTGGGCCTATTTTAGTTAGGCCTGTATATACATATTGTATAAGCAGCATTTGGATTGGACCCGGTCTTCCAGTTTCTAACAACTAGCAAATGTTTTTTACACATGTTCTTTTTTTGCAGCCAGCTACGTGACACACATCTGCATTTTCTGCCACCTTCAGCTGCTTCGTGATGCCCTGCTTTGTGATGCCCACCTTTTCTATACTGGTAATCCAGGCTAGAATTTACTGCAGATCAAAAGACTATGTGACACAAAATTGTAGGGATTTGAAGGATCAAGCTTTTGAATTTAGCTAGGCTTTTACAGAACACTCCTCATCCATGTAAGCCATCAGATTCTTAAACATGTGAATGAAATTGATTTTTTTAGTTCATAAGCCTCAGAGGAAATGTAGTCAGGCACACAATGGTAATATGAGTTAGATCCAAACAAATTTGGTTTTGGTGTTGTTCACCAACAGCCAGGGGCCGTGCATCAACAACTAATTTTGTGGAGAACACACCAGCATCTCATAGCAGAGAATCACCATAGTCCGTCCAATGAAACAGTCAACAGCAGTGGGGTAAATGGAAGGAGGAGAGGATGTAGTCTAACGGCTAGGGCGGTCGACCTCGACGCTGGGGAACCGGGTTCGAGTCTCGGCAACGACGCTCAACATCCTGTGATTCTGGGCAAATCACTTAATCTCCCCGTGCCTAACAAAAATGAATGTGTCCTTCTAAAACGAAACTGGTGCTCATGTAAAGCGCCCTGATACCCGATGTCTCGGGTCTAGTTTGCGCTATATAAAACTCTTTTTAAAAAAAGGGCATCCAATCAGCAACTGCTTTGAAGTTGGTGACTTACACTGGCTCATGTTATAGCTCTTGCCACCTTTTGAACGCAGTCCTGTTTACAAGAGGATTGACTTCATGTATTGTGCAAATTTCCATACTCTTCCTTGCTGCCCAGGAGGCCTCTTTGTGTTTCCAATGTAGCTCAACCCTGGTGACGAGCATGATGGCTTAGCTCCCATCTACAACCAAGGTATTTGCCTGTTTCCAAGCTCCCATTTGACTCAAAGCTTTGTTACTAGCCTTCCCTCCTACCCATTGCAGATATTTTCCACAGAAATCCCCATATGATCATTGCTGCTCCACATACTGATAATTAACCCTAAGTATGCTGCCATCATGTCCTCATCCACTGAAAACCCCCTTTCAGTAAGCACAGCTTGTGTAATGGAGGAATTCAGCAAACTTTTTTAACGGTTGTAAGAATCCACTGTTTATTTCCCCAAGTTCCACAGTTTTGTCAACTGGATCTGCTAGCATTTATGATTCTTGGCATTGAAGGGCCACCAAACACCACTCAGTGCATTTGATCTGACCCCTAAAACATTTCTAACAGTAGTGAACTCTGATTGGCGTACTTGACTCGTTCAGTGACACATTGTGCACAGGACTCACATCTGGCCATACCCATCTCACTTAGGGCGACAACATTTGTATACAGAACAGTGATGGATGGAATTAATTTCAGCCACTTGTACTCACTCGGGCTGCATCCCAATCCATTATTATTTTGCACACCATGCCACCTCAGTTTGGACCCAGCTATATGCAAATCAGTCTTGACCCTGCTCTAATGGGAACAGTCCAGCACGAACTGCCAAGTCAGGTCCTCCCTGAACCAGAACACAAGCAACCTCGGACTGGTTTCGGCCTAGTTATATGCTCATCAGCTGGATACAGCTTGGTTCCAGTGATACAGTGAGGACAGGGTTGTTCGTTTTCCGATTCAGGGAGGACCTGGCTGCGCAGTTCGGGCTTGACTGTTCCTATTGGAGCAGGGTCAAGCTGATTTCCATATGGCTGGGTCCATAATGATGTGGCATGGTGTGCAAAATAACGATTGACTGGGATGCAGCCCGAGTGATTACCAGTGGCTGAGATTAATTCAGGCATTCCATCCATCACTGTTTTGTATACTAGAGCAATCTTGAACAGGCAGTATTGTCAGGTTACTGTCAGTCCCTCTAGATGAGTTCAGAAGCACACTGGCGATCCAAACAATCTTTCATTTATGAATAACACACTCGATTCGATTTTAAAGCTTTTATTCGGTTAAATAAATCAACCATATAAGCAGTACAGACATAAAAAAAGCTCAATCTACAGTTAGATCAAAAAAATATGAAACAGTGGGATGGAGAGTGCAAATACATCAAAGTTCATAAACATATTAGTACAAATACAAAGTGCAAGTGCGTTATTCACAAAAGGGTCCAAGCATTTACTGGGTCATATATTATCCTAATTCAGAAGTGCAAATGCATATAATTACATGATACCCTTAAAACATACAATCAAATGTCAATAATCATAGATTTCCTAATACTAATAGATTTCAGAAGAAATGTAGCTAAATAAAAGCACAATCGTGGGTCATCCAATCTGAAAAGCAAGTTCATGGCATCTGTAGTGGATCTTATATTATAGTGTAGAAAAAAAGGTTTTAAATAAAATTTCCTAAGATGAGAATAAAATATGCAAAATAATAACATATGACAGCAGCTTTGTCGTGAAACTCCATCACATGGGCATGCGTGAACAGAGCACTGGTTCATAATTGGAAAATTAACAAGATGGTGTACAATACCCAATCTTAAGCGTGTCAGCACAAATCGATGCGAAGCTCTTGTCACGACTGACAGATAAGTTTGGAAGCCCTGTTTGAGGTCCAATTGCAAGTAGAAGAGGAGAGTTGATTGATTCTTAGTAACACATGAACGAGCCTCTATTTTATTTGCTAGCAAAGTTAGTTTTATCTCGGCTCTAGCAACAGAGACAGTACACCCAGGATCCAATCGGATATCACAATTGAATAAAGATTTAAACCAATAAATTATGTAGTTAAGCCAGGGTATTCTTAAACAGTTCTCCAGTTTGAGGCAATCCCGTGTAATAGATTGAGTAAATAGTGTTTCCTCTTTTGACCATATAGATTTCCATAATAAGAGGGGTCGTGTTGAAGCCAGGTCTGAAATATATTTGATGCCCACCTCACGTTGGATCAGTTATAACACTAACACACTCAAAGATAGCACTAAGATACAGGTACATATAACTTAAAATATTTATTTTAAAATCGTCAGTCTAGTGCGCAAAATATATATTGTAATCACACTGAATGTGAAAATTAAAGCAGTTAGACATGTAATGGCCAGCGAAAACAAGATAAATGTTTATGACATTGTTGGTGAGATTCTGACATCTTAACACCCTAACACAATTTTTTTCAAATGCTAAGATAAACTTCATGTAGGTCATTGGTTTACGGGTTAAGGGAGTGAAACCCTACTCAAACAGCAACCACAATTCTTGCTAGGGTGAAACACAAGCAAGACCAAATTAATTTGTTCTCTTCCCTCTGATAACTTGGCACAGAAGCAGTCAGGCCTAACTTAGAGACAGTGTGTAAAGTATATAAGCAGCATTTCAAACAGAAATAAAGTGAAAACACATCACAAGAAAAATTCCACACAAATTTAAGAAAATAGAGTAAAATGTAATACATTATTTGAGAACAAAATGACAAAAATCCAATCAGTAGAACCGGAGAGATGCCATTTCAAACATTTATGGTAAGTAGAGGGCCTAAGAGCACAAAACACCACGTACGGTTATCTTGTCGTGCAAGACTGGGTGAAAGTCACAAGTTCAGGCCGACGCGATGTACTGCTGGCCAAATACAGGGGCCAGGTTAGTCCCACTGAAAGAGTTACCTTCAAAAGTCCAGCGTGAAGAGTTCTGTTCACGGTGGAGGGGGCCTCGAGGAGCAGGGAGAGCGTCATAGATGGTTGTCGCTGTAGTGCAAAGAGTAGGCTGGGCGTTGTGGATGGTGTTAGAAATGGGGGTCTCTAGTTGGCAGAGGTAGGTACCTTTGTCCAAATAGGGACCCTTGCTTCTAGTCAGGGTAAGGGGGATACACTTCTAAAATAACCCATGCTCACCCCCTTGGTAGCTTGGCACGAGCAGACAGGCTTATCTCAGAGGCAGTGTGTAAAGCATTTGTGAACACATACAGTTATAAAGTGAAAACACTACAAATGGACACCACACCAGTTTAGAAAAATAAGTAATCTTTATCTAAACCAAACAAGACCAAAACGACAAAAATCCACAATACAGTAATAAAAATAAGACTTTCAAATGGTAGAAATAGTTCAGTTCAAAGCAAATTGCTGATGTGACACTTTTCACACAAAGTACCTTCGCGCACACAACCAAAAAGGGTCGCAGGGAAGGTGATGCATCGGTTCCTTACACTCAGGGAAGGTGATGCGTTGGTTCCTTGCTCCTGGGGAGGTCATGCGTCGGTTCCTTACTGCTGTGCAGGGGAGATGACGTGTCGGTTCCTTACCGGAGAGGAGGTGAGGCTTTGGTTTCTTACTGCGTGGGGAGGTGATGCATCAGTTTCTTACTACGTCCCCCAACGATGCGACAGACCTGGCGCCTCGATGCGATGCAATGATCCGGGACGAAGCGTGGGTTCTTCCAGCCACACAGCAGGGCTTGCGTTGGAATCGGTGCTGTGATCCCGGACTTCGGAGATCGGGGCACTCGATGCGGCAATTTCTCGAGTCGCGGCAGGCGCTGTGACGATTTCTTCATTGATGCGTCGGAAACAGGTGCGGATGCATTGCGCTTCCCGAAGTTGCGTTACCTTTCCCAGCTCCCAGCGGCAAACAGCCTCCAGAGGTCCAAAACAACAGCAGGCACCTCTTAGCAGGTCTGAACTCCGAGCAAGGAAATTCAGGGGAGCAGGTGGTGAAGTCTTTGTGTCCCTGAGACTTTAGAACAGAAGGCAAGCTCACTTTCAAGCCCTTGGAGATCTTCCTCAAGCAGGGGACACAGCAAACAGCAAAGTCCTTTCTCCTTTCCTTGGCAGCAAGTAGCCAATGCAGGCCAACCCCAGACAGCAAACAGCACAGGGACAATATTCCTCCTCAGCTTATCCGGCTCTTCTTCTTGGCAAAGGTTCCTCTTGATTTCCCAGAAGTGATCTAAAAGTCTGGGCCCCTCTTTTTATACACCAAAATCCTTTGTTCTCTGAAGGCAAAGAGTGTCTGTACCCACCCAAAACCAGTTCTGTGGGGCACTTTGCAAGTGCACAACAACCTCCATTGTCATTGTGAGCCCTGGCTCCAGACCCACCACAGGGGGGCAGAGCCGTCATTGTGGAAGGCAGGCACAGCCCTATTCAGGTGAAGGTGCTGCTCCTCCCACCACTCCAAGTGCAGATGAGGCCTATTCAACCTAGCCCTGACTCATCAGACTTCTGGAGCCGCTGCCCCTCTCCAGCCCCTGTCATCCAAAAGCCAGACATGCAATACACAAACCTAGCAGAGGCACACTGGATGGTTAGGCAAGAAAATACCTACTTTCTAAAAGTGGTATTTTCAAACACAGAATGTAAAAATCACCCTCACTAAAAGATGCACTTTAACATTCTGAGTTCAGGCATACTAAACTTTACTTTTCTATCTTGTTCCCAGGGTCAGTTATGGTTAAAAGATGTTATAAACAAACTCCCCATTCTGTCCTATGGGAACAGATAGCCTTGCAATAGTGAAAAACAAAATTGGCAGTATTTCACTATCAGGACATGCCACACACATCAGGGCATGTCCTACCTTTCACATACAATGCACCCTGCACACAGGGGTACCTTGGGCCTACCTTAGGGGTGACTAATATGTAGAAAAGGGAAGGTTTAGGGACTAGCAAGTGTGTGCACTTGGCAAGTCGACATGGCAGTCCCAGACTGCACACAGGCTCTGCAATGGCAGGCCTGATTCACATTTTACAAGCTGCTTCTGTGGGTGGCACAATCAGTGATGCAAGCCCACCAGAAGCATTTGATTTACAGGTCCTGGGCACACACAGTGCATTGTACTAGGGACTGACTAGTAAATCAAATCAGCCAATTATGGAAACACCAATCCATACATACAATTTACAGGGAGAGCTTACGCACTTTAGCACTGATCAGCAGTGGTAAAGTGCCCAGAGTCATAAAACCAACAAAAACAGGTCCGAAACAGAAGGCCACAAAGCAAAAGATCTGTAGATAAACCCGCTGTAAAAGCCAGGTCTAACAGATGGTCATCGCTGTCAGTAGCAGGGCAGCATGGTAGCAATCCTTCTGGCAGCAGAGCATCACAGCAACCCTTCTTTTGTAGTATCCACAGGTTCAGAGGTGTACTGAAGAGTTGAGTCTGAGGGTGCCAGCTTTGAAGTAGGAGAAAGTTCTGGAGGTTTCCACCCCCCAGAGGTGTTTGAAATTTTCGGTCTTAACCCAGCTTGTCTGGGGACACACAAGACTAGTGTCAAACCCTTTGTGAGTGTGCTGAATCAGAGGTTTTCTGATTTGCAAGTGGGGTAGGTGACAGCTCCACCCCTTTCAAGTCAGAGATGGCTCATCCTGCCAACACCAATTCCCTCTTTGTCTCACTGTCTGGGAGCAATACACAAATACCAAGTGCCGGCTAAGCCTACTCATGTGACCCAGAATACAGGCTGCAGGCAACAATTGGTTAGGACAAGAAAAGGTCAACGTTCTAAAAGTGGCATTTTTAGAATTGTGACTCAAAATCCGACTTTGCCATTAAAGATGGTTTTAAATTACAATTCTTTAGACACCAACCTTGACATTCCTACTTGCTCTCAATTGAAGTGTATCTCTTAGTAATTGTAACAAGATAACCCAATGTTATCCTATGGGAGAGGCAGGCCTTTGAGTAGTGAAAAAACGAATTTAGGAGTTTCCACAACCAGGACATGTAAAAGTAAAAAATATATATGTATAACTTTTTAAATACACTGCCAGTACCCAGACGTCAAATCAAACGTGCTGAGGAACCGGGCAGCTCCCAACCGATCAATGAGCTCATCAGCTCTGGGGATGGGGTGCGCGTCAGTCCTGGTGACGGCATTGAGCCCACGGTAGTCCACACAAAACCGGAGTTCTGGAGTGGCACCGGGCGCCGCAGCCTTTGGGACCAAGACCACTGGGCTGGCCCAAGGACTGTGGGAGGGCTCAATCACCCCTAACGCCAACATCTTAGAGACCTCCTCCTTGATGCTGGCTCTGACCCGGTCAGTCAACCTGTAAATTTTGTGCTTCACAGGATGGCTGTCACCGGTGTCCACGTCATGGGTACACCAGTGAGTAACACCGGGGGTCAGAGAGAGCAGTGGGGCGAACTGTCCCAACAACTGGCGACAGTCCCCCTGCTGCTCCTGAGTCAGAGTAGGGGAGAGGATCACACCCTCTACTGACCCATCATGCTCCTTGGTAGACAGGAGGTCAGGGAGAGGCTCACTCTCCTCTTCCCCCCATCATCTGTCGCCAAGAGCATACTCACTTCGGACCTCTCGAAGTGGGGCTTGAGGCGGTTCACGTGAAGGACCCTCAAAGGGTTCCTGGGAGCCTGCAAATCCACCAGGTAGGTGACGTCACTTTTGCGCTCCTTTACCTCATATGGCCCAGTCCACTTGTCCTGCAAGGCACAGGGTGCCACTGGGGCCATGACCCACACTTTTTGCCCAGGTTGAAATTCGACCAGAGTGGCGTTCTGGTCATACCATCTCTTCATTTCTTCCTGGCTGGCTTCTAGGTTCGCCTGAGCGAGTTTCCTGAAGCGGGCAGTTTGGTTTCTAAAGGCCAGCATGTAGCTAAATACATCCTGGGGAGTTTTCCTGGGAGCCGCCTCCCAGCCTTCCTTAACCAAACTCAGAGGTCCTCTGACAGGGTGGCCATACAGGAGCTCAAAGGGGCTGTACCCAAGAGACTTCTGAGGCACCTCCCTGTATGCAAAGAGTAGGCATGGCAAGAGGACGTCCCACTTACGCCTCATGGGTTCTGTTAGACCCTTGATCATGCCTTTCAAGGTCTGGTTGAATCTCTCCACCAGACCGTTTCCTTGTGGGTGGTAAGGAGTGGTGAACTTGTAGGTTACACCACACTCCTTCCACAGGGATGTCATATACTTCGATATGAAATTGGTCCCCCTATCAGAAACCACCTCTCTGGGGAATCCCACACGGGAAAAGATCCCCATTAACGCCCGGCCCACCACTGGCGCCGTCGTTGTCCTGAGAGGGATTGCCTCCGGGTACCGGGTGGCATGGTCCACCAAGACCAGGATGTACCTGTTGCCCATGGCTGTCTTGGGATCCAGCGGCCCAACAATATCCATCCCTACCCTTTCAAAGGGTGTTCCAACAACAGGAAAAGGTTGGAGAGGAGCTTTGACCTTCCTCCCACTCTTACCACTTGCCTGGCAAGTTTGGCAAGACCTACAGTGTGCATCTGACTGCCTTCGCATTTGGGGCCAAAAGAAGTGGGTGACAAGCCTGTCAAAGGTCTTGTCCTGCCCCAAATGTCCTTCCAAAGGCACGTCATGAGCCAGACCCAGTAGGAAGGTCCTGAAGTGCTGGGGTACCACCAGCACACGGGCTGACCCAGGCTCAGCAACCTTAGGCTCACTGTATAGGAGACCACTCTCCCAGTAGATCAGATGTGACCCGGACTGATTACCAGCTGCCTGGTCTGCAGCCTGCCGCCGCAGACCCTCGAGAGTAGGGCACTCGTTCTGCTCCCTGCAGAACTCCTCCCTGGTGGGACCCCCTTCTTGCTGCCAATGGGTCAGCTCAGAGATGTCTCCCAGTTCGGCTACCTGCTCCCCTGTAGGCACCGGGGCGTCCCCCTCGAGGTCCGCCTCCTCCCGGTCCGTGGGAACTTCGGGGGCCGGTTTCCCGCGCCCCCTGCCCTTTCTCTTGGCAGGGACTTGGGCCACTGTTTCAGGCTCCAAGTCCTTTTGATCACCCTTTCTGGCTGCCATTGACCGAGTAGACACGCATGCCCACTCTGGCAACCCAAGCATCTCCAAGTGAGACCTGAGCTCAACCTCCTTCCATGAGGACTGCTCCAGGTCGTTTCCTAGCAGACAATCTACAGGCATGGTAGAGCTCACAACCACCCTCAAGGGACCTGAGACCCCCCCCATTCAAAGGGAACCTGCGCCACCATACACTGGCGCTCTGAGTTGTCGACAGCAACTACTTGGTGGAATGCTCCTGGGACTACTTGCTTCTCAGACACCAGGTGACACCGGACTGAGGTCACACTGGCTCCAGTATCTCTGAGAGCCTCTACCCTGTTCCCATTAATGGTCACCCAGGTGCTATATTTCTTTGTGTTAGGGGGCACCTGGTTTCCTGGGACCATCTCACTGTCCCCTAGTGAGACAAGGGTCATTTCTGCGGGATCCCCACCCTCCTGTGGGCACCCCTCCTCCCCAAGCGCTACACTAGCCAACACTTTGGACTGCCCACCGGTGGGTGGCTGTGTCCCCTTCGGGCACTTGGGGTCCCCCTTAAAGTGACCTACCTGGTCACATGCATAACACTTGCTGGGGCCGGTCTCAACAGGCTTCCCTGTGGAGACCCCTTTCTTCTTATCACCGGGGGGCTGGGAACCTTTACCCTGGGTACTAGTTTGGGGCCCTTTAGAGAACTCCTGTGCTTTACCCTTGTCCCCCCCACCTTTCTGCTGGGGACCCTGCCCACCTTTGGCTGAGTATCCCCCAAACGCTTTCTTGTGGACCCTGGTACTCACCCAGCGGTCCGCTTCCATAGCAAGCTTCCTGGGGTCAGTCAGCTTACTATCAACTAGGTGCTGGCGCAGATCTGCAAAACATAGACTAGACAAGTGCTCCCATGCAATCAAGTTGTAGAGCCCCTGAAAATCTGTTACGCTACTGCCCTTTACCCAACCATCCAGCGACCTGCAGAACACATCCACACATTCCAACCAAGTGTTGACATCAGACTTCTTACTGGACCTGAACTGATCCCTGTACTTTTCAGGAGTAAGACCATACTTTGTGAGAAGGGCATCCTTCATGTCAGCATAGGTGAGGTGATACCCCTTACCCAAAGCTATCAGAGCATCCCTTGCTTCTTCAGGGAAAAGTGGCCACAATCCTGCTCCCCAATTCTCCTCAGGGACCCCATTCATGTGTATGGCTGCCTCATAACCCTGAAACCACCTTTGTATGTCATCCCCCTTCTTGAACTCCTTGCCTACGTTCTTGGGAATGTGCACAATCCTGTCTGCCTTTCTGGACGAATTGCTGCCACCATCTGAGCCTGACTTACTCCTAAGTTCTAGCTCCTTCAGTTCTCTCTCATGCTCTAAGAGCATCTTCCTCTCCTCTATGGCCAATCTCTTCTCCTCCCGCTCACTCTCTAGCCTGAGCTTCTGCAGCTCAAACTGCCTTGCCTCCAGCTCCTCTGGGGACAGACTGCTGCTGCCTGACCTGGCGGGTTCCCCCCTACCCAAAAGCACATCCACCCTGGAAATAGGCTCCTCCACCTCCTCACTGAGATCACCAGGCTGCCCATTGGCATGTCTGGCTGCTACCCAGGCCCTCAGCGCCTTCTGTAGCTCCTCCTTCCTTGTGAGGCCTTTAATTTGGACTTTCAGGTTTTTACAAATCGCTCGTAACTCCTTTACGGCGTAGGATTCCAACCTGTCCTCCTCAAAGATAACTTCCAGAGATGCAACGGATAATGCAATTGATTCAGGCATGACAAAAGTTGTGAGTTGAAAACTGGCAAGATCAAAAATAGGCCAAAAGAAAAAGAACCAGTATGTGGTACGTAATGGTCTGCGATATGGTAGTAGTGCACACCAATCACTGTAAGTCAAGTGCAAACACAAGTCCTATCCTCACCGCTGACAACCAATGTTAGAAATGGGATCTCTAGTTGGCAAGGGCTTGCACCTTTGTCCAAGTAGGGACCCTTCTTCCTAGTCAGGGTAAGGGTGTTACACTCGTGAAGTAACCCCTGCTCACCCTCATGGTAGCTTGGCACGAGCAGTCAGGCTTAATTCAGAGGCAGTGTGTAAAGCATTTGCACATAACCAGCAGTAATACAGTGTAAGCACTACAAACGGACACCACACCAGTTTAGAAAAATAACCAATATTTTATATACTCAAGACAAGACCAATTACGACAAAAATCCACAATACTGTACTTTACGAATGAATACTTGATACGTTAACTTCTTCTTTGCAGGAATAGCACAAAAGCAAAGTTCGTACGAGTCGGTAGCTCCGTCCGAGCCTACCGTGATGCTGAGAACCACAGAGTCTAACAGTTCCAGCCGACCGCGTCGATACGGGCCAGCAGAGTCGTGAACAGACTCGGTTACAGTACCTTTCTCGTTGTGGCTGGTACGGAGTGTACGAGCCGGTCGGCGTTCGTCGCAGTTGCGGTGCAAGACGGAGTGGTGCAAGGTGCGGTGTCCCTCGATGCGGTGCAAGCAGCGGCTCGATGAGCGTCGTGCAGACGGAGTCGGTGAGTCCAAGGCGTGCGATGCAGGGTGAGACAATGCTCGATGCGGTGCTGACAGGTTGCGATGCAGGCGACCAAGCCGGAGTGCGGGAGCTGGCGTCGGTCCGCGGTGCGAGTCGGAGCGGTGCGTCGCAGACGTGCGAGCGGTGCACCAAATGCGATGCGGTCACGACTCTTGAGCCAGTTGCAGCGACCGCGTCGGTCGGGTCCGGTTGGTTCAGTGAAGCGATGCAATGCGAACTGCGGTGCCCACAGGTCACGGTGCAAGCAGCGGCTCGATGGTGGCGGCGTCGGACGTCGCCCACGGTGAGACCAGGGTTGCGATGCGAAGCGGGGCGATGCGGTCTGCGGTGCAAACAGGTCACCGGCCAGGGATGGATTCGGTTGACGGAGTCGGTTGCAGTTCCCTTCCTCTGTGGCAACTGAAACAGCGTTCCAGAAGCGGTACTCAGAGGCTTGTGAAGTCTTTGTAGTCCCTGAGACTTCTTAACAGGAGGCCAGCTTGGTTCCAGGCCCTTGGAGATACTCAGCACAAGTTTGTAGAAAGTTCAGTCCAGTAGTTTCACTGCCCAAGGCAGAAGCAGCAGCTGCAGGCCAACCCAACAAAGCAACAACACAGCAAAGGGGCAGTACTCCTCCTGGCAGCTCTTCCAGCTCTTCGTCTTGGCAGGTTCCTTGATTCCAGCGAGATCTAAATTCATGGGGTCAGGGCCCCAATATTTATATCCCAAATTCCTTTGTTCTCTGAAGGCAGAGAGGCCTTTGCCTAGTCCAAACCAGTTCTGGAGCACTTTGTTGACAAGTCTCCGTCCCTTCTTTCAGTGAGTCGGCCAGGGACATCAGACGCACCACAGGAGGTGGAGCCAGCATTGTGGAGGGAAGGCACTGTCCTATTCAGGGGCCAGGTGCGACCCCTCCCACCCATCTACATGTAGATCTTGCTATTCAGCCCTGTGCTGACTCACCCTGTCTCCTGGCATCCCCCAGCCCCTGTCACTCACATTCCAGACAAGGAATACACAACCTCGCAGAGGCAGGCTTGGATGGTTAGACAAGAAAATACCCACTTTCTAAAAGTGGTATTTTCAAACACAGAATGTTAAAACCAACTTCACTAAAAGCTGCATTTTATCATTCTGAGTCCAGGCATACTAAACTCGACTTCCTACCATGTTCCCGGGGTAAGTTAGGATTATAAGCTGTAATAATCAAAACTGCCCGTTCTGGCCTAGGGGGAACAGGTAGCCTTGCAATAGTGAAAAACGAACTAGGCTGTAATTCACTATCAGGACATGCCGCACACACCAGGGCATGTCCTACCTTTCGAGTACAACGCACCCTGCCCACAGGGGTACCTTGGGCCTACCTTAGGGGTGACTAACATGTAGCAAAGGGAAGGTTTAGGGACTTGCAAGTGTGTGCACTTGCCAAGTCGACATGGCAGCCCCAGGCTGCGCACGGGCTCTGCGATGGCAGGCCCAAGTTACACTTTACGGGCTGTTTGCGTGGGTGGCACAATCCAGTGCTGCAGCCCACCAACAGCATTTGGTCTATAGGCCCTGGCACTCGCAGTGCACTTTACAAGGGACTGACACATAAACCAAATAGGCCAATCATGGAAACACCAATCCATAACGCATTTTATACAGGAGCACTTGCACTTTCCCACTGGACAGCAGTGAGGAAAGTGCGCAGAATCATTACACCAGCAAAAACAGAGTCAAAACCGGGAGGTCAGAAAGCAAAAAGTCAGGGGAAACACGCCAAAAGATGCCAAGTCTAACAGTCTCTTTTAGAATGTTGCCATTTTTCTGCCCTAAACTAAATGTGCTTTTCTGTCTGTGTCCATGGTCACATGACTGGGTATGCCTTGCCAGTGGTGTTTTGTGTTTTGCTTCCGGACACATAGACAAAAGAGGCCTGGATGTGGAGGAAGAAGGTCTTCCTGACAGATGTATGGGGAGGAGGTGTGCCACTCCATGATTAAACTTCAGTGGATCCTGCCTGCAGCACACAAAAAGGCAGATGACACCAGGACTGCCCTTGTCTTTATCACCCTAGACAGTTTGGAGTCAAACCGAGGGCAAGTGGAAGAACTGACCAGAACCAATTTTGGGGGTAGGGCAAGGGAAACCCCCACACAAAGGCTGGCACCAGGTATTAAAGTGGTTCTTTCAGAACTTCTCATCAAAACACTCCTGACCTGTGGAAGATTCAGAACAAGGACTGCCCTGCTGTCTGAAGAAGGAAGATTGGATCTGCTGGCCTTGAACCCAGGCATCGAAGAAGTGACTCCAAGGGCTGGCCTCCTGTTGAGCTACAGTGACACAACAAGCTTGCAGAAGCCTCCCCACAACTGACCAGCTGCCCAGGATCCACTAGACCTCAATGGGCCTACTTGAACCCTGCTGCTGGCCTATGCTGGAGTGCGTCCTGCTCCCCAAGAGGTGTCCTCTGGTCCTGGACCCTTGGTTGACATCAGAATGTACGTCTCCTGAACAAAAAATAGAGATACAGAAGTTTTGCTCTTCTCAAGACCGCAAAGATACCTCTTCATGCTGAGCATTGACCACCCATGACAACTGCCAAGGTGAAGCTCCAGCAGGACCTGCTCTTTGCATCGACAGCAACGGCCTGTGTCGATTGCCTACATGAAGCTCCAGAGACGACCGGCTCTATCGCACTGCAACAGCGACCATTCGTGATGCCCGACCTGCTCCTTGCGCCAACAGCGACCTCCTCGCGGTCCCGTACCAAATCGAATAACAGCTCCTTCCGCTGACTTGAGTAGGTTTCTCTTCAGTGGGACAAACCTGTCCCCTGTATGTAACCTGTGCTCCGTCGCAGTCAGCCTGAACTTGTGACTTTCCCCCAGTTCAGCACGACCAGACAACCATGAGTATCGCTTTGTGCTTTTTGTTGCTATTTTCACCTAAAACTTTAAAAACTTATATTTCTGTTTCTACTGATTGGATTTTTGTTGTTTTGGTGCCATTTTATGCACTACATTTCACTCTATTTTCTTAAATTGGTTTGGGATATTTTTGTGTTGTGTCTTGACCTTATTACTATTTGAGTGCTGCATAAATACTCCACACATTACCTCTAAGTTGAGCTTGACTGCTTTTGTGTCAAACTACCAGAGGATTAACCAAATATTTATCTAGTGACTTTTGTTGTTTACTCTGAGCAGGTTTCTATTTATTATTTGAGTAAGGCTTCCACTCCTCTCCTCTCAACTAATAACCCAGGGGCATATTAGCAAGACCCACGTTAAAATTATCGCCGTTTTAGCGGCAGGAAACTGCCGCTAAAACGGCGATAATGGGCTTGCTAATATGCGTTATGAAATTCCAATAGAAGCCCAGGTTAGATGTCCTGCACATCTAACCTGGGCTTCTATTGGAATTCCATAACGCATATTAGCAAGCCCATTATCGCCGTTTGCTAATATGCGTTATGGAATTCCAATAGAAGCCCAGGTTAGATGTCCTGCACATCTAACCTGGGCTTCTATTGGAATTCCATAACGCATATTAGCAAGCCCATTATCGCTGTTTTAGCGGCAGTTACTCCCGCTAAAACTGCGATAATTTTAACGTGGGTCTTGCTAATATGCCCCCAATTTCTTACAAGTTGAAATTTTGAATACAGCTTACAAGAAGTTTTTTGTCTAGGAGAGCTTAGTCTAAGGAGGCTTGTGCAGTTTAATCCGGTTATGTAGATAAAGTGGGCCTATTTTAGTTAGGCCTGTATATACATATTGTATAAGCAGCATTTGGATTGGACCCGGTCTTCCAGTTTCTAACAACTAGCAAATGTTTTTACACATGTTCTTTTTTGCAGCCAGCTACGTGACACACATCTGCATTTTCTGCCACCTTCAGCTGCTTCGTGATGCCCTGCTTTGTGATGCCCACCTTTTCTATACTGGTAATCCAGGCTAGAATTTACTGCAGATCAAAAGACTATGTGACACAAAATTGTAGGGATTTGAAGGATCAAGCTTTTGAATTTAGCTAGGCTTTTACAGAACACTCCTCATCCATGTAAGCCATCAGATTCTTAAACATGTGAATGAAATTGATTTTTTTAGTTCATAAGCCTCAGAGGAAATGTAGTCAGGCACACAATGGTAATATGAGTTAGATCCAAACAAATTTGGTTTTGGTGTTGTTCACCAACAGCCAGGGGCCGTGCATCAACAACTAATTTTGTGGAGAACACACCAGCATCTCATAGCAGAGAATCACCATAGTCCGTCCAATGAAACAGTCAACAGCAGTGGGGCAAATGGAAGGAGGAGAGGATGTAGTCTAACGGCTAGGGCGGTCGACCTCGACGCTGGGGAACCGGGTTCGAGTCTCGGCAACGACGCTCAACATCCTGTGATTCTGGGCAAATCACTTAATCTCCCCGTGCCTAACAAAAATGAATGTGTCCTTCTAAAACGAAACTGGTGCTCATGTAAAGCGCCCTGATACCCGATGTCTCGGGTCTAGTTTGCGCTATATAAAACTCTTTTTAAAAAAAGGGCATCCAGTCAGCAACTGCTTTGAAGTTGGTGACTTACACTGGCTCATGTTATAGCTCTTGCCACCTTTTGAACGCAGTCCTGTTTACAAGAGGATTGACTTCATGTATTGTGCAAATTTCCATACTCTTCCTTGCTGCCCAGGAGGCCTCTTTGTGTTTCCAATGTAGCTCAACCCTGGTGACGAGCATGATGGCTTAGCTCCCATCTACAACCAAGGTATTTGCCTGTTTCCAAGCTCCCATTTGACTCAAAGCTTTGTTACTAGCCTTCCCTCCTACCCATTGCAGATATTTTCCACAGAAATCCCCATATGATCATAGCTGCTCCACATACTGATAATTAACCCTAAGTATGCTGCCATCATGTCCTCATCCACTGAAAACCCCCTTTCAGTAAGCACAGCTTGTGTAATGGAGGAATTCAGCAAACTTTTTTAACGGTTGTAAGAATCCACTGTTTATTTCCCCAAGTTCCACAGTTTTGTCAACTGGATCTGCTAGCATTTATGATTCTTGGCATTGAAGGGCCACCAAACACCACTCAGTGCATTTGATCTGACCCCTAAAACATTTCTAACAGTAGTGAACTCTGATTGGCGTACTTGACTCGTTAATTAGGCCACGGTATTATGGGGCTGGAAATGCTATATGCAAACCAGTCTTGACCCGGCTCCAATGGGAACAGTCCAGCCCGAACTGCCAAGCCAGGTCCTCCCTGAACCGAAACACAAGCAACACAGGACCGGTTTCCCCCTAGTTATGGGCTCATCAGCCGGGTACAGTTTGGGTTCAGTGACACAGTGTGCACAGGACTCACATCTGGCCATACCCATCTCACTTAGGGCGACAACATTTGTATACAGAACAGTGATGGATGGAATTAATTTCAGCCACTTGTACTCACTCGGGCTGCATCCCAATCCATTATTATTTTGCACACCATGCCACCTCAGTTTGGACCCAGCTATATGCAAATCAGTCTTGACCCTGCTCTAATGGGAACAGTCCAGCCCGAACTGCCAAGTCAGGTCCTCCCTGAACCAGAACACAAGCAACCTCGGACTGGTTTCGGCCTAGTTATATGCTCATCAGCTGGATACAGCTTGGTTCCAGTGATACAGTGAGGACAGGGTTGTTCGTTTTCCGATTCAGGGAGGACCTGGCTGCGCAGTTCGGGCTTGACTGTTCCTATTGGAGCAGGGTCAAGACTGATTTCCATATGGCTGGGTCCATAATGATGTGGCATGGTGTGCAAAATAACGATGGACTGGGATGCAGCCCGAGTGATTACCAGTGGCTGAGATTAATTCAGGCATTCCATCCATCACTGTTTTGTATACTAGAGCAATCTTGAACAGGCAGTATTGTCAGGTTACTGTCAGTCCCTCTAGATGAGTTCAGAAGCACACTGGCGATCCAAACAATCTTTCATTTATGAATAACACACTCGATTCGATTTTAAAACTTTTATTCGGTTAAATAAATCAACCATATAAGCAGTACAGACATAAAAAAAGCTCAATCTACAGTTAGATCAAAAAAATATGAAACAGTGGGATGGAGAGTGCAAATACATCAAAGTTCATAAACATATTAGTACAAATACAAAGTGCAAGTGCGTTATTCACAAAAGGGTCCAAGCATTTACTGGGTCATATATTATCCTAATTCAGAAGTGCAAATGCATATAATTACATGATACCCTTAAAACATACAATCAAATGTCAATAATCATAGATTTCCTAATACTAATAGATTTCAGAAGAAATGTAGCTAAATAAAAGCACAATCGTGGGTCATCCAATCTGAAAAGCAAGTTCATGGCATCTGTAGTGGATCTTATATTATAGTGTAGAAAAAAAGGTTTTAAATAAAATTTCCTAAGATGAGAATAAAATATGCAAAATAATAACATATGACAGCAGCTTTGTCGTGAAACTCCATCACATGGGCATGCGTGAACAGAGCACTGGTTCATAATTGGAAAATTAACAAGATGGTGTACAATACCCAATCTTAAGCGTGTCAGCACAAATCGATGCGAAGCTCTTGTCACGACTGACAGATAAGTTTGGAAGCCCTGTTTGAGGTCCAATTGCAAGTAGAAGAGGAGAGTTGATTGATTCTTAGTAACACCTGAACGAGCCTCTATTTTATTTGCTAGCAAAGTTAGTTTTATCTCGGCTCTAGCAACAGAGACAGTACACCCAGGATCCAATTGGATATCACAATTGAATAAAGATTTAAACCAATAAATGATGCAGTTAAGCCAGGGTATTCTTAAACAGTTCTCCAGTTTGAGGCAATCCCGTGTAATAGATTGAGTAAATAGTGTTTCCTCTTTTGACCATATAGATTTCCATAATAAGAGGGGTCGTGTTGAAGCCAGGTCTGAAATATATTTGATGCCCACCTCACGGTGGATCAGTTATAACACTAACACACTCAAAGATAGCACTAAGATACAGGTACATATAACTTAAAATATTTATTTTAAAATCGTCAGTCTAGTGCGCAAAATATATATTGTAATCACACTGAATGTGAAAATTAAAGCAGTTAGACATGTAATGGCCAGCGAAAACAAGATAAATGTTTATGACATTGTTGGTGAGATTCTGACATCTTAACACCCTAACACAATTTTTTTCAAATGCTAAGATAAACTTCATGTAGGTCATTGGTTTACGGGTTAAGGGAGTGAAACCCTACTCAAACAGCAACCACAATTCTTGCTAGGGTGAAACACAAGCAAGACCAAATTAATTTGTTCTCTTCCCTCTGATAACTTGGCACAGAAGCAGTCAGGCCTAACTTAGAGACAGTGTGTAAAGTATATAAGCAGCATTTCAAACAGAAATAAAGTGAAAACACATCACAAGAAAAATTCCACACAAATTTAAGAAAATAGAGTAAAATGTAATACATTATTTGAGAACAAAATGACAAAAATCCAATCAGTAGAACCGGAGAGATGCCATTTCAAACATTTATGGTAAGTCGAGGGCCTAAGAGCACAAAACACCACGTACGGTTATCTGGTCGTGCAAGACTGGGTGAAAGTCACAAGTTCAGGCCGACGCGATGTACTGCTGGCCAAATACAGGGGCCAGGTTAGTCCCACTGAAAGAGTTACCTTCAAAAGTCCAGCGTGAAGAGTTCTGTTCACGGTGGAGGGGGCCTCGAGGAGCAGGGAGAGCGTCATAGATGGTTGTCGCTGTAGTGCAAAGAGCAGGCTGGGCGTTGTGGATGGTGTTAGAAATGGGGGTCTCTAGTTGGCAGAGGTAGGTACCTTTGTCCAAATAGGGACCCTTGCTTCTAGTCAGGGTAAGGGGGATACACTTCTAAAATAACCCATGCTCACCCCCTTGGTAGCTTGGCACGAGCAGACAGGCTTATCTCAGAGGCAGTGTGTAAAGCATTTGTGAACACATACAGTTATAAAGTGAAAACACTACAAATGGACACCACACCAGTTTAGAAAAATAAGTAATCTTTATCTAAACCAAACAAGACCAAAACGACAAAAATCCACAATACAGTAATACAAATAAGACTTTCAAATGGTAGAAATAGTTCAGTTCAAAGCAAATTGCTGATGTGACACTTTTCACACAAAGTACCTTCGCGCACACAACCAAAAAGGGTCGCAGGGAAGGTGATGCATCGGTTCCTTACACTCAGGGAAGGTGATGCGTTGGTTCCTTGCTCCTGGGGAGGTCATGCGTCGGTTCCTTACTGCTGTGCAGGGGAGATGACGTGTCGGTTCCTTACCGGAGAGGAGGTGAGGCTTTGGTTTCTTACTGCGTGGGGAGGTGATGCATCAGTTTCTTACTACGTCCCCCAACGATGCGACAGACCTGGCGCCTCGATGCGATGCAATGATCCGGGACGAAGCGTGGGTTCTTCCAGCCACACAGCAGGGCTTGCGTTGGAATCGGTGCTGTGATCCCGGACTTCGGAGATCGGGGCACTCGATGCGGCGATTTCTCGAGTCGCGGCAGGCGCTGTGACGATTTCTTCATTGATGCGTCGGAAACAGGTGCGGATGCGTTGCGCTTCCCGAAGTTGCGTTACCTTTCCCAGCTCCCAGCGGCAAACAGCCTCCAGAGGTCCAAAACAACAGCAGGCACCTCTTAGCAGGTCTGAACTCCGAGCAAGGAAATTCAGGGGAGCAGGTGGTGAAGTCTTTGTGTCCCTGAGACTTTAGAACAGAAGGCAAGCTCACTTTCAAGCCCTTGGAGATCTTCCTCAAGCAGGGGACACAGCAAACAGCAAAGTCCTTTCTCCTTTCCTTGGCAGCAAGTAGCCAATGCAGGCCAACCCCAGACAGCAAACAGCACAGGGGCAGTATTCCTCATCAGCTTATCCGGCTCTTCTTCTTGGCAAAGGTTCCTCTTGATTTCCCAGAAGTGATCTAAAAGTCTGGGCCCCTCTTTTTATACACCAAAATCCTTTGTTCTCTGAAGGCAAAGAGTGTCTGTACCCACCCAAAACCAGTTCTGTGGGGCACTTTGCAAGTGCACAACAACCTCCATTGTCAGTGTGAGCCCTGGCTCCAGACCCACCACAGGGGGCAGAGCCGTCATTGTGCAAGGCAGGCACAGCCCTATTCAGGTGAAGGTGCTACTCCTCCCACCACTCCAAGTGCAGATGAGGCCTATTCAACCTAGCCCTGACTCATCAGACTTCTGGAGCCGCTGCCCCTCTCCAGCCCCTGTCATCCAAAAGCCAGACATGCAATACACAAACCTAGCAGAGGCACACTGGATGGTTAGGCAAGAAAATACCTACTTTCTAAAAGTGGTATTTTCAAACACAGAATGTAAAAATCACCCTCACTAAAAGATGCACTTTAACATTTTAACATTCTGAGTTCAGGCATACTAAACTTTACTTTTCTATCTTGTTCCCAGGGTCAGTTATGGTTAAAAGATGTTATAAACAAACTCCCCATTCTGTCCTATGGGAACAGATAGCCTTGCAATAGTGAAAAACGAAATTGGCAGTATTTCACTATCAGGACATGCCACACACACCAGGGCATGTCCTACCTTTCACATACAATGCACCCTGCACACAGGGGTACCTTGGGCCTACCTTAGGGGTGACTAATATGTAGAAAAGGGAAGGTTTAGGGACTAGCAAGTGTGTGCACTTGGCAAGTCGACATGGCAGTCCCAGACTGCACACAGGCTCTGCAATGGCAGGCCTGAGTCACATTTTACAAGCTGCTTCTGTGGGTGGCACAATCAGTGATGCAAGCCCACCAGAAGCATTTGATTTACAGGTCCTGGGCACACACAGTGCATTGTACTAGGGACTGACTAGTAAATCAAATCAGCCAATTATGGAAACACCAATCCATACATACAATTTACAGGGAGAGCTTACGCACTTTAGCACTGATCAGCAGTGGTAAAGTGCCCAGAGTCATAAAACCAATAAAAACAGATCCGAAACAGAAGGCCACAAAGCAAAAGATCTGTAGATAAACCCGCTGTAAAAGCCAGGTCTAACAGATGGTCATCGCTGTCAGTAGCAGGGCAGCATGGTAGCAATCCTTCTGGCAGCAGAGCATCACAGCAACCCTTCTTTGTAGTATCCACAGGTTCAGAGGTGTACTGAAGAGTTGAGTCTGAGGGTGCCAGCTTTGAAGTAGGAGAAAGTTCTGGAGGTTTCCACCCCCCAGAGGTGTTTGAAATTTTCGGTCTCTACCCCAGCTTGTCTGGGGACACACAAGACTAGTGTCAAACCCTTTGTGAGTGTGCTGAATCAGAGGTTTTCTGATTTGCAAGTGGGGTAGGTGACAGCTCCCCCTTTCAAGTCAGAGATGGCTCATCCTGCCAACACCAATTCCCTCTTTGTCTCACTGTCTGGGAGCAATACACAAATACCAAGTGCCGGCTAAGCCTACTCATGTGACCCAGAATACAGGCTGCAGGCAACAATTGGTTAGGACAAGAAAAGGTCAACGTTCTAAAAGTGGCATTTTCAGAATTGTGACTCAAAATCCGACTTTGCCATTAAAGATGGTTTTAAATTACAATTCTTTAGACACCAACCTTGACATTCCTACTTGCTCTCAATTGAAGTGTATCTCTTAGTAATTGTAACAAGATAACCCAATGTTATCCTATGGGAGAGGCAGGCCTTTGAGTAGTGAAAAAACGAATTTAGGAGTTTCCACAACCAGGACATGTAAAAGTAAAAAATATATATGTATAACTTTTTAAATACACTGCACCCTGCCCTACGAGCTGTTTTGGGACTACCCTAGGGGTGACTTATGTGTATTAAAAAGGAAGGTTTGGACCAGGCAAAATGTTTATTTTGCCAGGTCTAAATGTAGTTTAAAACTGCACACACAAGCTGCAATGGTAGGCCTGAGACATGTTTAAAGGACTATTTAAGTGGGTGGAACAATTAGTGCAGCAGGCCCACTCGTAGTATTTAATTTACAGTTCCTTGGTACATGTAGTACCACTTTAGTAGGGACCTATAACTAAATTAAATGTGCCAATTGGGCGTAAGCCAATTTCACCATGTTTAAAGGAGAGAGCACAAGCACTTTAGCACTGGTTAGCAGTGGCAAAGTGCACAGAGTCCTGAAGCCAACAACAATGTGCTAAAAAAAAGAGGGTGAAGGTTAAAAGTTTGGAGATGACCCTACAGAGAGGGTCAAGTCCAACACATCAGTTACAGCATTAAATAGCAAAGCTGCATTGAGAGATTCATAAGATGGATCTCACAGCACAACTTTAACTATCTGGCTGCAGCTATTCTTTATCAGGGCTCTGCCGCAGAAGCAAGGTATCTGCTGTAGGTGAAGGACAAATTCACCACAGCTTCTGAAATCAACTCTCCGACTGGGAACAGAGGTGCCCGGCAATCTGGTGTGACCTCTTGCGATAGCTCTGGTGTGAAACCCTCTTCTAATCAATACTCAAATCCTGTGGTTTTTACACCATTTCCCAATTGATTTTATCTCATATTTAGAAAATAAAACAGGTTTTGGAGACACTAAGCCTACTGTGAAACTAAACTAACATGGCTCAAAATGTGTCTGCACGATCCACATGCTGATGTTAAGAATCCTTTTTGTAAACAACAAGCTTACGCTGCAAGCTGCCATATTGCCATGGCTGCACCCATTAATATAAACAAAAAACATATCAGCCTACAGAGTTATAGGCAATGACAATATCAGCATTTTTCTTGTTCTATAAAAACTTCACACTTTTGTTATAAAGATACTGATAGGGTGATAACAAGCATGAGATGACAAGAGACTAAGGAAGTTAGCACTGTCACAGTGTTCACGACAGAGGTCATGCAGGCATGGTTGGAATATTTATAAACAATCTATTTAAATTGTGAATATATATTTTTCAGTAAATGCACTCTAAAGATGAGTTTATAAAAGCATCTTAATTTCTTTCAGTGAAAGCAATTACCTCCTCAGCTCTGCTGATTAGATATGTAATGACTCACCTAAAAGACAAAAAGTGTTTAGCTAGTCAGCAGATCTTGGGCAGGAAGGTGTGGGGAGTGTAATTAATGGGATGTTATCTTGATATTTGAATTAGGGAGTGTAGTGTAGTTCCTATTTCCCTAATAGGCTCTGCGCATTGGAATAATATAACCTATAGGCTTGACATAGGACTGAGGTCGGTATGTCCCTATCGAGTATGTTAAACTTAATTACTTGTGCCAGCTAGCTCAGAGGCCACTAGAAACTCCTTGAGAACAAGAAGGGAGTAGTTTCTTGCAACCGCATAAACATGACCACTTTGTTTCCCTTTAGAATTGGAACACGTCTCAGAATCGTGGAAACAATAGATAACAGTTTCACTCAGTCAGTCGTGCATGCTTAGTTTCTACAGAGTTACACAGAAAGGAAAGACGGGCGTTTCAATAAAAAGGTTTTATTGAACAGTCTTGTTTCTCGTGTAAGAGATATGTGCTGTTATGATCACAAGACAGTATGCAAGATAAATAATGTACAGCGTAAGCAGTAGAAATAAATAATACTGCGCTAGCATTATCTTTTAGCATATATTCATGTACATAAATACCATGAGCTAAAAATGCGAGTACTCATACGATGCGTCTCTAAGCTAGTTCTACCCCAATGTACCTAACCTGGTCTAGGTTTGGGGAAAGGTAAGAAGTAGGTGGAGTATTCTCTAGTATAGTATACTAAGGGTATGTTAAGTATAGTATGCCAAGAGTCCCTCTAGGTTCTAGTCAGCTCCATACCTTGAGAATGAGAGAGGTGGGAATCTCTTGCCGGATCTGGAACTCTAACACCCCGCGAAGGGAGTCAGAACACTGGAAGCTGGATTCTTCTGCGTGCAGGAATGACAGCGTCTTCTCAGTGCGTCAGGCCGGGATACGGGCTCCTCTGAAGTCGAGGTCTCCTCCTACTTGCTTGGGTGAGGGAAGGTATATTTATACCTGATAGGTGCCTCGGAATGTTAGTATTGACGTGAGGTCGGACAGAGGAAGACGTCAGGAATGAACCCTTAAGGTATAACGGTTCATACATAATAGATGAGTTCTTGGAGAAATCAATAGTCCTGTGCTAGGGGAACTCCCGAAGCTTAAGGGTCTGGTTTCTAAGAACTCGTTGTGCGTTAGGGTGGACGGATGTCGGTGACCATGCCTGTATTTGGAGTGCACGGTTAATGCCTAAATAAGGACAGAGATTCTATGCCTATATAAGGGGAATGCGAATTGTGCCTATATAAGGACATGATTCAGGAAAACCTATATATGGACACCTAAAGCGGAATACAACAGGAGGAGGTGGAAAGGGACAGCAAGCAGTCACCGCAGAGAATTGTCATTACCGAACAAAAGTAGCATGTTTATATTGAACGGGGCTCTAGTGGAGGTTTACTTAGACAGTAACTTGCTCCCAGCCAGTTTACCCCTTGTCCTAGAGGGGGCTTCCGGGGCCCAGAACTAGTTTGATTGGGCCTCAGGCTGAGGGTGAAGGGAATGATCTCGTTTTGGTCAGAACAACCCCTGGAAGAGCTAGGAGAGCTCTGCATAATGGCTCTGGTGTCCTGCTGTTTTGAAAACCCCCCTATCAGTGGCTTCTGTGATTACTTTGCCACAAACTGAGAGGAAGTGTTGTAAAAGAGGGCTGTGTGGACCATGGAATCTCTCTAGGGACAAGATTATGCCTCATTACCAATCAATGCTAGGGACCACTATATGAAAGGCGTCCTCCCACCATCTCTTCTGAGCACAACTGGACTTGGTGAAGAGCAGGTGTGAATTTTCCTGCTATCAATTTGTGGAAAATTATGGGCTTGCCTTAAGGTATAATGGTTCATACATAATAGATGAGTTCTTGGAGAAATCAATAGTCCTGTGCTAGGGGAACTCCCGAAGCTTAAGGGTCTGGTTTCTAAGAACTCGTTGTGCGTTAGGGTGGACGGATGTCGGTGACCATGCCTGTATTTGGAGTGCACGGTTAATGCCTAAATAAGGACAGGGATTCTATGCCTATATAAGGGCAATGCGAATTGTGCCTATATAAGGACATGATTCAGGAAAACCTATATACGGACACCTAAAGCGGAATACAACACCCACTCCACTTTCGAATGAACGATAATACTAAATGCTAAACATTTAAATGCTAAACATAAAATTGAGTACCACATGTTACTAAAAACATCCGTATAAGCACATTAAAAGAAGTTTAAAAATAAACTGTTGAATGCAATAGGTACTGTACTTTTTTAAAGCATCGTTATCATTCTAAGCAAATGATGGAAGTAAATGCAACATGAATGAATAAACAGAAATATATGCATATGACGAAATGGTTGATAAGTTGTCAAAAATCAAAGCCATTGCATATTATGGTATTAAATGAAATGTTAGACAAGTAAGGTGACAATGTGTCCCTGGAAGTATTCAAAGAAGTCCGGTTCATAAGACTAGTTCTACTGTAAGCAGATTGTTTTTCACCATCTCATTAAAAAAATTAAAAAGAAAAAGTTCAATTCTGGGAAAAGTTCCAAGTTTTTTTTTAAAATATGAAGGCCAAATTTCATTGTTGCCCTGGTACACTGTGAGCCGAATCAAAGTCAGTGTATGGGTCTGGCGTAAACATGAGATCATCTATTTCCGTAGCCAAAATATCGTCTACCGAAGTTGGTGATATTTGGAACACCTCGTTCAGAATGTTAATTGCACAGAGATGAGAAACATCGCCTTCAGCAGAAGATGCAATGTTCGCGTCCGTTGTTACCTGTGTGCCTGTTGATCCATCTCGTACCTCAGCAGCAGCCGGAAGCGTCTGTGAGATCTCAATGAATGCCGTCATCAGGATTGGAAGCCTCTGGGGACAACACACAGCATGGGCCGTTATCGGGTCCAGCAGAGTATCGACATCCGTTGGCATGACTGATGGGAGTGTTAGACAGGTGTCTAGCACGCATTCTTCACCGCAAAACAGGCAGCGTAGAACAGGTAAGATGCAATCTTGCCAGATTGGTCTGAATGACAGGAACCACGTTGTATTAAGTTCCCGTAGACGAGGCATGCCCAAAAGCTGTACTATGCGCTCACGGCACTTCCGTTCAAGGAGAGCTTTCTCCACATCGCTCGGAGTGATGTTGGCGAATAGGCTTGCCATAGCGTAATAGTAGGAATAGAAATAGAATTCCTGCAACAAGTGCTAGAATTAATGGCACACCACCAAACACCCAATGTGCGAAGTTTGGGATGATTCCGAGGACTGCCTGGAAAGGTGCTAATAGTCCGGAACAGATGGTCTTAAATACATGTACAATTCCGCTCGTATCAGACATGTTAAAGATACGTCCCATCATTTCTACGAAATGTATAGGGCAGTTTGTACGAATTAAAGCCTGTATCTCAGCCGAAGTCCTTGCAACTTGTAAATCATAGATTTCTTTGGCCGAGGTCAAAGGCACGGTTTGTTGTATAAGCATGGCTTTCATTCTGCTTAAAGTATCAAATCGTATAAAAGAGACATTCAATGAAGGCCATAAAGGCGACTCCCTGACTGTGTCTATTGGGGGGAACAATACTTGCATACAGCAAGTGACCCTGGAGTCGACCGTTACTAGATATGGGATGCCTGGCAACATGCCACAGCAACTCTGATCATTCAACATGAGGTAACTCCCGTTAGAAAGTTGGCCAAATGTTAGATTAATCACAGTAGCTGGTGTACCCTGCTGGTGGCAGGACAAATTTGCCACAGAACCATTACAAGCCCCGTGTAAAGAGATGTCCTGACAAATGAGCGAACCGCTTAGTGCATTTTCACAGTGTGTACCGCTTAGAAACACTTCACGATCCCCACTCCAACATCTATATGTGTAAGGTAAAGTCCAGGATGTCTTAATGTATTCTTTACCCAACCTTTCATATTTGCCTGCTTGCATTTGTTTGAGGTAATACTGAAACTGAAAAGTAGTGACAGGCAGAGTGATTTTGCCATGAATAAGCCATTCTGTAGCTGGTTTTTCTGCCACTGTGAATGGTAATTTCTCCAGTTTTTCAATGCTCAGCACTGTATACTTTGCTCCTCTTTGTGTCAGTTCGATCTGTTTATCAGTTAGATTGTATTCTGCAAACAGAGCCGACGTGTTGATAAAACGCCAAGGCACATAGCCCGCACGCAAAGATTGCAGCGTCCAGCTTAATAACATAATAGAACGTAACTGAGATTGGCCTTGTTGTAACGTGGCTAAATCTTGTGACAGTATGTCAATAGCAGAGGATACAATGTTGTCCAATGAATACATTCTGGATGACAAAGTTGTTAACCCGTTGTCGACCACAGTGAGAGTTTTCTCTAAGTTAATACGATCAAGTTCACGTATTCGTTCTGCGGCCTCTGCCTGTGAAACCTTCCATGCTTCATTATAAGCAGCATAAATGCCGGCATATATGAAACATTTTTGACGCAGTTTTCTTGGTCCAAGCAAGAATTCCCTAAGGTCTGCGTCTTCTTTAAGTAAAGATAAGTGTTGTTTCACATCCTTAAGCGTAGATTTATGTAGCCAGTCGAGGCACAATTTTCCTACACTGTATGTTGTTACTACCTCCGGATGCTGACTTTGGACGTATCGTGGGTCTGGCCTATGGATAGTAAACCCCTGTGTTTTATTCAGGAATCTTTCTTGACAGATGTTTGTGTCTGTGGGCCAGATCAACCATTTTCTCCAATCAGGATTTGTTCTGTTGATTTGTAGTATTGTGTCAACTGTAACCACTGCCTGTGTATTGTTATTACTGGCAGGTGTTGGTACAGAAGGTGTTTTCATGTCTTTGATCTTGGCTAAACCAAGGCAAGACGTTTGTTGCACAGTGTCATTCAAAAACATTATTTGCTGAGGGATGATACATGCTATAAACAAAGCTTCTATCCCCTGCACTTGCCAATCTTTAGTACCCCAGACAGATTTTGTGTCTATTGTGTCTTTCCACAAGTCGAAACCATGTCTAGACAGTTGGGCAATAAATGCTGCAGAGTAAATCTGTTTTGTATTAGTTAACATAATTTTCAGTCCTGTTTTGTTTACATCTTTATAGTAAAATGTTTCTGGGTAAGATGTATTGTATCCTGAAAAATATGGAAACTTTTTAGCAAACGTTTTTGAACTACCTTTTGGTGGTGTAGGACAATGCTCCCATTGGTTAAACATAAACACATTTCTAGGTGTTGCAGATTTATGCAAAAAATGATGACCATAGTGGTTATAGCAATACAGCTGTTCATAGTCTGATGAACCCTCTAAATATTCATTATTAGAAAATGCAGCAGACTTTTCTAGATCAAACATCATGTAATTTACAGTCTAAAAGTCCCAATCATCAGAATAAGTACTGGACGAAATAAAATCACTTAGTGAAATTTTAAATAAATGTGGATTGTTCAATTGTTCCGTAGGGCCGAATATATCGAAATCAGTTTTGTCCCACACTATACCATCCTGTATAGGAATGGCTGTGATGTTCACTGCAGACAGGTCTCTTGCTTCACGATGGGAAGATTTGTGTGGTTTCAAAAGTAAGTTCACATCTTTACTTTCAATGTCCAAATGGATGTATCTGCCATTTATAAGCACGCTCATAGTCATAACCAAAGCTAGCCACAGCAGAAAGAAAAATATTCCAGAAATAATCCATAGTTCAATCCATGGTGAAACCAGATAAGTCTTTCTCAAAAAATGAAAAAAGTCTTGTACTTGCTGTTTAAAAGTTTTTGATGCTGGCGACGTCTCAGGCTCACTCGGATCCTCAGAAAACGTATCAAAATTAATTAAATAGCCAGAAGCAGTTCTGTCAATTGTTGGAATTGCATCAGGATTTGTAGAAATCGCTGGAACCAGTTGATCACTTTTTACATTGGACGAACTGTTATTTGAGTTTCAAGAGGGATGAGTTCCATAGCATTGTTGCTCAGTCCTTCATCTGTTACTGCTGAATTCTCGATCGTTATCAGTCTTTCAGTCTGAACCTCTTGGATAGTAGCGAGAGGAGTGTGTCTGCTACTAGGTCGGAGTCCACGAAGCCTACTATTTAGTATTGGCCACATACTGTGGTTTGATGAGGTCGATGGACACAAATCTCTTCTCCTTTTTTCCAGCAAGGGGCGGCAGAAGTACTGTTATTGTTCCGTGTACGGCTGGGACAGGTACTGGTTGTCTGTAAGAAGGTCCAAATTCCTTCTTGTCCGCAATCTTCTCTCTGACTAGATCCCCAACTTTTGGAATCCAGACAGGCCTTGCTGGGACTGCCGGTTTTCCCCCAGTGGTGGTTGGCTGCAGGAACACGTTGCTTTGTTTCGATCTTAGTTCATTTAGATCCTGTAAAACAGCCAAACGATCTTTGATATCAAAGGGTTTATTTTCCACCACTGTGCCTTTACATTCGAGATCAGGCACCCACATTCTTGTCCCAAATAGGACCTCATATGGAGTGACCCCCCCTAGAGAACTTCTTGGCAAATTATTTAATGAGCGTTAGACCCCATAAAGATGTTTGACCCACCCATCACCCGAACCAAATACCCTAGCTGTTATAGACTGCTTTATGTCCCGGTTTTTCCTTTCCACAACAGAATTTCCCTCAGGATGAAACGGGGAGGAGTACCGCAATGCAACGCCCAGACTGGCCATGGCTTCTTTGTAAGCCCGAGAGCTAAACGCAGGGCCCTGGTCAGAATGTAGCGTGCCTATTGTGTATGTGCCGATAAAGACTCGCAAATCTTTTATAACAGTTCGAGCGTCAGCCGAGCGCTGAGGCCATATCCATAGGAACCTTGACTTAATATGTGTGGGATTGCATTTGTCCAGAAGGACACATGCGCGTAGAAAGTCTAATGCTGTCTAACAATGGTGTCTGTCCCTGGCAGGCTACTTCGTAGCATGGTGTCTGGTGGCGTTCTGCATCACGTTCTACCTTACAGTCTATGCAGTTATTGATGAAGATGTGAATCTGTGTATTCATTCCAGGCCACCAGTACATCTCTTTTAATGTTAAAATTGTTTTAGAGATCCCTTGATGTGACAGACCCTCCCCCAGATGTGCTTCATAAATCAAAGCTGCTCTACGTTCCATGTTTGGAATTACCCTATCCCCCACTCCAGGGATTCGAGTAAAAGGAACGTTGTTCGCATCAATTACATAAGAGTACTTGAGTGGAAACTTTTTTGGTAACGCTGCACCACTGCCTTTGCTTGTAGCATTGACAGCCAACATGATCTCACTGTCTATTCTTGTTTTTGAACGAGTGATCGCAGCTACGGAAGCCGTGTGAACAGCCCCCTTTGCGGCTTCATCAGCCAATGAATTCCCTGCAACGTGAACGCCATCACGTTGATGACTCAGTGTATGTATCACGTGAGCCTTTGGTAGTCCATTTTTTAACTGAACTACTTGTTCCCAAAGCATTTTATGCTTTATTGTGCCACCTTTTGCATCTTTGAACCCATTTTCAAGCCAATTTTGCATACATTCATTATACGACTGAACACAGTAAAAAGAATCGCACACTATTAGTGTGGGGAATTCACGATCTGTACTTTCAAGTGCCAGTTTGAATGCTTGTAGTTCAGCTCGCTGAGCTGTACAATCTCCTAGAGATTGAGTTTTTGTGACCATTGGTCTGAAGTTACCATCGCGCATGCAACCTTTAACGATTGCGCACGCTGCACTGTAAGCTTGCTTACTCCCTGTAGCGGGTTGTGCGGATCCGTCAGTGTAAATTATGAATTCATACTGATTGAGAGGCAGAATTTCAGTAGGCAGAGGACATTCATGTTCATATTGCAGGAACGCTTGTGTTTTTAGATCAGGGTCAAAAACATATTCAACATCTGTTGCAGCAAGAGAATTAACCCATTGTATCCATCTAGGATGTAATGCTTTAGCATTTGGAATGCTCGCTTTAGTTACCGCCTCTGAAGCCGGTACTGGGGTTACGACAATAATGCGTTTCCCTTGGGCTAGAGCTCTTTCTTTTGCTACAGCGGTTTGAACTGCTGTCAGTATTTTTTCTGTTGAAGTGAAGCGCATTTCTGCTTGTGTATACAGAGTGGACCTAGACCCTCGGTCTAGGTCCACTCTCTCCCCACTGCTCCGCTGTGCCGTCTCTTGCCTCCAGACCCTTACCTCCTCCTTGGGAGGTTCGAGGCTGCTGCCCGCTCCAACTGGGACCAGACTGCCTCCAACCACCGTAACCTTCTCAGCCGCTTTTTTTTTTCCTTAATTTTTTTCCCTGTTGTGCCACTGTTGTTGTGCCCATCTGTGTCTTGCTCTAATTCCACCACTGTTTTTATTTTCTCGTGCCTGCCTGTTCCTTTTGCCTTTCGCTGCTGCTGCCCCTGCGGCACCTCCACCCCGGAATTCCCCCCCGGAATTTCCCCTCCGGAATTTCCCCCCAGAATTCCCCCCCGGAATTCCCCTGCTCCCGCCTCCCAGCCTCTCCTCCCTCCCACCTCCCCTACTTAATGGCAGCCGATGCGCGGTCACGCAGCGGACGCGCGCAGCTGGCGCGCCAAAGGCAAGCCCGTCTGCGCCCGTCCGCGACCCGACCGCAGCCAGCGCCAGGAACCCTGGACCTCCCACTACCCATCGCTACGACACCACCACCCTCCTCGCACTTAACCCTGGAAGACTTAGAGAATGCCAACAGGCCTCGCCGAACACGACCCACGGCCAGTTCTCCTGCCTCCACTGCCGCCAGACCCTCACCGCCACCCCGGCCTCCAACACCGCCGACACCAGCACTGGTGACACCCTAAAATGCATCCTCCTCAACGTACGCTCCGTACACAAACACGCCATGGAAATCTGGAACCTACTCGACTCTCTTTCGCCCGACATCGCCTTCTTCACAGAGACCTGGACCAACGCATCCTCCGCCCCCGACATCAGCACCGCCATCCCAGACGGATACAAGATCCAGAGGAAAGACCACCCCAACAACCCAGGAGGGGGCCTCGCCATCGCCCACAAGAGCACCCTCCGCCTCACCACCTCCAGCGAAACCTTCCCCTCCGCCGAACACCTGCACTTCAAGATCCAGACCACCCCCAAAGCCACACTCCGAGGAACCCTCGTCTACAGACCCCCCGGCCCCCGAACACCCTTTGCCACCCCCATCACCGACTTCATCGCACCCCACGCGATCGCCTCAACAAACTACATACTCATTGGAGACCTGAACTTCCACCTCGACAACCCCAGTGACCCCAACTCCACTATCCTTCGTGACAACCTCGCCAGCATCGGACTTAAACAACTCGTCAACACACCGACCCACAGAGCAGGACACACCCTCGACCCCATCTTCGCGGTAGGAAACAGCGTCCATTTCAGCCACACAACGCAGCCGCCATGGACCGACCACCACTGCGTACACTTCGCCATCAACAAACCCAAGGCACCCAAACCAACCCCACGCCCACCACAAAGGAACTGGAGCAAGGTTACCGACGAGCAACTTAACTCCACCCTCAGCCGAGACAACCACACCTGGGCACCCGATGCAAACAGCACAAACGATGCAGCCAGAGAACTCCACACCTGGATCTCCAACTGCGCAGATGTGCTCGCCCCTCTAGGCAACCCCGACAGACAACGCCCCAGGAAAGCCGCCTGGTTCACAACCGCTCTCTAAGAAGCCAGACGCACCTGCAGACGCCTGGAGAAGAACTGGAGAAACACCAAGACAACCGAAAACCACACCACCTACAAGGACGCCATGACGGACTACCACAACCAGATCAGAGCCACCAAAAGGAACTTCATCCACAACAAAATCCTGGCCAACTCCACCAACTCCAAGGAACTTTTCAGTGTCATTCAAGAATTCACCAACCCACGCAGCGAAGCCACAGACATCACCCCATCCCAAGACCTCTGCGACAAGCTTGGAACCTATTTCCACCTCAAGATCAAAAACCTCTACGACAACTTCATCGACCATCCACCAGGTGCCACAGATGGCCCCCCGCCCCCAGAAACACCAGCCAGCCCACCATGTCCAACTGGACACCGATTACGGCCGAAGACACCGCCTCGACCATGAAAAGCATCCACTCGGGGGCCCCCACCGACCCCTGCAACCCTCACATCTACCACAGAGCCGTGGCCGCCATCGCACCCAAACTACAACACGCCATCAACACCACCTTCAAAACAGGCACCTTCCCAGACGACTGGAAGCGCGCAGAAGTCAGACCCCTGCTCAAGAAGCCCACAGCTGACCCCACCGACCTCAAGAACTATCGGCCCATCTCGCTCCTCCCCTTCGCAGCCAAAGTTGCAGAGAAAACAGTCAACAGGAAACTGACATGATTCATTGAAGAGAACGCCGTCCTCGACCCGTCCCAATCCGGATTCCGAAGCAACCACAGCACAGATACCGCCCTACTCGCCGCCACAGACGACATCCGCACCCTCTTGGACCAAGGCCACTCCGCAGCCCTCATCCTACTCGACCTATCAGCGGCCTTCGACACCGTCTCCCATCGCACACTAGTCGTCAGACTACACGACGCAGGCATACAAGGAACAGCCCTGGACTGGATCCGATCATTTCTCACCGGAAGAAGCCAAAGGATCAAACTCCCACCCTTCCTCTCCGACCCCACGAAAATCACCTACGGAGTCCCACAGGGTTCATCACTGAGCCCCACCCTCTTCAACATTTACATGGCCCCCCTCGCAGCCATCGTCCGACAACACAGCCTCAACATCGTATCCTACGCCGACGACACCCAGCTCATCCTCTCCCTCACCAAAGACCCCACCACTGCCAAACTCAACTTCCAGAAAGGAATGCAAGACGTCGCAGTCTGGATGACCAACAGCTGCCTGAAGCTCAATGCCGAGAAGACAGAAGTCCTCGTCCTCGGTACCACCCCTTCTGCATGGGACAGCACCTGGTGGCCGACCGCCCTTGGAAGCCCACCTACCCCCTCAGACCACGCCAAGAACCTCGGCATCGTACTCGACTCATCACTCTCCATGAACCGACAGGTCAACCCCATCACCTCCAGCTGCTTCAACACCCTCCGCATCCTCCGCAAGACCTTCAAGTGGATCCCCCTGAGTCAAGGAAGACAGTCACCCACGCACTCATCACCAGCAGACTGGACTATGGAAACGCACTCTACGCCGGCATCAACAAGTCCCTACTCCGCAAACTCCAGACAGTACAGAACACCGCCGCCAGACTCGTCCTCGGCATCCCCCGACACGAACACATCAGCCAACACCTACGAATTCTCCACTGGCTCCCCGTGGAGAAAAGAGTCACTTTCAAAATCCTCACTCACGCCTACAAATGCCTACACAACAACGGACCCAAATACCTCAACGACAGAATCAACTTCCACGTACCCAAAAGAAACCTCCGATCTTCCAACCTCGCACTGGCCGAAACCCCGCGCATCCACAGAGCCAGAGCAGGCGGAAGATCCTTCTCTCACATTGCAGCCAAGACCTGGAACGAGCTACTGGCAGACATCAGACGCGCCCCCTCCCTGAACACCTTCAGGAAGACCCTCAAGACCTGGCTCTTCAGCTAAACAGATCTGCGGACCCCCCCCCCCCTCAGCACCTTGAGACCCTCACGGGTGAGTAGCGCGCTTACAATTCCCTGATTGATTGATTGATTGATGAGATTTGTATGCAATTGGTACTTTTTCACCCTCATTAAATGTTAAGTAGGTGAATCCGCATTGACCCGAAATTATTCGGATCACTAAGTTGCGTTGACTTACGCGTGTTTGTAAGTGATTTGTTGCTAACATGTTAGCTTGGAGTGAACGCAAGATTTCTGTGTGTTCCTGTGTCCAATTTTTGATTGAAAAATCAGGTTTGATTAATGCGTAGAGAGGTTTAACCCTTTCTGCGTAATTTAGAATGTAAGTTCTTCTAAAATTTAGGAAACCCAAGATGGATTGTAAGTTTTTCAGCGTTTTTGGAGGTTGAAGCAGCGCACATCTTTCTAAAAAGTTGGCTGCCAAGCACTTGCTTTCACTTGAAAGCTCATATCCTAGAAAAAGGACATTGAGATGGGCAATTCTGGATTTTTTAAAGTTGAACTTATAGCCCTCAGAGGCGAAGCCCAGTATAATGGTGCTTACCCTGTTCAAGTGCCTATTCAGGTCATCGTCTGTCAGATAAATGTCATCGACATATGACAATGCCTCATTATCATAAATTTGTAGTAACTCCGTTACCCTCCCTGAGAATAACCCCGGGCTGTTCGTGAACCCTTGTGGGAGTCGACAAAATTGACGCTGGGTCCCCATTATTGAGAAAACTGTTAAGTACCTGCTTCCAGGTGCTATGTTTTGACAAAAGAAACCATTTGCGATGTCTAATGTGGTTTTATATTTTTTACGCACAATGTTATTCATTAATGCTGTACTATGAGCATTTTGCACTGCAAATGTTTTAGAACAAGTGTTTAAGTGTCTGTAATCCAAAACTAGACGATATGTATTGTCTGGTTTGGAGACAGGAAACAAAGGATTGTTCATTGAGGAAGTGCATGTTTCAATCACCCCTTGGTTTTCAAGTTGATCTAAGATCTCCCTGACCTGTTTTTTAGCTTCTTGCTTTATAAGATACTGCCTTTGTGCAGTAGGTTCATTTTTTAGATGTATTTTATGGTGAGGTGAGTCCTCATCAACATCCTACATGATTTTTATATAATGCTGGGGCCTGGGCTACTGCCCATTTCCTGGCATAAGTATATTTTAGGTGAATTGGAATATGGTTGGAGAAGGCAGGCATAATAATGTCCTCGCCATGTGGGGACTCCCTGACAAATTGTGGTGGCCAGTCTTTTTCTGCTAGAAGTATATCATAGCCCCTTGAAAGTTTTTCCCAAAAGAGTGTTTTCACCTGTCTTGGTATATCTCCCTCCATTCGGAGTGTTATTTCATATAACTTTTGTGGAGTACTAACCCTGGTGTCTACAGTCTCAACTGTAATGTACTCATTCAAGTCCACTATCTCCAGAAGTTCCTTCAGGTTCTGGCGAGCTATTGTGACTTCTGCCGCACTGTCCAGCATTGTCTGAGCCCATTCTCCGTTCTTGAGTTGTGTTCTCAGTATCCTCGGCATGTCTGATCTTCAGACCTGCTACCTTCTTTTTTGAGAATTGAGGTTTTGATTTATTTTTCGGAACGTGTTTGTCGTCTTTCGATTTCACGCGTTCTTCTTTATGTTCTGACCATCCTCTTCTTTCCGATATCTGTGACGATATCTGAAAGGTACGAGAGGAACGTGTATCAGTATCTTGATACCTGTCAGGTTTTTTCAAATTATCCCTATTCCTGAGGTTATACCTCCTTTCAGAGGGCTCCTTTTGAGGAGACCTACCTCGGGATGGATGTCTATAACACCCACCTCGGTTTCATTTAAACCTGTAATGTTAAAAGCTGTTACGACTGGTTGAGCCGCAGCTCCACCGGTTTCGGTGTCATTGTCCCCGCGTGTGGACATTTGTTTTTTGAAAAATGTAGAACAAGTTTCAAGGAAACAAAAGATAAGGTGCACAATATTTTGGAACACTGTATCCTTCAACGTTGAACAAACCAAACAACTAATATATAGGGTTTTTTGTCCTATTTAGTTATGGCGGATATTTAACCCTACCCACTCCAGACGTCTTATGGAGTATGTGAGTAGGGGTCTCTGAGAAAAGCACGACTGAGTTACTCAGTATCTAGCGTTAAATTACTGCCTTACCAAACGTTTTGGCGCCATGTAGTGTAGTTCCTATTTCTCTAATCGGCTCTGCGCATTGGAATAATATAACCTATAGGCTTGACATAGGACTGAGGTCCGTATGTCCCTATCGAGTATATTAAACTTAATTACTTGTGCCAGCTAGCTCAGAGACTAGAAACTCCTTGAGAACAAGAAGGGAGTAGTTTCTGGCAACCGCATAAACATGACCACTTTGTTTCCCTTTAGAATCGGAACACGTCTCAGAATCGTGGAAACAATAGATAACAGTTTCACTCAGTCAATCGTGCATGCTTAGTTTCTACAGAGTTACACAGAAAGGAAAGACGGGCGTTTCAATAAAAAGGTTTTATTGAACAGTCTTGTTTATCGTGTAAGAGATATGTGCTGTTATGATCACAAGACAGTATGCAAGATAAATAATGTACAGCGTAAGCAGTAGAAATAAATAATACTGCGCTAGCATTATCTTTTAGCATATATTCATGTACATAAATATCATGAGCTAAAAATGCGAGTACTCATACGATGCGTCACTAAGCTAGTTCTACCCCAATGTACCTAACCTGGTCTAGGTGTAGGGAAAGGTAAGAAGTAGGTGGAGTATTCTCTAGTATAGTATACTAAGAGTATGTTAAGTATAGTATGCCAAGAGTACCTCTAGGTTCTAGTCAGCTCCATACCTTGAGAATGAGAGAGGTGGGAATCTCTTGCCGGATCTGGAACTCTAACACCCCGCGAAGGCAGTCAGAACACTGGAAGCTGGATTCTTCTGCGTGCAGGAATGACAGCGTCTTCTCAGTGCATCAGGCCGGGATACGGGCTCCTCTGAAGTCGAGGTCTCCTCCTACTTGCTTGGGCGAGGGAAGGTATATTTATACCTGATAGGTGCCTCGGAATGTTAGTATTGACGTGAAGTCAGACAGAGGAAGACGTCAGGAATGAACCCTTAAGGTATAACGGTTCATACATAATAGATGAGTTCTTGGAGAAATCAATAGTCCTGTGCTAGGGGAACTCCCGAAGCTTAAGGGTCTGGTTTCTAAGAACTCGTTGTGCGTTAGGGTTGACGGATGTCGGTGACTGTTAGAAATGGGATCTCTAGTTGGCAAGGGCTTGCACCTTTGTCCAAGTAAGGACCCTTCTTCCTAGTCAGGGTAAGCGAGTTACACTCCTAAAATAACCCCTGCTCACCCCCTTGGTAGCTTGGCACGAGCAGCCAGGCTTATTCTAGAGGCAGTGTGTAAAGCATTTGCACATAACCAACAGTAATACAGTGTAAGCACTACAAACGGACACCACACCAGTTTAGAAAAATAACCAATATTTTTATATACTCAAGACAAGACCAATTACGACAAAAATCCACAATACTATTCTTTAAAAATGAATGCTTGATAAGGTAACTTCTTCTTTGCAGGAATAACACAAAAGCAAAGTTCGTACGAGTCGGTAGCCCCGTCCGGGCCTACCGTGATGCTGAATTACACAGAGTCCAACAGTTCCAGCCGACCGCGTCGCTACGGGCCAGCAGAGTCGTGAACAGACTCGGTCACAGTACCTTTTCTCGTTGTGGCTGGTACGGAGTGTACGAGCCGGTCGGCGTTCGTCGCGGTTGCGGTGCAAGACGGAGCGATGCAAGGTGCGGTGTCCCTCGATGCGGTGCAGGCAGCGGCTCGATGAGCGTCGTGCAGACGGAGTCGGTGAGTCCAAGGCATGCGGTGCAGGGCGAGACGGTGTACGATGCAGTGCTGACAGGTTGCGATGCAGGCGACCAAGCCGGTGTGCGGGAGCTGGCGTCTGACAGCGGTGCGAGTCGGAGCGGTGCGTCGCAAACGTGCGAGCGGTGCCCCAAATGCGATGCAGTCATGACTGTTGAGCCAGTTGCAACGTCCGCGTCGGTCGGGTCCGGCTGGTTCAGTGAAGCGATGCGATGCGATGCGAACTGCGGTGCCCACAGGTCACGGTGCAAGCAGCAGCTCGGTGTTGACGGCGTCGGACGTCGCCTACGGTGAGACCAGGGTTGCGATGCGAAGCGGGGCGATGCGGTCTGCGGTGCAAACAGGTCACCGGTCAGGGATGGATTCGGTTGACGGAGTCGGTTGCAGTTCCCTTCCTCTGTGGCAACTGAAACAGCGTTCCAGAAGCGGTACCCAGAGGCTTGTGAAGTCTTTGCAGTCCCTGAGACTTCTTAACAGGAGGCCAGCTCGGTTTCAGGCCCTTGGAGATACTCAGCACAAGTTTGTAGAAAGTTCAGTCCTTTCACTGCCCAAGACAGAAGCAGCAACTGCAGGCCAACCCAACAAGGCAATAACTCAGCAAAGGGGCAGTACTCCTCCTAGCAGCTCTCCAGCTCTTCGTCTTGACAGGTTCCTTGATTCCAGCGAGATCTAAATTCATGGGGTCAGGGCCCCAATATTTATATCCCCAATTCCTTTGTTCTCTGAAGGCAGAGAGGCCTTCGCCTAGTCCAAACCAGTTCTGGAGCACTTTGTTGACAAGTCTCCATCCCTCCTTTCAGAGAGTAGGCCAGGGACATCAGACGCACCACAGGAGGTGGAGCCAGCATTGTGGAGGGAAGGCACTGTCCTATTCAGGGCCCAGGTGCAACTCCTCCCACCCATCTACATGTAGATCTTGCTATTCAGCCCTGTGCTGACTCACCCTGTCTCCTGGCATCCCCCAGCCCCTGTCACTCACACTCCAGACAAGGAATACACAACCTCGCAGAGGCAGGCTTGGATGGTTAGACAAGAAAATACCCACTTTCTAAAAGGGGTATTTTCAAACACAGAATGTTAAAACCAACTTCACTAAAAGATGCATTTTATCATTCTGAGTCCAGGCATACTAAACTCGAATTTCTACCATGTCCCCGGGGTCAGTTAGGATTATAAGCTGTAATAATCAAAACTGCCCGTTCTGGCCTATGGGGAACAGGTTGCCTTGCAATAGTGAAAAACGAACTAGGCTGTAATTCACTATCAGGACATGCCACACACACCAGGGCATGTCCTACCTTTCGCATACAACGCACCCTGCCCACAGGGGTACCTTGGGCCTACCTTAGGGGTGACTAACATGTAGAAAAGGGAAGGTTTAGGGACTTGCAAGTGTGCGCACTTGCCAAGTCGACATGGCAGCCCCAGGCTGCGCACAGGCTCTGCAATGGCAGGCCCGAGTTACATTTTACGGGCTGTTTGCGTGGGTGGCACAATCCAGTGCTGCAGCCCACCAACAGCATTTGGTCTATAGGCCCCGGCACTCGCAGTGCACTTTACAAGGGACTGACACATAAACCAAATAGGCCAATCATGGAAACGCCAATCCATAACACATTTTATACAGGAGCACTTGCACTTTCCCACTGGACAGCAGTGAGGAAAGTGCGCAGAATCATTACACCAGCAAAAACAGAGTCAAAACCGGGAGGTCAGAAAGCAAAAAGTCAGGGGAAACACGCCAAAAGATGCCAAGTCTAACACATGTCCCCTCCAGCTGAAAGTAGGGAGAACTACACAACCCCATTGGAGTTCTCTTCACTAAGGCGGAAGAACCTGGACAGACCATCTGCGTTGGCGTGTTCTGTACCAGGACGGTGTTCCACCGTAAAGTCCATTCCCTGTAGGGAGATGGACCACCTCAGCAGTTTTGGATTCTCACCCCTCATTTGCATCAACCATCTGAGGGGCCTGTGGTCTGTCTGAACCCGGAAGTGAGTCCCAAACAGGTATGGTCTCAACTTCTTCAGCGCCCAGACCACAGCAAAAGCTTCCCTTTCTATGGCACTCCACCTCTGTTCCCTGGGGAGTAGTCTCCTGCTAAGGAAGACTACAGGCTGATCCAGGCCCTCTTCGTTCAGTTGTGAGAGCACCGCTCCCACACCATGCTCTGAAGCGTCAGTCTGCACGACGAATTCCTTGGAGAAGTCAGGTGCCTTGAGCACGGGCACCGTGCACATGGCTGCCTTCAGGGCATCAAAAGCTTTCTGGCAGGACTCAGTCCAGATCACTTTCCTGGGCTGCTTCTTAGAAGTCAGCTCTGTTAAGGGGGCAACGATGGTGCCATAGCCCTTAACAAATCTCCTATAGTAGCCGGTGAGACCTAAGAAGGCTCTCACCTCTGTCTGGGTCTTGGGGGCTCCCAAGCCAGAATGGTGTCAATCTTGGGTTGTAGGGCGCCACCTGGCCGCTTCCTACCTGGTGTCCCAAGTACACACAGAACCCTGCCCGATCTGGCACTTACTGGCCTTGATCGTGAGGCCTGCACCTTGCAGAGCCCTCAACACTTTCTCAAGGTGCTGTAAATGTTCTTCCCAGCTGGAACTGAACACAGCAATGTCATCCAGGTAGGCGGCACTGAAATCCTCCAGCCCAGCAAACACCTGATTGACCAACCTCTGAAAGGTGGCAGGGGCATTCTTCAACCCAAAGGGCATCACCCGGAATTGGTAATGACCTTCTGGGGTTGAGAATGCTGATCTCTCCTTGGCCCCATCGGTTAAGGCAATCTGCCAGTACCCAGACGTCAAATCAAACGTGCTGAGGAACCGGGCAGCTCCCAACCGATCAATGAGCTCATCAGCTCTGGGGATGGGGTGCGCGTCAGTCCTGGTGACGGCATTGAGCCCACGGTAGTCCACACAAAACCGGAGTTCTGGAGTGGCACCGGGCGCAGCAGCCTTTGGGACCAAGACCACTGGGCTGGCCCAAGGGCTGTGGGAGGGCTCAATCACCCCTAACGCCAACATCTTAGAGACCTCCTCCTTGATGCTGGCTCTGACCCAGTCAGTCAACCTGTAAATCTTGTGCTTTACAGGAGGGCTGTCACCAGTGTCCACGTCATGGGTACACCAGTGAGTAACACCGGGGGTCAGAGAGAACAGTGGGGCGAACTGTCCCAACAACTGGTGACAGTCCCCCTGCTGCTCCTGAGTCAGAGTAGGGGAGAGGATCACACCTTCTACTGACCCATCATGCTCCTTGGTAGACAGGAGGTCAGGGAGAGGCTCACTCTCCTCTTCCACCCCATCATCTGTCGCCAAGAGCATACTCACTTCGGACCTCTCGAAGTGGGGCTTGAGGCGGTTCACGTGAAGGACCCTCAAAGGGTTCCTTGGAGCCTGCAAATCCACCAGGTAGGTGATGTCACTTTTGCCCTCCACCACCTCATATGGCCCAGTCCACTTGTCCTGCAAGGCACAAGGTGCCACTGGGGCCATGACCCACACTTTTTGCCCAGGTTGAAATTCGATCAGAGTGGCATTCTGGTCATACCATCTCTTCATTTCTTCCTGGCTTGCTTCTAGGTTCGCCTGAGCGAGTTTCCTGAAGCGGGCAGTTTGGTTTCTAAAGGCCAGCATGTAGCTAAATACATCCTGGGGAGTTTTCCTGGGAGCCGCCTCCCAGCCTTCCTTTACCAAACTCAGAGGTCCTCTGACAGGGTGGCCATACAGGAGCTCAAAGGGGCTGTACCCAAGAGACTTCTGAGGCACCTCCCTGTATGCAAAGAGTAGGCATGGCAAGAGGACGTCCCACTTACGCCTCATGGGTTCTGTTAGATCCTTGATCATGCCTTTCAAGGTCTGGTTGAATCTCTCCACCAGACCGTTTCCTTGTGGGTGGTAAGGAGTGGTGAACTTGTAGGTTACACCACGCTCCTTCCACAGGGATGTCATATACTTGGATATGAAATTGGTCCCCCTATCAGAAACCACCTCTCTGGGGAATCCCACACGGGAAAAGATCCCCATTAACACCGGGCCCACCACTGGCGCCGTCGTTGTCCTGAGAGGGATTGCCTCCGGGTACCGGGTGGCATGGTCCACCAAGACCAGGATGTACCTGTTGCCCATGGCTGTCTTGGGATCCAGTGGCCCCACAATATCCATCCCTACCCTTTCAAAGGGTGTTCCAACAACAGGAAAAGGTTGGAGAGGAGCTTTGACATTCCTCCCACTCTTAGCACTTGCCTGGCAAGTTTGGCAAGACCTACAGTGTGCATCTGACTGCCTTCGCATTTGGGGCCAAAAGAAGTGGGTGACAAGCCTGTCAAAGGTCTTGTCCTGCCCTAAATGTCCTGCCAAAGGCACGTCATGAGCCAGACCCAGTAGGAAGGTCCTGAAGCGCTGGGGTACCACCATCACACGGGCTGACCCAGGCTCAGCAACCTTAGGCTCACTGTATAGGAGACCACTCTCCCAGTAGATCAGATGTGACCCGGACTGATTACCAGCTGCCTGGTCTGCAGCCTGCCGCCGCAGACCCTCCAGAGTAGGGCACTCGTTCTGCTCCCTGCAGAACTCCTCCCTGGTGGGACCCCCTTCTTGCTGCCAATGGGTCAGCTCAGCGATGTCTCCCAGTTCGGCTACCTGCTCCCCTGTAGGCACCGGGGCGTCCCCCTCGAGGTCCGCCTCCTCCCGGTCCGTGGGAACTTGGTGCATCATTTAATCAACCACCACTTTTTGCCTATACTAGAAGCAATAATCTTAAGGAACTCTTGGCTAAAAAAAAACTTGAATATCAGCAGCAAACCCACAGGGATGAAGAGATGTAGCAACTGTACGCATTGCAATAACGTCATGCAACAGGATTTCATCACACACCCTAGAACTGGCGCAAAAATCACTCTTAATCACTCTTCAGATTGCAATACAATGAACGTAATTTATTGCATTAAATGTCCATGTGGTTCTTTGTATGTTGGAAAAACCGAGAGAAAAGTGAAAGTTCGCATCGGAGAACACAAAAGTATGATTAGACACAAAAACACGAATTCCAATTTAGTAGTTCATTGGATGGAGGAAGGTCATAACATTTCTCAACTCCGGTTCGTAATAGTGGAAAAACTCATACCACAGACAGGCATTGACTTAAGCAAAAGATTATCTCAAAGAGAAGTGTTTTGGATCAGGAGGCTCAATACCATGATGCCACTTGGTCTCAATGACAAATTAGATTTGAGCTGTTTTCTTTAAATTCTGATTTTGTTTGAGGAGGAGTCACTCTCACCATATATTCATCACCTTTTGTTTTATGCATAATCATTTTTTGATATTGTGAAATACGTTACCTCAGTGTACGTTACATTAGGATATCTACCATAGCCAACACATCTTTTAAGATAGAATGTATACAGTGTTTACTGTTAGCACACCAAGTTACATTATTGACCATCAGGGGCATTTGGTTTTATTGTACTAGACTCTTTATCATATGTTCATTGCTAGAGGTTCATAATTGTAGCAATGTGTATTTATTCATGACCTTTTTCGCTCAGTGCGAACTATCCGATTTTCATTTTTCTATGTTTCTTTCTTTCTATGTTACCCCACTTGTTTACTATTTTCATTCTTATTCTGTATACTTTTTTAATTTCTGTGTCATTTCATGTCTGTTCAGCATTTCGCACGTATTCGTTTGTGTTTATCTGTTTTTATCTGGGTTCTACACTTTAGTTGCGTTTCCTGTTTTGTGACAGATCGGACATTATTTTGGTGGTATTTCTTTATCCGCGCAGCGGACTTGTTGGGTTTCATAATTTTTTCTTTTTGGATCAGTCACCAGATTTATTTTGTAGGGGTTTCTGTTGGTTTTTTGGGTTTTGGAACGGTTAAAGGCTTGTTGCAAGGCATAAACCTTGGTTTTAAGCTGAATTCATTTTGGATTGTATCTTTTCAAGATGGCGGTCATGTTTGTCTAGTTGTCCTTTCTCAGTTGTTTAGGTCTGGAGTCAGGTGATGTTCGTAGTTTTCGCGGGCTTCTGTGCTAGTTATATACGGGGTCAGCGTTTACTAGAATTGACGGTGTAGCCATGTTCGGTGTTACGAGGTCTTGTTTTCTTACGTTTTGGTGAGTTACTCAAACTTTATGCGCATTCTGTAGGTGACTGGTTGTACGTTTAAGCTTTTTTAGCTCATTGCACCCATTATTTTTCCGCATTTTGTTGCAGATGGCCATGTCGGTTTGCACGCACTTTCAGGTATTTTCCGTGTTTTTAAATGCCACGGTTTTCGGGTCTTTCTTTTTTATTCCTTTTTATTTCTTCCATGTCCCTCACGTGTTCTTCATTTTTGTTATTTTTAGGCCGTCGACTCGTAGCGCATCCTCACCAGATTATGAGTTTCGTTGTTAATATACAATACGCTAGTATGCAGTCACGTGATCAGTAGGTGTGTCTATGTTACCTTACAGATCTGTCATTCGCATATATCTTTTTTCTTCGCAACTGTGGTGTTTTTCTAATCGTAGCATTAAGCAACAGTTGTTTACTTCTGGCGCGGCGTTATATTGGGGTTAATAATATGGATCACTCACCAGTAACGCATATTGGTGATGGCAACTCTTCCTCTTCGTCTTCTTCCTCCTTGTACTCTTTTTCTTTTTCTTTTCTTTCAGCTGACACATTTATGAAACGTTCCTTGTTTATTGTCAGGGTGTCTCACCATTTGGCAGCTATGTGGCAATCTTTATGTCATGTTTTTTTAAATTAAGAGCTATGCAGTACATATTTACTTGTACATATATTTTTCTTTATTGCAGTGGCCCCCGAAGAAGGGACAACGTCCCGAAATGCATTGGGCTATCTTTGATTGTCTGTGAATAACCAACATTGTATATTATGTAAAATGCATTTAGGTTGAACAACTCTGTATCTGTTTAATAAGACATATCTGCACATGTATTGGCAGAATTTCAGTTGTTACAGATGACACACTTATTATTTGTTTCTTTAATAAGAAAAATCATTGAACAGAATCGTTTTGAAGCTTGTTTTTGTTTAAACGTTTGCTTGAAACTATTATATATAGAGTTTTATGATTTAGTTGAATCAACAACGCTTGTTGAACACACCATGTAGTGCACGCAGTTTGTCAAGTGAATCTCCGCTTGACTTTTTGGCATTCTCATATATGTGGGACAGGCAGCCCACAGATACTGCGTAGCACACCATAACCTAGTTTGTTAGGTTAGACAAATTAGCAAAAAAGTGATTTGTTTAAACAGTATAAAAAAAAGGAGTGCACCGCATATATATACATTGTTAAGATCAAAAATAGGCCAAACGAAAAAGAACCAGTATGTGGTACGTAATGGTCTGCGATATGGTAGTAGTGCACACCAATCACTGTAAGTCAAGTGCAAACACAAGTCCTATCCTCACCGCTGACAACCAATGTTAGAAATGGGATCTCTAGTTGGCAAGGGCTTGCACCTTTGTCCAAGTAGGGACCCTTCTTCCTAGTCAGGGTAAGGGAGTTACACTCCTAAAATAACCCCTGCTCACCCCCTTGGTAGCTTGGCACGAGCAGCCAGGCTTATTCTAGAGGCAGTGTGTAAAGCATTTGCACATAACCAACAGTAATACAGTGTAAGCACTACAAACGGACACCACACCAGTTTAGAAAAATAACCAATATTTTTATATACTCAAGACAAGACCAATTACGACAAAAATCCACAATACTATACTTTAAAAATGAATGCTTGATAAGGTAACTTCTTCTTTGCAGGAATAACACAAAAGCAAAGTTCGTACGAGTCGGTAGCCCCGTCCGGCAGTCCAACAGTTCCAGCCGACCGCGTCGCTACGGGCCAGCAGAGTCGTGAACAGACTCGGTCACAGTACCTTTTCTCGTTGTGGCTGGTACGGAGTGTACGAGCCGGTCGGCTTTCGTCGCGGTTGCGGTGCAAGACGGAGCGATGCAAGGTGCGGTGTCCCTCGATGCGGTGCAGGCAGCGGCTCGATGAGCGTTGTGCAGACGGAGTCGGTGAGTCCAAGGCGTGCGGTGCAGGGCGAGACGGTGTACGATGCGGTGCTAACAGGTTGCGATGCAGGCGACCAAGCCGGTGTGCGGGAGCTGGCGTCGGACAGCGGTGCGAGTCGGAGCGGTGCGTCGCAAACGTGCGAGCGGTGCCCCAAATGCAATGCGGTCACGACTGTTGAGCCAGTTGCAGCATCCGCGTCGGTCGGGTCCGGCTGGTTCAGTGAAGCGATGCGATGCGAACTGCGGTGCCCACAGGTCACGGTGCAAGCAGCGGCTCGGTGTTGACGGCGTCGGACGTCGCCTACGGTGAGACCAGGGTTGCGATGCGAAGCGGGGCGATGCGGTCTGCGGTGCAAACAGGTCACCGGTCAGGGATGGATTCGGTTGACGGAGTCGGTTGCAGTTCCCTTCCTCTGTGGCAACTGAAACAGCGTTCCAGAAGCGGTACCCAGAGGCTTGTGAAGTCTTTGCAGTCCCTGAGACTTCTTAACAGGAGGCCAGCTCGGTTTCAGGCCCTTGGAGATACTCAGCACAAGTTTGTAGAAAGTTCAGTCCTTTCACTGCCCAAGACAGAAGCAGCAACTGCAGGCCAACCCAACAAGGCAATAACTCAGCAAAGGGGCAGTACTCCTCCTAGCAGCTCTCCAGCTCTTCGTCTTGACAGGTTCCTTGATTCCAGCGAGATCTAAATTCATGGGGTCAGGGCCCCAATATTTATATCCCAAATTCCTTTGTTCTCTGAAGGCAGAGAGGCCTTCGCCTAGTCCAAACCAGTTCTGGATCACTTGTTGACAAGTCTCCGTCCCTTCTATCAGAGAGTAGGCCAGGGACATCAGACGCACCACAGGAGGTGGAGCCAGCATTGTGGAGGGAAGGCACTGTCCTATTCAGGGCCCAGGTGCAACTCCTCCCACCCATCTACATGTAGATCTTGCTATTCAGCCCTGTGCTGACTCACCCTGTCTCCTGGTATCCCCCAGCCCCTGTCACTCACACTCCAGACAAGGAATACACAACCTCGCAGAGGCAGGCTTGGATGGTTAGACAAGAAAATACCCACTTTCTAAAAGGGGTATTTTCAAACACAGAATGTTAAAACCAACTTCACTAAAAGATGCATTTTATCATTCTGAGTCCAGGCATACTAAACTCGAATTTCTACCATGTCCCCGGGGTCAGTTAGGATTATAAGCTGTAATAATCAAAACTGCCTGTTCTGGCCTATGGGGAACAGGTAGACTTGCAATAGTGAAAAACGAACTAGGCTGTAATTCACTATCAGGACATGCCACACACACCAGGGCATGTCCTACCTTTCGCATACAACGCACCCTGCCCACAGGGGTACCTTGGGCCTACCTTAGGGGTGACTAACATGTAGAAAAGGGAAGGTTTAGGGACTTGCAAGTGTGCGCACTTGCCAAGTCGACATGGCAGCCCCAGGCTGCGCACAGGCTCTGCAATGGCAGGCCCGAGTTACATTTTACGGGCTGTTTGCGTGGGTGGCACAATCCAGTGCTGCAGCCCACCAACAGCATTTGGTCTATAGGCCCCGGCACTCGCAGTGCACTTTACAAGGGACTGACACATAAACCAAATAGGCCAATCATGGAAACGCCAATCCATAACACATTTTATACAGGAGCACTTGCACTTTCCCACTGGACAGCAGTGAGGAAAGTGCGCAGAATCATTACACCAGCAAAAACAGAGTCAAAACCGGGAGGTCAGAAAGCAAAAAGTCAGGGGAAACACGCCAAAAGATGCCAAGTCTAACAGTGACCATGCCTGTATTTGGAGTGCACGGTTAATGCCTAAATAAGGACAGAGATTCTATGCCTATATAAGGGCAATGCGAATTGTGCCTATATAAGGACATGATTCAGGAAAACCTATATACGGACACCTAAAGCGGAATACAACAGGAGGAGGTGGAAAGGGACAGCAAGCAGCCACCGCAGAGAATTGTCATTAGCGAACAAAAGTAGCATGTTTATATTGAACGGGGCTCTAGTGGAGGTTTACTTAGACAGTAACTTGCTCCCAGCCAGTTTACCCCTTGTCCTAGAGGGGGCTTCCGGGGCCCAGAACTAGTTTGATTGAGCCTCAGGCTGAGGGTGAAGGGAATGATCTCGTTTTGGTCAGAACAACCCCTGGAAGAGCTAGGAGAGCTCTGCATAATGGCTCTGGTGTCCTGCTGTTTTGAAAATCCCCCTATCAGTGGCTTCTGTGATTGCTTTGCCACAAACTGAGAGGAAGTGTTGTAAAAGAGGGCTGTGTGGACCATGGAATCTCTCTAGGGACAAGATTATGCCTCATTACCAATCAATGCTAGGGACCACTATATGAAAGGCGTCCTCCCACCATCTCTTCTGAGCACAACTGGACTTGGTGAAGAGCAGGTGTGAATTTTCCTGCTATCAATTTGTGGAAAATTATGGGTTTGGCTTTCTTTTCCCAACACAAGAACATGAATTGAATTTCATGGGTCACATCAGCTGGCCTTCTACTTTGTGATTCTTTGAAAGGAGGATGAGAGAGATCTGTCTACCCCTTTTTCAGTGGCGAGGTGGCCCCGGCATATCTCTTGGGGAGCACTGGGATTGTCCAGCACGAACTTAATCAATGTTTGGACAAAGTAGGGAACAGGCTTCTGTCTGAGGATATATACAGAGGGACTGAGGAATCTGTCTACCCCAGAATCAGTTGCCTGGGACCTCCTAGAACAACTCTGAGAATATTGGAAGCATTTTAGAGTATCCATTGCAAAGTAACAGATTTTTCTCCTGCTTCTTCAGTCTATGCAGGGCACAAGCAGTCTGCTGGTAGCTTTGTGTTATTCAAACTCCTGATTATCCTTTCCAATTGTTTTCAGTTCAGTTCAAAAACCTTTTTTCTATTTTAAATTAAATCATAAAAGTTCAATTACAAGGCACATCATTCATAAAGCTATTAAAATGGTATTCTAATACCAATCTAATCATAATAAAATGCATACATAATGTACAAGATGACAACCTACAGCAGTTCAAAAGTGTGCAATGCATAGGAAGGAATGGCAACAACACAAAAGATGAGGAAAATCCCACCAGCAGAAAACAATTCTAATATCAAAAACCTTTATGGGTCCGCTATAAACGAAATTTAAGAATGAGTCTATATTGTAAATTATCAGAGGGAACAGACATAAGACCTTAAACTGCAGAAATAACTAGGTTAAAATACAGAAGAAAGATGCTAATAATCAATTACCCTTTCATTGAATTACTTGCTTTAACCACTCCTTTGAGGAAGGAGCTAACTCTAAAGCACACCTCAGTGTCAGATAAAGTAGCGATATTCTACGTCTATACGGTAAGTACTTTAAAAAAGGTTTTAAATATAAGCCAAAATACAGCCTAAAATGTTTACAAAAAAATATAAAATGTAGTAAAGATTGGGAGGACGCCTCATCAAACGGACGAGTCAGCAGGCTTGTACTAAATGTACCAGCCCAAGAGGGAACCTGAATAGTTCCCAAACTATCCCAACTAAGTTGGATATAATCCTTAACTGAAGTCTTTACTATTTCATCCCTATTAGAAATGGGGGTCTCTAGTTGGCAAGGTTTTGCACATTTGTCCAAGTAGGGACCCTTTCTTCTAGTCAGGATAAGGGAGTTACACTCCTAAAATAACCCCTGCTCACCCCCTTGGTAGCTTGGCACGAGCAGTCAGGCTTATCTTAGAGGCAGTGTGTAAAGCATTTGCACATAACCAACAGTAATACAGTGAAGACACTAAAAAAGGACACCACACCAGTTTAGAAAAATATCCAATATTTTTATATATCCAAAACAAGACCAAAAACGATAAAAAAAATCCACCATACAGTTCTCAGCAATCTTCAGTAATCAAAATAGACTGGAAATACAGTTCCTTTAAGTCGATAGCTCCATCTGGGGCTATCACGGCGTCGTGAACAACAAATTCAAACAGTTCTGGCTGACAGCGGCGTCACTTGCCAGCTACAGTGAAGGGAAGACCCGCAAAACAGTACCTTTTAGAAATGTAGGGCGTCAGCGACCTCTAGATGAGCTCCGAAGGGCTGGCGTCCGCAGGCGTCAGTTCCGGAGGTGGGTGCAGGAGTCGTCGGGCCCTTGAAGTCACACATGTTGCAGATCAAACTCCTCGCGGTTGAAGTCGGGAGCGCCGGCGTCGGAGGCCTCGGGGCTGCAGTGCGAAGTGCAGCGGTGCGGCGTGTGGTGCCCTCAGGTCGCGGTGCAGGCAGCGGCTCGGTGACGGTCGTCCATCAGCGTCGGTAAGACCAGGGCTGTGGTGCGAAGTTATGCGGTGCTCGTCGCGGTGCTGGCAGTTCACGGTGCAAGCAGTGTCGTCGTCGTTGCTGAAGCGCTGTCGTCGGCTGACGAACTGGAGTCGATGGCACCGGCGCCGGTGGGCCAAGTCTGCGGTGCGGGATGAGGATGGTGTGTCGTGTAACTTACGAGCGGTGCCCTCGAACCACGGTGCAAGCAGCGGTATCGATGTCGGTGTGGAGCAGCGTCATCGGGAATACCAAGGCGACGGCATGGAGTGAGGCCGTGCGAAGTGCGGTGCCCACAGGTCGCGGTGCAAGCAGCGGCATTGGTCGTCGGTGTCGGTGAGACCAGGGTTGTGGTGCGGCATGCGGCGGTGCCCTCTGCGGTGCCTTCAGGACACGGAGTCGGCAGAGGCATCGGGTTGCTTTTTCTTCTGTTTCAGCACAAAACACACAGTCCCCAGTGCTGATGGCAGAAGAACTTGAAGTCTTTGCTGTTCCTGAGACTTCTTGAACAGGGGGCAAGCTCTACCTCAAGGCCTTGGAGAAACTCAGTGAAGAAGTTGTAGAAAGTTCAGTCCCGTCCTTTCACTGCCCAAGATAGAAGCAGCCACTGCCCACTGCAGGCCAACATAGCAAAGCACACAGCAAAGTGGTAGTCTCTCCTCACAGCTTCTCCAGCTCTTCTTCTTGGCAGTCTTCTTGGTTCCAAAAGGGTTCTCTGAAGTCTTTTCTATCCCTGACACTTCCAACAGGAGGCAAGCTCTACTTCAAGCCCTTGGAGAAAACTCTAACATCAGGATGATGAAAGTACAATCCAGTCCTTTCCCTGCCCAAGACAGAAGCAGCGGGCCAACACAGCAGAGCACACAGCAGAGTGGCAGTTCCTCCTGACAGCTTTTCCAGCCCTTCTTCCTGGCAGGTTCCTTAGTTCAGCAGTAATCTGAATCTCTGGGGTCTGGGCCCCAATATTTATACAGCAAAATCCTTTGCTCTCTGGAGGCAGAGAGTGTCTGTGCTCAGCCAAAACCAGTTCTGTCCTCTCTGGCCCAGGTTCGCGGCAGGAGGTGGAGAGAGCATTGTCCAAGGCAGACAGGGCCTATTCAGGTGCAAGGGAAATCTCCTCTCACCACTCTAAATGCAGACCGGGCCTATTCAAGGGCTAGTAAAAACTCCTCCCACTACGCTAAATGCAGCCCAGGTCTATTCAGCCCAGCCCTGACTCATTCAGGAACGGCAGGACACACATCAACCCCCTCCCCCCCCCCGGTGGCCATCTGAGATAATGCCCCTCCCCAGCCCCTGTCACTCCGAAGCCAGACAGTCAATACACAAACCAGCAGAGGCACATAGAATGGCTAAGTAAGAAAATACCTACTTTCTAAAAGTGGTATTTTCAAACACAGAATATAAAAATCATCTTTACTAAAAGATGCATCTTTATAGTCTGAGTTTAGGCATACTAAATTTTACTTTCCTATCTGGTCCCAATGGGAAGTTATATTTATAAGATGTTATAAATTAACTCCCATGCTTTCCTATAGGCCAGATAGCCTTTCAATAGTGAAAAACTAATTGGCATTATTTCACTATCACGACATGTCACACACATCAGGGCATGTCCTACCTTTCACATACACTGCACCCTGCCCACATGGGTACCTTGGGCCTACCTTAGGGGTGACTCACATGTAAGAAAAGGGAAGGTTAGGGCCTGGCAAGTAGGTGCACTTGCCAAGTCGACATGGCAGTACTAGACTGCACACAGACACTGCAGTGGTAGGTCTGAGTTACCTTTGGAGAGCTGCTTGTGTGGGTGGCACAACCAGTGCTGCAAGCCCACTGGCCGCATTTGATTTACAGGCCCTGGGCAGACACAGTGCACTGTACTAAGGACTGACTAGTAAATCAAATAACCAATCATGGAATCACCAATCCATAACACAATTTACACAGGGAGCATATACACTTTAGCACTGATTAGCAGTGGTAAAGTGCCCAGAGTCCTAAAACCAACAACCGCAGGTCAGGAAAAAATATGAGGTAGAAGCAAAAAGTTTGAAGATTACCCTGCAAAAAGGGCCCTTTCCAACAATCCCTTAGCCTCTCCATCCAGCTAAACTCCAGAAAACTTAGATTGCCAAAGAATTCCAGGAAGCCTATCTTGCTTAAAGAATCCTTCACAAAAGCTAGCCACTGTAACCTCAGGCCATATTCACAGAATAAGCAGTCCTTAATAACCATCCTATTCAGGCCTGCTTCCTGCGAGGTCCAAATTGATACCCAGAGCATCAAAGGTGCCATGCGCACTATATCCAAGATGTACTGCAGTGACAGCTCTGTATGCAAAATATAGTGCAAGCTGGCTAGTGGAACTGAAAGGAGTTGTCTACAGACACAATTTTCCTCATACCGGAGCGATGATGAGTTAGAATAGTCTCAAATGCCAGCCCAGTGTAGAACAGCTGGGACGCACTGAACTTTATAGATTGTGAGCAAAGGCAGCATTGCCATGCAGCCTTGAGGCTGTTGTAAGTTAAGAATGTCGCCTGTAGATTTCGATATTTTTAGACAAGCATTTCAAATCTGATTGTGCCAAGTACCCGAAGAGTCGAAAAAAAGTCCCAGGTATGGAAAACTATTGACTCTTGTGAAAATTGTACTACCAATGGGTAGATTCAAAATGTTAGTTTTATCCAGACCACAACCCACGATATGAGACATACTGAAATTGGTAGCTAAATCCAGTTCACCCATAAAAGATACAAAAGAGCCCACCAGCTTACGAATAGCATTTGGTGTGAGGGCCATAAGTACTTTGTTGTCTGCATATAACAAAGCAGGGACACGGGTCACCCCTAACACCGGGACATCATCAGAGCCATTGGCTGGACAGGAGGTAAGATTGTTAATATAAAGAGTAAACAGTAACTGGACCAGGATACAACCTTGGCAAATTCCCCAGGGGAGATCAAAAGGACCAGTCAGTTCCCATGAAGTGTCATAACGAACTCTGGCAGCCAAGTTAATGTGAAGGGTATAAAGATAACGGCCTAACAAAACCTTCACTCCCATACCTACCACTATCACCACAACTTGGTACATTTGACACAATCAAAGGCAGTGGACAGGTCCATAAAGGCTAGTTATAGTGGGCAGTGTTTGGCGATGGTATTCTGGCCCAGAATAAGATGCAAATTCAAAGACTGCTCCACTATACCCAGCCCCAACCGGAAACCGTACTCCCAGGAGTTTAAGATACTGTTTTCTTTAGACCGAAGTTTGAGGTGTGAAAACACAACCCTGCCTAAGATCTTCACAGTGCTGTCAATTAGAGAAATGGGTATATAGCACCTGGGAGCATTTGGGTTACCCTATTAAAACACAGGATGTTCACCGAGAGTGACCATGAACTTGGTAGCCTATTGCTCAAAAACATATTAAACACTTTGGTAATCAAAGGACAACCAAATCTCAGGTTTGCACTTAATCAGATTGATGAGCATTCCATCAGGTCATAGGGTCTTGTCCGCCTACCCCCCGGACTTTGCTTGATAGTTAAGGTAACACAGCTAGTATGAGTAAGAAATGTGCAGCACCCTCCACCCGGCTTACTAATTACTGGGTTAGCCTCCCATCCTCCTTTGTTTGATAAATGGACTGAAAATAGGAAACCTAATCACTACCGGTGATGCTGTATCGCAGCGTGTTTAGCTTGACAGCCCTCTGGTGAAATCTGTTAACAGTATTCCAAAACATTTTACTATTCTTATTAACTGCTGCACCCTCCAGTTCATTTCTTCTTTTTTTAATATGTTTTTGTAGTGTTTACGTGCATTAATTACCTCGGCCTGGATCCTGCTGATTAGCCGCCAAGACCCTCCTAAGGTTACAGTTAGCTACAGAGCATTCGGTATTGGACCATCTAGGCAGCTCAGGAGTAGTCCTCATAGGACTCATTAGGCTTTCTTTAATGCATAAACTAAGATTCCCAAAATGCACTAGCATGTCTCCCTCCCAGTAGCCTCTGACAAGCAGACAAGGAAAATTTTAAAGTGATTAGCAATGAGGGAAGCAAGAAAAGGCTCTGGAGCCAGCAGGAACCAACATAGCCTGTGGCCATCATTTGAAGAGGATGGAGGCGGCAGCTGCCTTTCGGGGGGAGCCTCTTTTTGTATTTGAAAAAGCCCAACTACCACCAGGCCATTATGATCGCCCCAAGTAGTTTCTAGCTTAAAGCCCTCAATGAAAATAGAGGACAAGTTACATGTAGGAAAAACTATAATCTATCGTAGAGGGTCGTACTCATCCTCTAAAAGTTGGCACGGGGATAGCCCCTTTGTCAAAAGTTGGATAATATTAACAAGGTCGCCTGATGCTACATAAGATACTAATTTGGAAACCCCACCACCTGAGACCTTGACATAATTGATTACGATCACATCCCCCAAGCACTCAGTAAACTTAACATTACCTTAGCATTAATGTCACCGCATGTTGTGCAATTTGGTTGAGCCACACTCCCAGAACGTGGGACCTTGAGTTCCTCTAAAAAAAGAAAACAGTTTGGCAAAATCGCTACAAACTCCATTAGAGAACTCATTATTATGAAAAAGAATCAAGTAAAAATAAAAGGAGCTAGCGGAGTCCTTGATTAAACCAGCCTAGAAGGCAGAACAACGAGCAGCCAATTCAACTACCGAGATGTTTAGTGATAAATTGATCCAAATTGAGAGACCACCATTAGCACGACCATGAGGAGAAGGGGTGGCAAAAACTGAAAAACATGAAAAACTTTCCCACGATGGGGAGCAAGTAGCCCAGGTCTCCGGAAAAGATTAATGTCAAAATGACTAATAATCGCCATCCAGTTTGGATTGCTAATCTTGGAACTGATACCTGAAATAGTCCTTCTAATCAATGAGATGGAGGACGCGGGAGAACAGGAGCGCCTCTCAGGGCCAGGATGATTTGTCAGTGAGGATGGTGAATGAGTAGCAGGCACAATTGAAACCTCAAGAGGAGGAATGAATAGTCAGTCAATATGGGAGCAACTTGATAGAACTTCATTACGATTGGTTAATGGGATACCTGTAGGTAAACTCACTATACCACCAGCTGCATCAATGACAGCCAGAAGAGGGGGCTTAGGTTGGAATTGCAACAGCTGCCTTGGGAACCTAGAGCCCCCCCTAGGTACTGGGACGTGTAGAGGATTAGAAAGGCAAAAAACAGACTGTGGCTTATAAAAATAACCTAACTGGACCATTGAAGTCTTGCTCTCTTTATAAACTGTAAGCCGGCTCTGGGTCCCTAAGATTAATAGTCACACAATCCCCTTCGCAATTCTTGGGGGACGTTCCAATCTATCCCATCCTACGTGACATAATAATCCCCGGGGAGGCAGAAAAAGAAAAACCTTTGTTTCTAAACAGCCAGTTCAATACCTTGTTTGTAAGCAGTTCTTCGGACTCAAATTGACAGTGCGAGAGCTCAGGGAAACCTATAAGAACTACATAAGAACTGCCACATAGGGACAGACTGCTGGGGAAAGGTTGATAGTGACTGTCTATGTGGAGTATCCGGAGAACCTGCCAGAAGTCAGTGCTCTTCTCAGCCCCGGTGGCCGGTCTGCATCACCCTGACTACCCTGACCATTATTGGCAGTGGATGGATGTATCGTGGGCCAGGGGACATTGTTAGTAGGTGCCTCCATCTGGAGACCCCTTCCAATCCTCAAAATATGAGCCTGTGATAGGGGTAGTGATCTAGTGGGGCATCCTTCCAACGGGCCTGAATTTGGTAATAGAGCAGCAACATCGGAATTGTCTCCTAATTCAAAAACCTGGCCCTGGTTAGAACTGGGCGAGGGTTCCCTGGAGACAACCCCACTATAGGAGACTGGGCTTTCGATAGCTTTCAGCCGAACCACGATTGGAGGTAGTTCCACTTAAAGAAGCTTTCAAACTTTTTTTCAACAGTCATTATGGAGAAACTTAGTTATGGTCTGAATGGAGTTAGTGTCCTGACAAAGTCTCTGCTGACTTAATTCCTCATGGAGAAAAGCCTTGATCCCCCACTTTTTCCTCTTGACCTCCGGAGATTCGGGGCTAGCAGTAATAGTGGCTGTCAGTGGCAGATGGCTTGGGTCTGGCATACCGGTGGCATTTGTGGGAGTGGATACCAAAACAGGACTAGTAACCAGGTCAGTAGTGGAAACAAAACCAAGACCCATAGACAATCTTCCTTCAGTGAGGGCAAGGTCATTACTGATGACACCCACTGCCCTCTCCAGCATTCGATCAATGGACGTTTGACCATGTTCGAGAAATACTGCCAAAGGCGAGGCCTGCCCCACTATCAGCTGGCAAAAACTAATGTGTACTAAAGCAAACAGGCAAGGCGGAGTCCTCCTCTCCTTCCGTGCTGCGTAAATCAAATAACAAAAACACCACTCTCACAATCTGTGAGCAGGTGTAACGAAAGCCAACAGTACCTTTAGAGATGAAGATCCAACGGGTGGCCCACCCCAGCTTTTTCTGGGCTCAGACGGGCACAGACAGGCCTGCTCTTGGCCAGGGCACACACCAGGGCAAGTCCCGCACACGTCCCACACTGGGGCACGCCTCCTTTGCTTAAATGCTTCCTTTCGGTGCTGGAAGTGCGACCTCGCCGCCTGCGGCACAGAGTTCTGGGGCTTGCAGTTCAGCCCCTAACTGCAGCCAAATGCGCGTTACCCATTTCATTTCAGTATTGTTTTAATCATGAAATTCTTCTTTTTACTAAATTGGTTTCTTAACTTTAATGTTGCTATGGTGTTCATAAATAATTTATTTGCATTTCTCTGAGGGAAAGCCTCGTACTTTGTGCCATTACTACCTGTAATACCCCCAGGCTATGTTATAGGAACTGCATTTGACTTACTAAGTCACTAAACTAGTACTTTAGAGTCAACCTGCCTCCAAAGTACTGATTTGGTCTCTTACATCAGTCCAGCAAGGTTTATTACTACACAGTCCAATTTTTCTGTGAGGTCTTAGAGGGAAAAAGTAGGACACGCTATGGACTGTAGGAACTACCTTACATGCGCTTTGTCTGAAAAGCTACACATATCCATTCTATTGGCATATGGTAGTGCTGCAACACATTTTATCAACCCTACGTTTGGACAGTTGCCTTATACAGTTTTGGGTGATAAAGCCAATGTGAGCTGATGATGAGAATGAATGTCAGCAGAAAGCCTTGAGGAGCTATACATCCAGGTTGTGATCGTACCACTTCTTGCAAGGTCAACTAGCTTTCTGCTTGTGCTTTGCAATGTAAAACTGCCTTCATTTTCTCTTCACCTTCAAGAGGACATGACTTGACTATCTTTCTCTTTCTTGTTGTGGCAAGTTTTCACACTTGGTATTACACCCCAATCCCTGGGCAAAATAAGGCTGAGCTGCAGTGTTCCTGCTAAACTCACAGTACCAGTGGCCCACTTGCAATGAGGGCCTACATTTTGGTTCTGAGTCTGAGGTCTAAAGTGGTGATAGAACTGAGAAGGAAGCTGACCTCTGTCTCTTGTGTGGTGTCTAAGCTCTGTCTCTTGTGTGGTGTCTGAGCTCAACTCTTGTGTGGTGTCTCAGTGGCAGCCGGCATGGTTCACCAATAGCGGGGCTGGTGCGGGGGAGCGGGGCAGGGCACGTCGAGGGGGGAAACTGTATGCAAGGTTAAAAAAAATAATAATAAGAAGAAAATAAACACTTACCTTGCTGTGCCGGGTCCCGCTCTCTGCTCTCCTCCTCGGACTGAGGCACAGGAAGCACAGCCGGGCTCCCCTGACCAATCACAACGCTTGCAATGAAGCGGTGTGATTGGTTTTGAGCGTCCTGGTTCGACGCTCAACCAGGGAATGGGGGGCCTGGGCTTGTTCTCCATGCAGGCTGTAATGCAGCCTGCATGGAGAATGGGGAAAGTGCGCATGACTGGTTTAGGCGGCCCGAGAGGGCCGACCAAACAGTCATTGCGCACTTAGGAGTGGGCAAACCACTCCTCCCCTGTCCTGCTCCGAGAGCAGAGCAGCCCTGCCCACCCGCCCGCAAACTAAGCAGCACAGAAACATAAAATGATAATAACTTAGGGGCATATTATCAAGGGCAATATCGCCGCTTTAGCGGCACTTTTTGCCGCTAAAGCGGCGATATTCTTATCGCCCTATTAACAAGGCAGCGCTAACATGCATTAGCGCATGTTAGCTGCCGTTTTTGTAACGCCTCTCATGTTAGCGATATACATCGCTAATGAGATGCAAAATAGGCGTTCCTACGGAAAACAACATGTAAAAAGTCGCAAACACGACATCGCTGTATCAACAACCCTGCCCCTGAACAGCGAAGCGATAACAAAACGCGCGCTAAGCCCCCATTATCGCATGATTCCAACGCCTGATAAAAAGCTGACTTAGCAGTATTGCCTATGGGAAGTGGATTGTGTGGTTAGGTACACACTCCCCTATTAACAAGCATTTCATTAGCGCTGTGAAATCATCGCAGGATTTCACACGCTAATGATCATTATCGCAGTCTATCGCTGGATTTTACTTCGCCTGTTAGCAAAGCGTTGCTAATACGCCGCTAACAGGGCAATGTAATTCAGCGATAGAGGGCGATAATGAAAAAAGCGCTAAGCGCGATTTGCGATATTTATCGCGTGCTCTTGGTAATATGCCCCTTAGTTATTATCATTTTATGTTTCCTTTGTTGCACTGCTTAAAAGTAGTGGTGCGACGCTCCTCAGGAGCCGCCACTGCTCCCCATCAGTGCCTACCATCCCCCTGGCCCCACCCCCAAGACTCGACACACTTACAAGAAAAATAAAATGATAATAAAACGGGTTTAAAACCCGTTTTATTTTTCACATTTTTAAGGGTGCTGGCGGGGGGAAGATGCGATATAGGATGCTGTAAGACCTAATAGGACATTTAGTCCTATTTCTATGCCCGTGCCGGTTTTTTTCGTTCTGAAAATCTGGTCACCCTATGTTGTATGGAGTTATAAATCTGAATGGGGGTGTTACATCTGAGTGTTGGGTCAGAGGGTGTGCTGTGCTATATGGCGATAGAATTGAGAAGGGGGCTTGCTTGCTTCTCAGCATCGAGCCTGGGCCAGTGAAATTAAACGATGCTCTCGCGGTGTCCTGAGTTTAATGGCATTTTCATGTCTGAGTGCTTCCCGCCTCCCTGCTCGGTTGATCTCATTGTGAGAGCTCGCCCTGTGTGAGCGCAGCCTGCTTTCTGACGGGGCTGCCTGCTGCTGCAAGTCAAAGGAAGCGAAATTAAATCAAATCCCAGCTGGATTGCAGGGTTCGGAAGGGGAGGGGGTAATGTATTTAAAACTCATCGCCTCTGGAATGAAAAGTACGTATATTTAGAAAATGAGTGATGCTTGACGCCTGGGGCTTCTGCCAGCCAGGTCTCTGCTGTCTTCGTGTCAGCGAGGTGGGTTGTGGAGGGGTTCAGAGGTCCTTGGGTCAGGCGCTATAGGAAATGTATAGAGCAAAAACATGGAAGGATCGTAGAGTAAGGTGGGAGAGGGAGGGGGGGCATGGAGAAGTGTTACGGGCGAAAAGGAAGAGATTGGGAGAAGGGGGTGAAAAGGAAAAAAAAAACATTGGAGGGTGATGAAGGGAAATTTGGAAATAGGAGAAAAAGCATGAAAGTGAGGGAGACGCTGAAGGGAAAGAAAGGAGGTCGGGGTAGAAAAAAGATGGAAGGAAAGCCAGAGGAGGGAGAACTAGAAGAAGAAATTGAGAAACAACCAAGGAATGAGATGCAGTGGTGGGAAGTTAGTAGAAGGGGGAAGAAATGGGGTGTTGTGTTGGGAAGTGAGAAACAAATAGAAAAGGAGAAGAAATTAAAGGGGAAAAGAGATGGAAGAAATATAAAAAGTGGAGCGGGAGATAAGTGGAAGAGGCATGAAAGAAATGCAGCAGGAAAAAGATGGAAATGGAAAAGGTGAGCGAGAAAGATGATTGGAGTCAGGGGATGCGAAACTAATGGAAAGAATAAAGGGGGCGTGAAAAGATTAGAAAGAGGGGGCGTGAAAAGATTAGAAAGAGGAATACAAATAGGAAATGAGGGAGAGAGAATGGAATTCACTACAAACAAGACAAGTGCAGAAGAAAAAGGATTGTCTAAAAGGAAGGCAATCTTCATATATCAACGAAAATGTAATATATAGATCAGGTGAGGTGCGGAATGAGAAAGACGCATTCCACAGGAAACAGGAAGGGATGGGGATGACAGAGATAGGGAATGAGAACAGGAAAGTGAGCTGCAAGAAGAGAAGGCGAGCGAGAGGACGAAAGTACAAGACAAAAAGAGACTGGGAGAAAGCGAAAGGGCTTGACAGACAGAAAAGGAAAAGTGTAAGAAAGGTGCCGAGAGAGAGAGGAGAGAGAATGTAGGAGGAAATGGAAAACAGAGGAAAAGAAAGGCTACGAAATAGGGAAAAGAAAGGAAAAGAGTTAAAAAGAATAGGAGAGAGAAGGCAAACAAAACCAGGAGAAAGACTGAGTAGCAGAGAAAGAGACGTGGTAATGAAGTGCCGGGGACGACGAGAAACTGAGAAAGTCCCTCCGCCGCTTCCCCATCAATGACAACAGCTGGCAGGTCTCATGTTCCTCTTAAGCGTGAATATAATTGGGTTATTGAAGGACTCCAAATGTCCCCTTGCTGGTGATTTCCAAACCACATGCTTTTCATTCGGAGGCGGCCGGCACTTCGGTTTCCAGCAGTCTGCTCCTCGCCATCCATCCTCCTGGCTCGAGCTCCCCCCTCCATACCCCCTCCCCTCCTCTCTCACACCCTCCTCTCTCCCCCTCTTGTCCCCTCTGTGCTTGTTAATTACCATGTGCGGGAACAGGGAGTTCTGAGATGCAGGTGAGTGGCGCTGACTTGGGCGGTAATGCCGCACCAGTGATGGCGTGGCTGGTACCCACCTCGCTGATTGGCTTCAGGCCCAGGCAAGCCTGACAGACGAGCTGAAGCGCCGGTTCCCGGCGTGGACCGGCCACGTTTATTCTTGCTAAGAATTAAAGTCTGCTATTGTTCTAGGTCTATATTCCTGGGGAAGCTACTGGGCTCCGAGGCTGGCAACAGGTCTCTTGTACACTCTTGAACAATGCAAGCCTCTTTGTGATGGATGCGAACAGAGCTGTGCAGAATGGCAGATATCTGGCAGGGGAGTGAAAGGAGAGTCGGACTTGGCAGGAGTCAGTGGCCTGTCACTTGCCAACAGTTGAAGCAGGGGCTTGGGTAGAGTTCATGGTCAAAGGCATCGCTCAGGTGAAGGAAGTCCAGTAGACAGGTATCTTGCTTACCAGGTGCATGGAATGCATGGTCCATTATCTTATCATTTTCAGTTCCATGGTGGAAGCTTGAGTGGAAAGAGCAGAGTGAATAGGCCAAGGGGGGCTTGAATTGGGGTTACTGCGGTGTTTTGACGGGCTTGGAATTGGGGGAGAGGTTCACTGTATTTGGTAGTGGCCTATGTGTGGAATGAGGCTTTTTGAGCTGGGATGTGTTGTTGGCCTGTGTTAGGTTTGAGACTGATCTTTAAGCTATGATTGGTTGTTGAGGAGTCTGACAGTAGGAGTTTGATTCCATCAGGAGTGCGGGAGATTCCATTGACCTTCCCAACTCCATGAATCAGAAGCCAGCATGAGTTTCACGATATGACATTGGTCGTGTTGCTTGATTATTTGTACGATACCCTGGCACACTCTTGCCTCAATTTTTGATTCCTGAACTGGATGTTTATGCCTGTTTTGGGTATTCTGTAAAATAATAAAATGGCCTAATTTGTTGTGGAATGCCTCTCATCTATGGGAAGGAGAATTTGGTTATGATAGATTAAGGTTCAGTAGATTGATTTGACCAGTTATCGGGAGAGTTTTTTTTGACTATGTCACTTCAGTTCAAGCACCTATCACAGCACATATATGACGACTCAATAAGCCCTGTGGTCTGTTTGGTCTTTCCGTGCCAAGTGCTGGGCACGTTGCACCACACTTGCGTCACAGCAAAACTACATTTGTTAATGTAAGGAAAGGAGATATGTGTTGTACTCGCCTGAATAGTAAGGGAAACATCTGGGTTCCATGTTGGAACATGATGATGCAGCCTCTAATGAATGTGTGTTCCAGGTCAGACAAGTCTGGTCTGACATGGGAGATGCACTGTTTGTAGCTGCATTGCTCCAATAAAGGGGCTTGAACTACGTTGCCGTTGTGTGGTGCAATAACACATTCCATAGCCAGAACAATGCTGTGATATCGCTGGTGCTGTGTTCGATGTATTCTGAGATCAGCTTGATGTTCAGCCTAGTCAGGTAGATCCAGTGGTGTTTGTAAAGTTTTAGGGGAGGACTATTGAGTAAGAAGTGACGTGGAGTGTAGTGAGACTGAGGTAGGGGCGTAAACTTATAGTAGTGGATGCTGAAATAGACCTCATGCTTTAGATATATACGCATTGGAGGTCAAGTCACTATGTCTGTGTTTAGCTTGGCATTTGAACCTATCTGTAAAATTATACTAATTACCAAACACAAAGATTCTAAAACATTCTTATATTTACATCGTTTATCTGTGACTTTCATCCGGTCTTCCAGAAGGATGAATAGCTCATTGTAGAAATGTAGAAAATCCATACAACATTCAGGTAAATTTGATGTATATTTATTCTCAGCACAGCAATGTGAGTCCATCCGTTAGTAGCTCCAGATGCAACTGGGCAACAGACAAGATTCCAGTACAAAGCCTCACATCCAGAATCTGGAATGTCATTGGAATATAAACACTGTGCAAGCCAAGGCTGGCGGAGAATCATATGATGTAATAAAGGAGGGAAAAGGAAAAGAGGCAATAGAAATAAAGAAGATATGTGAAGAGAGAATGTAACACATCCCCCTTATTAATAATAATTAAGATATACAATATAACACAATCAAATGAAATCATTAAATTTGTTTGGCATACGTCTCATGCGATCAGAAAATTTGACTCTTGAAGCAACAGTTTCATCATAAATTCCATCACATGTTTTAGTATCAAAATGATTGATTATCCTAGAACTGTCATGTTGAATCATGTCAAACTTTGGACACTTAGCTATTTTTTTACATTCCATACCTTTCCATCTTGAGTAATTACACAATTACTGAACACTTTTTTGATTTGAATGGGTTTTCCAAACTTGTTTGAACCTTTATTCATTAAACCAGGTTTAAGAATCCTAACCCAGTCTCCAACTAGGAAATTGTGTACTTTAGTTTTCCATTTATCATTATACCATCTCATGGTTTTGCTTTGTTTATTCTTCAACTCTCTTTGCCGTATCATGCACACATTCCTTGTTATTAAGTTTATCCTGACATATGTTCCTAAACCACCATGGACATACTTTAGACGCAGGATCTCTGCCTTTGAGTAACCTGAACGGGCTGACTTCTGTCGTGGCATGAGGTGTAATGCGATAAACCCATAATTTTTCTCTTAAAGAGTTCATCCAACTGCCACCCGCTTTTAATGAATCAATAACAAACGTCTTCAAAACTCTATTGAACCGTTCCACCTGTCCATTTTCATGCGGTTCATATAAAGATGTACATTTATGTATGATACCACATTCCTTCAGAAAATTTTCCATTTCTCCAGAAGTTAACTATACACCGTTGTCCGTAACTAAAATAGAAGGACATCCTTCACGTGCAAAAACTTCTTTAAAAAAAACAATGACTGCGCTTGTTGTGGCCTTGGAAACAAATTTAACTTCTGGCCATTTTGAATGATAATCAATCATGACTAATGCAAAACGTGAACCATCTGGTAAATCCTTAAACGGACCTGTAATATCAAAAGCTACTTTCTGCCATGGTGCTTCCGGCCACTTAACCACTTTTAAAGGAGGAACATGCACCCTCAGCATTTTTTCACTTGATACACACTCCTCGCATTCTCTGACCACCCGATCTATAAACCTATCCATGCCTGGCCACCAAAAGAAACTTCTAACTAAACGCTTCATGGATGATATTCCAGGATGTGTCTTGTGGGCTAATTTAAGAATAATGTCTTGCATACCTTTTGGAGGAACACATTTCCCAGATTTAAACAAAAAACTTCCTTCAAACTCTAGTTCTTCTGACACATTAAAAAATGGTAACAAATCTGATCTCACCAAATTATTTTTGGGCCAACCATTCAAAACACATTTTTTTAATTCACCCCACCTATCATCTACTTGTTCACAACTATTCCACTTGTCTTCTGTAATCTCCTGGAATTGGTTATCAACAATATCACTAATTGTGACAACAAAATCACATTCTCTAATAACTTCTATCTTATCTTGATCACAAGGTAATCGAGAAAGGCAATCTGCCGTAACATTTTTCTTACCTGGAACATACTCTGTACTGAAATTATATTCTTGTAATCTAGATGCCAACCTTGCTATCCTGGCTGTGGAGTTCCAACCCCCACCCGTGGATAGTATGTTGACTAACGGTTTATGGTCAGTTCTAAGAGTAAATTTACTGCCCCAGACATACAACCTAAAATGTTCAACTGCCCATACACACGCAAGCAGTTCTCTTTCTATTGCTGCATATTTCCGCTCACATTCATTTAATGTGCGCGAGGCAAAGGCAACATTCCACTCCTCTTTGCCTTCTTTTTGTGAAAGGACTCCTCCTAAACCGTAAAGGCTAGCATCCACTGTGATAATACATTCCTTCTTCATACGAAAAGGTTTTAATGTGGGTGCATTCACAATATCTTTTTTTATACTCTCAAATGCTTCCTGTTGTTTTTTTGACCATTCATATTTTACATTCTGTCTTAACAAAACTCTTAAAGGTTCCATTTTGGTTGCAAACCCCTCCACAAACTTACTATAATACTCACACATCCCTGCGAATGATAAAAGTTGATCCTTGTTTGTTGGTGACGGAGCTTTAACTATAGCATCTACATTAGTTTTCTTTGGAATCACTCCATCCCCAGACAATGTATGTCCCAAATACTCAACAGAACGTTTGAATAACTTGCATTTATGTGCTTTTAAAGTGAGACCATGGTTCTCCAACCTTTTACATACTTCATTTAAGTGAATTAGATGCTCAGATTCATTTCTTGAAAAAATTAAAATGTCGTCCTGGAAACATTTAACATATTCGTCCACATCTCTGAACATGTGGAACATGACCCTCTGAAAAACTGACACCGCCGACGCCAGTCCGAAGGGCATTCTAGTATATCGGTACAACCCAAATGGCGTGATAAAAGCTGTTAATTTTTTCGATTCCTCCATTAGTTCTATCTGATGGTATGCCGAACGTAAGTCCAGTGTGGAAAAGATTTGGGCACCTTCAAACATAGACACTACCTCATTGATATTGGGTAGTGGGTGACAGTCAACAACAATGTTGGAATTAAGAGCTCTCAAGTCCACACATACCCTCAATTTTTGATCAGGTTTCCGGACAAGAACAATGGGTGAAACCCATTCTGACGATTCAATAGCTTCAATAATACCTTCATCAGACAATTCCTTTAACATTTCTTTGAGTTCTCCTCTGATATTAATTGGTACTCCTCTTATTTTTTGTTTGACTGGTACCACGTTTCCTTTTAATACAATCTTATGAGAAAAATTCTTCAGTTTTCCTAAATTATCACAAAAAACCTTGTCATATTTGTTAATTAATTTCCCTTCTCTATCATCCAACTTAATGTCTGTATTGATCACAGAAATTTTGTTAAATAACATGTCATCACACAAGGAAACAGGTTCACTAGCCCTTGGATTAAGTATTAAACCCAATTTATATTGGTCACGCCAACCTAATACATTAACACCCTTTTGCGTAATGTATAGTTTTATAGATGCACATCTATTTTTAAAATGTAATTCTACCTGAAAGAAACCTTCAATGTCAATCTTTGTACCATCAAAGCTTTCTGCTATTATATCTGATGGGTGTAATTTATCATATTGTAGACTGTGACTTAATTTTTCATGGTAGTATTGACGAGTGATTATTGTCCATGGAGAACCAGAATCTACCATCAACATGAGTTTCGCCCCCAAGATTTGAAATTCACTATTAGGGGATTTCATTATGTTATCTGGAACACCATCAATGATTGAAACAACAAATCCCTTGTTCATCTCTGATGTCTGATTGACCGGTAGTGTAATGTCATTATTACTAACAATATATGATACTGCCCCACGTGTTTGTGTGGTGTTGCGTCTGTGATCTCTACATACACTACTGAAATGTCCTATTCTGCCGCAGTTTTTACATTCTTTGTTCATTGCAGGACATCCTGGGAAAGAAGCTATATGAGATTTGTTGCCACATCTGTAACATACAGTAAAACTAGCTATAGCATCATATTTTTTATGAAATTGGTTGTAATTAACTTTGTTTCCATAAGATTTAACATTAGGTAGATAACGTGTTTGATGCTGTTCATTTTTGGGTTTAAGGGCACATATTTCCTCTTCTACAGAGGTTTTATTAGAATTTTGTTTGACAACCTCCATCCACTTTTCAGATTGTTCTAACGCTTTAGCTTCAGTTATAGCTTCAGCTAAACTAGGATCTCCCATCACCCATAATTTTTCTTGAATTCTCTTATTCTTTACATGTACAATTATTTGATCTCTTATCATTTCATCAGTTAAGAGTCCAAAATTGCAATGTATTGATAACGCTCTTAAAGCTGTTAAAAAATCATCAAAAGATTCTTCATCTTTCTGCGATCTAGTGTAAAATTTAAATCTGTTTAAGGCAATACTGGTAATGGGTTTAAACCTTTTCTCCATTCTTAATAAAGCCTCAGTATATTATCTCCACTACCATCATTAGGTGCAACAACTTGTGGCAATGTTCTAAAAATGACCTGTCCTTCGGAACCTAGACAGTGCAAAAAAATATTTTTTTTTCTTTCCGCTCCCATGCGTTCTCCATCTATGGCCTTCATGTATGTTATAAATTCTTCCTTCCACCTTGACCATGGCATGGGTGGATCACCCTTCAATTGTAAAAATTTAGCCGGAGGATCAAATTGCATTTTGAAATGATGCTTATCACAAACTTATTGAATAAACATATGAATACTAGTATATCAATATTAATATCCTCTCAAATTGTATCTAAATAATATACTCAGTTGATGTACAGTGAAAATGAAATATTTGTCCATGTCAAATGTATATGTTAATGAAATTATACTATAACATTGCATGACATACTAAATTCGTTTTAAAAAAAAAATAAGATGAGAATTAAATATATAACACCTGGTATGTAAGTTGCCATATAATGTGTTAAAATAGCATATTAACGTTAGCGTATGAAAAAGAACTCAAACCTTGATGTTAAAACATCGTAACTCGAACTGATCTGCACAGGCAGCTTTAAAATTTGTAATATGGTTACCACGGTAACCAAAATGGCTGCCGGTGACGTTGTACGTCGTTGACGCTAATCGTGAAGGAACGTGTGTTGTTACGTGGGTACTGATGGCAGTCGCAGCAATGAAGATTGAAGAGTGTTCTCTGTGGAACTGAGCGCTTGTAGAATGTCGTCGCTGGATTGAAGGACGCTGCTGACGTACTAACACACGGTATGGCCGTTGCGCTGCTCACTTTTGACAATCTTGAACTGATTCTAAACGAATCTGGCACAAAACATCCACCGTGTCCTTCAAACACCAAAGACCTTGACTCTGGCACAAAAACCGACACCTTGAAAAAATACTGTACAAGTACCAATATGACAGCGTCCGAAACTCCCAATAAAGGCAGCGTGAGGCGGTCACGTTTTCTGTCGCTTGGTAAAAAGATTATAAAAAAAAAATATAGTAAATAGCCGCAAAGACTACTCCAAATTCTAAAGGAAACTGAAGGTAACGGTGAAAATGCCAATTCTCCCGCAGGTGCAATCAAAGCACAGCACGTAATTAAAACAGCCGCTGATGCAATCATAAAACATATAATAACGTATAACCACAGAGAAACAGCCTTGTTAGTTCAAATGCTCCAGGTATGCTTTTAAGCATCTCCCGCTGGTGTAATCAGAACACAAAATGTAAAGTTAAGCAGCCGCTGGTGCTATCAAAACACATGTACTTCAAAGTGAATAGATATCATTTCCGTGGGTTAAAGAAGCACTCTGTACCTGTGCTGAAGTAGATGACTAGAGTGATTCTTCTCCTTGTCGCCAAAATGTAGAAAATCCATACAACATTCAGGTAAATTTGATGTATATTTATTCTCAGCACAGCAATGTGAGTCCATCCGTTAGTAGCTCCAGATGCAACTGGGCAACAGACAAGATTCCAGTACAAAGCCTCACATCCAGAATCTGGAATGTCATTGGAATATAAACACTGTGCAAGCCAAGGCTGGCGGAGAATCATATGATGTAATAAAGGAGGGAAAAGGAAAAGAGGCAATAGAAATAAAGAAGATATGTGAAGAGAGGATGTAACACACATTGTCACTGATCACTGCCTGTACTATGGTAGGCAACTTGGCTGAAAGGCCAGCACAAAAAAAATCATGGTAGACTAAATGACTGCCAGTCCCACACAATAGCAGGTTTCATAAAAGCACCTTAGGAGATCCTTGTCCACTGCCTCAAATGATGAACAGCTAAACAGTAAAAAAAAAAAAATATATAGACATCTTCACTATTCTTTAACAAATCCCTACACACATAGCACTCACAACAAAAATATCAAGGCTAAATCTAAGGGGCCCACCATTCCAAAGCCCCCTTGACAGGAAAAAATTGGAAAAGAATTGAGGATGAATCTGGCATCTACTCCAATCCTTTAACATCAACCATAACGCATACTATCTAAACCAAAACAGATGTAGAAAACTGTGAATACGTTTGGGAGCAAACTCCTTTTTCCAGAAGCCCACCAGACTCATACCCCCAAGAGCAGATTGTTTTCAGAAAATGAAATCAGCCATCACTGTTACACAGTGCCCTACTCCAGACTAACAACCATGTCCAAAAGGGCATTAATAGAGGAGAAACTAAGCAAATTAATCTTTACAATACTGAAATACCATATTTTTTTGACAATCTGAATTATGACACAGACAAAGAGAGGGTACAGATATAGCCAAACGCAAGAAATCAAATGTATTCAGTCAATTTTATATGCAACTGATAGCAGCAGCAAATATGAATTGTAAAGGTGCTCAGTGTCTACGGTGAACACACAGTGCTCATGAAAATCAAGTGGGAGGTGCAAAGTGTAGCACACAAAAACAGGAAAACAGCGAAAAGAAACAAATCAATCAATATAGTGCATGAATATAGTAATTCCAAAATTTCAATACAATCTCATTTCACAATAAATATCCTTTTTCATCTGGTGTCCCTGGCATTTCGACCTTCCACAATTTACCAGGTCATCATCATCAGGACAGAATGAGCACAAAGAACATGATTGCTGCCCAAGGGGAAAACAGGGCAAGATTTAAGCAGGAGAAATGGGTTTTAAATAGATTAAACATTGAATTAAAATACCATATCTAGGGTACCTGTATCAAATCCAAGGAAGCTGTAAGAAAAACGAGGAAAAAAGAGAGAAGTATGAATTCATATGGATAAAAAGTGTAAAGGTGCAAAACTGAGATCACACTGTGGTTGGAAACAATGAAGACACTCACAGATTGCTGTCAATACATTCGTCCCTGCTTGAACGAAAAAATAGGTGTAGAAAAATGGTTATACAAGGCGCCAAGAAAAAGAGCAGCATTGTGCAATATAAGCAAGTTTGTGGGTCTATTCACAATTGATGCACAATGAAAGGCATCCGTAAGTAGTCTCGCACAGGAACACATCACACGGAGATGAGCTAACAACCAACATTTTCAAAGTTTCAGATATAAATTTTGCGGAGGAAGTTATATCTAAATGATATCTACAATGGTCTGGAAAATTGTAAATACCTGTAGGAAAACAATTCCTTTCACAGGAAAATCAGCGCCGGAAAGAGGAAACACTAGCGAACTGAGACCCAAGCATCAAAAGAAATTGTAGACAATGTGACATGTTGCGTGCAACACGTAAAAGAAGCTAGACTGCCTAGACTACTTAACAAAATGACAATGGGCAGTATAATCCAAGGTGAAGTAGTTATGTTAAAGTTTTTACATATATCACATTCTTAAGCATTGCCCTTAGAAAAGACATCACAGGGAAACCAAAAAACAGGGAATTAAAGACAATGTTGGCCCTAGATACAGAGCCAAAAACCCAATTGCGTGAGGGCAGATTATTGGTAATTGGAACCATTATATGGGGAAACCAAGAAAAAGAATTCCCATGGAGGCGTGTAGGTTTCCACAGTAAAAAACACAAGAAATTAGTGAGTGGGATTATTAGGAATCCGAAATGAAAGTTATCTGGAATAATGCAATCCCACTGGGTAAGGGCGTACAATCCAAAGCAAGAAGCCAAAACAACCGTACAATCAAATTGGACAAGGATGTTTTGGAACAATAGACATTTTACATATTTACCAGCTGAAAAAGGATATTGATTGTGCAATGAGATTGCATTGAAATTTTGGACTTACTATATCCATGCACAATATTGATTGATGTGTTTCTTTTCGCCATTTTCCTGTTTTTATGTGTTTTAATTTGCGCCACCCACCTGATTTTCATGAGCACTGTGTGTGCAACTTGCACATTGAGGCCCTCTACAATTCATATTTGATGCTGCTATCAGTTGCATATAAAATTGACTGATACATTTGATTTGTTTTGTTGGGCTATATCTGTACCGTCTCTTTGTCCATGTCATAATTCAGTTGTCATACAATACATGGTTTTCCATTTAAAAAATAAAAATATTGTCAAAAGGGGAAGCACCAATACAGCATTTTGTTTATCATGTGGCATAGCAAAACAAAATAGAGAGAGAATGCATTATAACACATACATTAAGTTAAATTAAGTTAGATAAAACTATAGTGCTGCTACTGAGTTCAATGTCTCCGTAGTCGCCATTCCCTGTTCTGCTCAATCCCTAAGGCTAGCCTGGTGCCCTTCTGTATCAAATAGGCTACCCCATTTAGAATCAAGTTTTTTTAGTGAACGGATTCCTCTTGCCTTGGCCAAAGCCTTCTCCATCTCGAAAGTCTCCCTCACTATTGCCCACCATTCCACAGAAGGAGATTTTGGAGAGATCCAAGCCCTAGCTATGGTGAGTCGAGCAGTCACCAGGATAATTGAAGTAAGGAATCCCAGCCCATGACTGTCCTCTTTATAGCCCAACATAATCTCGCTTACTGTTGGAGAATAGTATATTCTTAAGCGTAGCTTCAAGGCATGGCTTATCTTCTGCCAAAATATATCTAGCTCTGGGCAGGTAGCGAATATGTGGACTATGTCAGCCGGGATCATACCGCATTTGGGGCATTTGCTTCAATCGTCCCCTTGGCCTCCCCCATTTTGAACCCACCCTGCGATCCTCTATGGAGTATAGTATAGCATACAGATCGTCCGGAACTGCTGCAATTTTAAACTACCAGAGTGTATCGATCTGTCTATAGTTCCTAATGCCCGATTGATTGCTAGAGGAGTGATATTTGTCCCCAAGGTCTTACTCCATTTTGCTGCCAGCTTTTCACAGCTGTTTGGCCTGAACTGGCACAAGTGTTGATACATAGTGCTAATTGCAGCTTTCCGATTCTGCCCGTGTAAGCATTCCCATACCTCAGAGCCAGACCCAACTGTTCAAAAGTAGTCACGGATCTGGAGGTATTTAAAGAACGTCTGGCCTGGGAGATTGAAGGAGGATTGCAAGCTTTCAAATGACCGAAAGCCATTATGATCGAACAAAAGCCCCAGACGGTCAATCTCATACCTAGCCCAACATCTGCTAGCTTGGTCCTGAAAAATCTCAGGGAGCATAGGGTTGTCCCATAGAGGAAATTTATCATGAACAAGAGATAGAGAACATTTGGTTAAGATTCCCTGCAATACATATACGCTATCCCTGATGGTCCTAAAACAAACTCATTTAAAATAGTTAGGGTCGCTAATTCTTTATAGGAACATACGACTTTCAAGCCCCAAGACCAGGCGGTGACAAAAATCTTGTTTCACAGGGTCCAAAAGGCTATGAAAACGGCCAACTAATGCTGCCCAGCAATACATTTTGAAATCCGGGAGGTCTAACCCACCCTGGTCATACAGGAGTTTCATTAGCCCTATAGCCCGTCGTGATTTCTTATACCCCCAGATAAAACTACTTATCACACCTTCTAGCCGCCTAAAGAAAGAATTAGGAATTCGAAAAGGAATTGACCGAAATAAATATAGAAATTTAGGTAGTACCTTCATTTTAATAATATTACACCTCCCCATGATACAAATTGAGAGCTTATGCCAACTTCTCAGCTGCTTGGTTGTGACTTCCAGCAGGGGTCATAGTTTAATGCGGGTATAGGTTCTATCTGTGGAGGAATACGCACCACCAGATAAGTAGCTGTTGGACAGACCCCCGGTATTGGTCTGCTAGGCTGGAAGTTTGAGGAGCACTTGTGTCTTCTTAACATTTAGCCTATAACCATAGAGGAGGCCGAATTTGTTTCCTTCGGCTTCAATAAGATCTATTGCAGTTGTGGGGTCAGTAGTGAAGACAGCCATATCGTCTGCGTAAGCGGTGACTTTCAACTGGCTTGGTCCTGACATCAGGGGTAATATCTGTGTGTTGGATTGCAATGACCGGATGAATGGCTCTATATATAGTGCAAATAACAAGGGAGAAAGAGGGCAGCCTTGTCTAGTGCCCCAGTGTATTGGGAAGAGAGGTGATTGTAGGCTAAAATAATGCAGTTTGGCCTGAGGTTTATTATACAAAGCTTGTATCCATTTACAGTATCTTCCTCTCAAGCCAAATGATGGTAGTATTGCCCATAGATAGTGCCAGGCCACCCGGTCAAATGCCTTTTTGGCATCTAATAGGACTATGCCCATGCTCACAGCTGACCTCCTTGCTAGATCAAAAGCCCCCACTGTGGTGTTCACATGGGCCGTGGTATCTCTGCCCTGGATAAAGCCATGCTGCTGGCTGGAAACTAAACCTGGCATCATAGGCGCCAGGCGAGTGGGCAAGATTTTGGCGAAGATCTTAGGGTCTGAATTTATGAGGGATAGCGGCCGGTAAGAGCTACGCTCCTCGGGTGGCTTATCCTTTTTTTAAAAAAAAGAATAAATTGGTCATGTTCCACGATTCAGGAGCCACCCCCCTTGCCCCTATGAGCCTGATGACCTCTACCAGTGGTGGAGCAATAATGCTCTTAAAAGCTTTGTAAAACTCAGGCGGTATTGAGTCCTCGCCAGCCGCCTTCATAAAAGGAAGCCTAGATAGGGCTTCCACAACCTCATCCTGCAAGATTTCTAATTCTAGAGAGGCCGAATCCTCCTCACTCAAAGCCGGCAGGTTGCTCCCCTTGATGTACTTCTGGAGGCCATCCTCATCTAGTAGTATAGATTGCGTGTAGAGCCTTTGATAGAATTTGGAGAATTGTTCGATTATAGCTTGCGGGTGCGTATACAGCACCCCGTTCTCCCCTTTTATGGCCTTTATCTGAGTTTTAGCTCTATTGACTGCTAACTGATGTGAAAGCACCCTCCCAATACGATTGCCATATTCATACTGTAAGGTCCAGTGCTTGTTATAGCTCACGGCTACTTTCTCCCTCAGCGCCCTGCTCATGGACAGCCGTTCATCTACTAAGGAGGAATACAGTAGCACCTGATCTTGGGTACCTCACCGGACTGCCTCTGCGTGGTGTATTTCGATCGTCGAGAGTGTTTGAAGGGCACCCCTGACCGCAGCCTCCCATTTTTCCAATATTATAAAGATTAATTTGATTAATATCTCCTCTGTTGATGCCCTTTTGGATATTGTTGCTTGATACAAGTAGTACCCAGGTCTCTATTGAGTGTATGGGTAACTCCTGTTGTATATACTACCACTCCAGACTAAAGCCACCTATAAGAAGAAATTACCAAAAAGTAAGGCTTAATCTTGAATCCAACTCCACCCTTGCACATGCTCCCGGGCTCATACCTCCAAAAGAAAAACACTGTCAGAAATTTAAAAACAAAATATTAGGGGATCATTCTTTTTGTGTTTCTGCATTTGTCTTCAATTTGAAACCATATGAGCCCCAGTATACAAATCCCTCCCCCTTCTAAAAGTCCAGGCAGTGGCCTGCAAAGTACTCAACTTTTCCTCCTGTAGCAACAACAAACAAAATAAACCTAGCCTCTAAAGTAAAATTGGTGCCTGCCTTGGTCCCCCATCAGCCCATCTACTAAAATATCTTAAAAATGTAAACCTTTACTGGGATATCCAAAAAAACAGAGAGAGTCTCTGCTGACAAAGGATGCTGTAAAATAGTGCTTTGCTTTCAGACTGGATGGCACTCAATTCAACAATGACATCAAATAAGGGGTAAGCCCCGAAAAGGAAGTTGGCATACTCTCTGTAGAATACAACAACCCATTGTATCTTTCTTCACGTATATCCACACTAAGGGGAAAACTGTTTCAAGCAAATTCAGCTTCACCTACTTATCTGTTTGCAGAAAATGTTTACCTGCTAAACTGGTATCGCAAGAAAAATATGTTGCTTTATTGATATTGATAATTGTTTGTAACGCGCATGATTGCCCAAGGGCGTCTTGGCGCTGGTGTCTGAAGTGATGACGGTAAAGATAGCCCTGTATAGATGACAAAGAGGAGGTGCTAAAGGGGCAGGGCCTGTAAAAAGAGCCAGGTTTTAAATTGTTTCCTGAACCGCATATAAATGGGTTGAGCTTTGGGAACGCATTCCACAATTTGATGGTAACATCAGAAAGACTTCTTCCTCTGCAGGATGCTTTCCTGATTTAAGACATAACTATCGATTTGGTGGAGCCAGAACGAAGGGGTCTTCTGGGGATATACCAGCGGAATATTTTTCTTAGATAGAGTGGGCCAGAATCTTGAAGGTCTTTTTGTGCTGAGCAGAGTGCCTTAAAGGCTACTCTTTTTCTGACTGGAAGCCAATGTAGCATCTCTGTAGTTTGGGAGACTGATGCATATTTTGGGATCTTCATGAGAAGGCGAGCTGCCTCATTTTGAAGTGTTTGCAATTTATTCATCTGCCTTGTTTGAATGCCCATATAAAGGGCGTAACAGCAGTCAATCCTGGAGAAAACTAATGTAACGATTACTGTTTTATGTAAATCAAAAGGGATGAATGGGAAGATCTTTTTCAATGTTCTTAAAAGGTAAAATCAGGATTAATCTGGTATGAAAACTTGAGCTTGCTATAAAAAAATCACCCCCAGATGTTCTGACCTTAGTGACTGGAGGGGGAAGAGGACCTTTGATGAAGTTGAAGAAAAATATAAAATTTCAGGATCTTGCTGAACAGAATCAGGCAAACACCTAATGCAGTTCAGTGTTGTAGCCTGCGTTCTTCCACCCATCTGTGTATGGGTCCAGGTCACACAGATGGCAGAGCCATGGAAGTAGTCAATGAGTCTGCCTTGTCCCTTTGTAGATTAGGATGCCCGAGATTCCACTGTACTGCAGCAAGCTTACCAAGTGGCCACAGCAGGTCTTGAGTCATTTGCTCTTCTTTGAGATTACCTGCGTAGTCAGGTGAAACCACCAACGAGGATCATCAACTGAACAAAGACTTATGAGAAAGGGTAAAATCCTTTCCCATGTGAGTGTTTCAGAGATGATGACCCGTTGGGAGACTTTCATACTCCTGGCCTCACAGTCAATGTGCATGTGTACAGGAAAGCCCTGTTGGGAAGAGGAAGTGGAATTCAAAAGGCATTTTCAAATATTGTCTAACAAACATAGAGAGGCAGCACAGCCTCTTTTCAGGTGGTTGAGCGCTTCACCATGGATACGGGAAGCACTGCACAGAACGGCAGAAACACATGTGCTTACTACCTTCCTGTGTACCTGCACCAACCTGAACAAAGATCTACATAATATGACTGCTCCTTTGCATCTCACAAACTCACTCCGATATGGGATGATAATGGAAATGCCCATTCCAACAGATTTCTCCACTTATCTCTTCCTCGAACCATACCAGCTCCGGACCACAACTATACACAAAAATCTCAGACTGGACAACCCAGTGCAGTAACCAGCTAAGCAGACTATATCATAAGAAATGCCATAAAGGAACTTAAAGGGCTGTTTAAAGCTACCAGCATACTTAAAACTGTAAAATCATCATCCACCACACTGCTATGCTCTGTGCCCCATAACACAATAACCGCACTTCAATAGTCATCAAGCACGACGTGGAAACACTTCCCACATAGGATCAAAACAAAGACAGCATCCTTCCAAACACACACCCTACACAGTGTAGCATGCTACCCCTGTAGGCAAGTGCTTCAGCGTCCCCCCTTAGGGGTAGTAAGTGCTATCTAAATGCTGCAATACAATACAATAGCTCAAAACTCTGGTGATGAACCTGGTCAATGAGACTTGGTTTTATGCAGCCTTAGTGCATGTTCGTGAACCGGAGTCTTCACATTTGTTTTGTGTAATAAGAAGGTAATTCATTAACCAATCAGAAAACAGAAGTTATCAAATATCCAAACTTTTGAATGTGCTTCAACCTAGAGCCTTTTGCGCTATGATATAATGAAGAGTGAAGAGTCTTCTATCTGTACGACAGCACTTTCTGTACAGACACTGCTTCATTACCCCTCTGTCTAGTGCCTCTAGTATCTTTACCTCATCACCACTGCCAATATAGCACTACTACCTTTTTCGATATTACCTCTGCCAACATTACCTTAACCATTTTTACCTGGTCAGGCTATAGTAATCATTCATTTTGGCTTTATCTCAACACTTTGTTCTCTTTGTGATCTTTACCTCTTCAACAATGCTTAACTATATCTCTTACCAGTAACATGCCTCTGTTTTCTTTCAGTTAAACTAAGTATAAATCATTTTATTTTAAGTACTTAAAAATTCAATACATATTTTACTCTTGTCCAAACCCTATTGCTAACCCTAACTTTAAACTAGTAGGTATGTTTATTTCATTAATTAAATCAGTTTCAGTTCAAATATATAAGGTCCCTTTGCCATAGCCCTACAGCTAACAATTACTCTAACCATGGTTAAGTCTTTTTAAAATGATGGTAAATTATTTCACATTTATTTTAAGGCAATATGGCAAATTTACTCTAATCCCCCTGCTAATTCTGTCCTTAACAATAACCATTGTTTTTTTATTGTATTAATTATATTAAAATAATTTATTTTCATTATTTGATTTCCAGAAAACAAGGAATCCTTCAACTTTAATGCTATCCCTCAACCTTAACTCTAACTCTGACCCTATCAATAATGGTATCAATATGAAATAATATTTTTTTCAATGTAATTAATTTGAGTTATTTTTTTACTTTTTCAAGACTCTTACCTTAACCCAAACACCTACCAATAGTAATTTCACGGTCTACATTATAGCAGAAGAGTCAATGGGCTGATAGAGGCAATGGTTAGAAGAGATAATGTTTGACAAGTAATGGTATGTTCTCTCCCTAGAACAAAATAGGTTGTTCTTCAGCAAGCCAGAGAGGTTTCAGAAGGTTTTCATATTGGATGACTTCACATTGTCAAGGAGGTCATGGGGATAGATGGAATGATGCTGTAGTGCACGGAGAGAGATATGACGCACCTGCAGACGTCTCGAGAAGAACTGGAGAAACAGCAAATCCTCGGAAGACCGCACCACCTACAAGAACGCCATGGCAGAATACCACCAACGCATCAGATCCACCGAAAGGACCTTCATCCAGAACAAGATCCTCGCCAACTCCAGCAACTCAAAGGAACTCCTCAGCATCATCTAGGAATTCACCAAACCCCCCAGCGAAGCCACGGACATCACCCCCTCCCAGGACTTCTGCAACAAGCTCGGCTCCTACTTCCATCTGCAAATCAAGTGCCTCTATGACAACTTCAACGACCAGGCACCTGACTCCAAAAACACTCCAACCTCCAGCAACGCCAGCCATCCTACCATCTCCTCCTGGACCCCAGTCACCACCGAAGACACCGCATCGACCATGAAAGGCATTCACTCAGGAGCCCCCACGGACCCCTGCCTGCCGCACATTTTCCACAGAGGCGCCGCTGCCATCGCACCGGAACTACGATGCACCATCAACGCAACATTTTGAGACCGGCACTTTCCCCGATGACTAGAAACGCGCAGAAGTCAGGCCCCTACTCAAGAAGCCCTCAGCAGTTCCTATGGACCTCAAGAACTACCGGACCATCTCCCTCCTCCCCTTCACGGCCAAAGTCACCAAGAAGACCATCAACATTCAACTAACAAAATTTATAGAAGAGAACTCCATCCTCGACCCCTCCCAATTCAGATTCCGCAGCAACCACAGCACTGAGACCGCTCTACTTGCCGCCACAGACGACATCCGCACCCTCCTCGACCAAGGACGCACTGCGGCCCTGATCCTACTCGACCTCTCTGCAGCCTTCGACACTGTCTACCACCGCACACTCACTACCAGACTCCACAACGGCGGCATACAGGGAACCGCCCTCGACTGGCTCTGTTCCTTCCTCACCGGCAGAACCCACGGAAATCAACTGCGGGGTACCCCAAGGATCATCGCTCAGCCCTACGCTCTTCAACATCTACATGCCCCCCCTCGCCGCCATCGTCAGACATCACGGACTCAGCATAGTATCCTACTCCGACGACACCCAGCTCATCCTCTCCCTCACCAAAGACCCCATCACCACCAGACTCAACTTCCAGGAAGGAATGAAGGACGTTGCATCCTGGATGAGCAGCAGCTGCCTGAAGCTCAACTCGGAGAAGACAGAGGTCCTCGTCCTCGGACTGTCCCCCTCTGCATGGGACAACACCTGGTGGCCCACCGCCCTCGGCAGCCCTCCCCAACCCCACGGACCACGCCCGGAACCTCAGCATCGCACTTGACTCCTCCCTCTCCATGACCCGACAGGTCAACGCCGTCGCCTCCACCTGCTTCAACACCCTCCGCATCCTTCGGAAGACCTTCAAATGGATCCCCCCGAATCAGGAAAGAACTTCACCCACGCACTCATAACCAGCAGACTGGACTACGGAAACGCCCTCTACGCCGGGATCAACAAGTCTCTGCTCCACAAACTCCAGACCATACAGAACACCACAGCCAGACTCGTCCTCGGCGTCCCTCGACATGAACACAACCCCCAACTCCTGCGAAACCTCCACTGGTTCCCCGTCGAGAAGAGAATAACTTTCAAGATACTCGCCCACGCCTACAAATGCCACCACAACACCGGACCCCAATATCTCAACGATAGAATCTCCTTCCACGTACCCAAGAAAAACCTCTGATCCGCCGACCTCGCCCTCGCCGAACCCCCGCGCATCAGCAAGAACTGGTGGAAGAACCTTCTCCTACATCGCGGCCAAGACCTGGAACAGGCTCTCGATCGACATCAGACATGCCCCCACCCTGCACATCTTCAGGAAGACCCTCAAGACCTGGCTCTTCGACTGACCGGAGCTGCTCCTCCCTCCCCCAGCGCCATGAGACCCTCACGGGTGAGTAGTGCGCATCAAACTCCCTGATTGATTGATTGATTGATTGATTGATGACCAGCTGTAAAGGCAATGATGTGTTAATCCTGCACGACTGTGTGTTACTACATTAAGTGACGCAACATCCTGGACCACTGTATTATTCCCACCATGTCGTGGGACATTACGTTGTCTTGGATAATGGGTGCCTGACTCCCACTTTCGTAAAGATTTATTTGATTAAGTACTCTTATCATAGTTCTTTATTAATTAACTATTAGTCCAAACGTTTTTGTATTTCTTACTTTAATAATGCAATGTTTCACAGTTTAGTAATGGTGATTAAGGGCCCTATATATATACTGGTATTATATTGACATACTCCATCCACCCGCCCACCCGATTTAAAGGTGGGTGGATTCTCAGTTTCCTCATGGTAGAGACTACTTTGCCTCCATCGTGGCCAAACTTCTCAGACGGCTCTGGGGAGTAAGGACAGTTGGAGAAATGGCTACATGTCCCCCTACCCAATTTGGATAGGCGAACATGTAGTCATTTATATTGTTTCTTACCGCCAGGTAAAACGTGGCGGTAAGGAACAATAAAACCGGTAAAATGCTCCCCCTGCCATGGAAGGAGACTCCCATGGAGAGGGGAGCATCATATTATTTCTTTTAAAAAAGAAAATCTTGTTTCGGTATTTCCTTTTTGAAAAGCAAAAAGGATTACTCTGTGCTACAGGGCTGTGTCCTGCTGACGCAGCCCCACAGTAAAATGCATTGAAAGGAACCACCGTAACTGCAGTTCCTGGCAATGCTTTTATAAATGACCGCCTGCTTGACGGTCATTTATAAATTAGGTGGGGGGGACTCTTCACCATGGGCATGGAGCAATTTACTCTACCCCCATAGAGAAATGGTGAGCCACTCGCTGTGAGTTAAATGGGGCACTTAGTGATGTATGGGATGGGATGTATGGGACTTGATATAGTGGGGGTTATACCATCCTACGCACATGAACCATAAAACCTTACCTAGAGAATTGCGTTCTGCAGGCTGCAGGCCATGCCTGGAGACTTGCTAGTTCTTCAGTCCTCAGCTGTGGCATTGAATTCACATCTAGCAATATCATCTAGAGTATTGCATTCAAGCAAGGTGCCCTTCCCTGAGTACTTTGTTTACATCCGAAAGTCTTTTGAAGAATATAGTACAATTTTCAGGAGGCTTGCATCAAGTTCTGGAGGCCTCAGTCGTAATATTGCCACTAGTTCTCATAAAGTATTATGTTCACTGCTGAACATCTCAATTATAGTATTGTGTCTCCTTGGGGACCTCATTATTGAAACTGGTGTGGTAGAGGGGACTCACAAGGAGCATTCCATCTTCTTCTCTTGGTTTCCAGGAGTATTACGTACAGCTCTGGAAGCCTCATTTGGAGTATTGCGTTCAGTGCTGGAAGACGTATCTCAAATTGTGTCCAGTTTGGAAGGCCTGTTGTCATAATCAGAGTTCAAATTTCATATATTATCTTGTTCTGTGGCTTCATCTCGAGTTTTTGGTCTATTTCCGGTGGTAACCTCTCCTGTAGGCTAAAGAACCACTGTAGTCTAAAATGAAAAATTGGAGCCATTTTGGGAGAAACAGAAAGATCTTAACTCATCTACACTGAAGGAAATGCAGAAGGTGGGACATGATGGAGCGATGTATACCGTTAAACATTATAAACACAACCAAAGACTGCATCTTGCAGCAGAGGAGTACTCAGGAAGCTGAGGAATAATATTATTTAGGATACTTTTTATGGTTAGTGTTGGAGATTTAATGGAAAATTGGGGACTAAATTTAGCATCACAGGACATCTCTGGTGAATAATTGGGAAACTCTAGACATTCCCAACTGTAGGTTCCTGAAAGGCCGACAGGGCTGGAACAAAGTCAGTAGTGTATCAGATCATTAATTGGGATGCTCCTCAACAGGCTGTTATCTCAGACAACACTTTTGTCCTGGGGCTAAACGTCAGTAAGAGCAGAAACCTGTCCATCTCAGATGGTAGGGATTTGTCCCTATCACTGATTGCCTTTCACTGACACTGGAACATTAGACCTCTCTCTATCTTTCCTAGTTACCAAGTCTGCTGGCGGCTCCTGCTGAGGATGTCTCTGTGGTGCAGGCTGTGCTGAAGACGTGGGTGCTAATGTTGCGGGACAAAAGAGAGATTCTTTTAAGCGGTGACTGCTGTGAGCTCTGGTCTGGTGGCCAACAATGACTGACCAGCTCTTGTCTCTCTATCTCTTCCTCTCTCTTGCAGAGCCCTACAGCCCCGCCGTGTGGGTCATGATGTTCGTTATGTGCCTGACTGTGGTCGCAGTGACCGTCTTCATCTTCGAATATTTCAGCCCAGTGGGCTATAACCGGAGCCTGTCAACTGGAAAATGTGAGTCCCTCAGATAAATACCGTACTCATGTTATTTGTCTCTCCTCTCCTCCTTTCCTCATCCTTCAGTCCTTTCTTCATGTCTACCCATTCTTCCCCATCATCTTTCTTCACCTCCGATTATCCTTATTTCACCCCACCCTTTATCCATTTCCATCTCACCTTCCATCTCCTTTTTCTATCTGCACTCTCTCCCTTCTATTCCTTCACCCATCTCGCTCCCTCCCTCCCTCTCTCTTTCATTCTTTCTCTTTCCATCCATTTTTCCTTCTTGTTCTTTCTTCCTAAATCCTTCCTACCTTTAACCTCATTCCTTCCTTCACTCCTTTTTTCTTTCTCTCCTTTCTTCCTTTCCTAACTTGCTCATTCTTCACAACTCTTTCATCTGTCATCCCTCACATCTTTCTGCCCCCTTCCTTTCGTCCTCTCTCTTCCTTTATCCCAATTGCCTCCCTCCGGAACAAAGCTGTTTCAGTGTTTTTCACTCTTTCTTTGTGCTTTCTCTCCTGCATGGAGAATCATTCAGAGGGGTCAGGTCAACCTTTTTTATACATTTCATAGAATTAATGGTAATCATTTGGGAATTATGTGGGTGAGCATCAAAGGAAGTCCACTTCGCCTCTGCCTAAATCTTGATATCTGTACTTGGGGTAGTGCGAGGACTGGAAGAAGGGGCTATTTGAGTAATTAAATTGTGATAAAAAATCACCTGAAGCAAGGCTGCGTGTTGGGCCCACTTGTGTTCAGTTATATTTTACAGATTCCCAGTTGAAGTAAATGGCGAGTATTGTCAACCAAAAAAGTTGGGTCAACTTAGTGTAAATGCTCTTGCTTGTGGCAGTGATATCCTGGTGTGTGACTCATGGTCTCCATTGGTTCCCGACTGTAAATTTGCCTGGAAAACAAATGGACATTTGATTGAATAGTCTAACGAAAACCTTTATTTGGATACTCTTCTCGTGCCTGAACTCTCATTAAAGACCACTTTCAACAGATTGAGCTTACAATTAAAAACAAGAGGCCTGAATCAATCTAATCTGGAACTTGTTGAGAAGTCACTGAACCTGTTTCGTAAGCACATTTAGATAAAGTAATCCCAATGTTCTCATATGCATTACAAGTATTAGACCTGCAGAGGTGATATACGAACTAGACATACAATATATGCATACTCTTTTCAATATATAGAATGGTGTCTCATAAGCTTTACGTACACAAAACTGGATATCTGATATATGCAGGCTGTGTTTAATATACACCATAGTGTCCCACTTGCTTAATTCTCTTGGAATTTTAAACTGTTGGGCCTAGTGCCCTAGAGAAAAAGTCTTGCTATATGTATTTAGAATAAATTACAAAATCACAAGAGCACATTATTGTCAGGTGTTCTGTTCACTTGCATTATAAGGGGGAAGTCTTCCCCTAGACTAAATTTCACGGATATTTGGGAAGCTTTCTGTTGCACTATGAACTCCAGCATTTATGGCAGAATAGAGAAATTAGCGCTTCCTCTTCTAGTAAGCAATTGATTAGCAATCGTACAAAACTGTAGTTTTATGATTTAGATCAACTGGAGAGTAATATATGTACAGCACCAGGGTATGCAGTCCTTGTTACATCTTCGCAACTGCAGCCACATCTGACAGTTTTTACATTTCAGATATTGTCCAACCCTCATGCCGAGTCTGGTGGATCAGTGGAATAAGGAATGCACTGTAGGGATGTAGGTGACCCCCCCCCCATCTCCCAAGTCACAGGTTTCAGTCCCAGCGGCTCCACTCACCCTTCCATCCTTTTGAGGTTGAGGAAATGAGTACCATTGAATGGGGTACTCTCTTATAACTTCTCAGGATGTGTTTCAGCATTGGTTGTATCAAGACACCCCAGAAATTTGCAGACCTGTTTGAGCTTTAAAGACGTTTTAGGAATTGTTAATGTATTTTAATTGCTGACACAAAGTAATTTGCCCACATTGTTTTATGATGAATTAAATGGTGTATTATTTATTTGTATAAAAGTTTTATTTTTAACCATATCTACAGTAAAGAAATTAGGGATTGGGAAAAGACCAACCCCTGGTTGTCACCTGCCCTTTGTTGATCAGTAGTGATGCACGGTGTAAAGGAACATGTTTTTGCCTTTACTAGTACGCTTGAGCCAGAATCATGAACTTGTGCATAGCTCTGATTTTAACCTTGGACCAGCACACCATGTTTAGGGGTTTTAAATCATTATCTCAACTCCAAAAATCTTGATGTAAGCACATCTCTTCAAAGTCCTGCCAGCAATATTCTCATCATGCACTTGACATAGATATAACAATATATTCACATGGTTTCATTTGCCATTCAAAGTCCTCTTCTAGCCTACCTGTGCTCTTTATTGGTAAGGGGTTGTCCCACTAGACCCTTTGCAGTATGGTCCTAGAGAAAGCACACATGCAGAGACAAGACCCAGTTGGTAATAAATCATATCCGTGTCTTATGACTGATGCTGGGTGCAGAGATCTTTATTTTGTGCCCTTGTTTGTTAATTTCTTTTCAACTACTTTATCTCTTTCAACATACACAATCCATACCGTGGTTTATATTTCTCATTGGATGCCTCATCCTAGCTATTGTTTTTTTCCCCTGCATTATTTCAGTATCATATTTAATAAACAAAAACATGTGTCATGACCATCCTGTCTAAATTCCATCCAATGTGAATACACCTAAATTATGATATTAAAAAAACTTTACATAATATAAAAATACTAAGTAGATGATATACAATAAAATACAATTTCGTTGATTGATTAGAGCATTGGGTGTACTGACTTAGGGTGTGACCCAATGGTAAAGCAAACAATTTCGTCCCACTGAGGGTGTAGATATTGTGGGGCAATTCCTCATCTCTTACAAATGCTGCCCCCTACAGTGGTTACTGTTCATATAAAAAAGCCAGGTATTCCAGGGTTAAAGGTCCAGATGGATTGCTAATTTCAGTTGAAAAGAAGGTAGCAGTAAATTGGGAAAAAAGATCTTGTCCGTCCTTTCAAAGAGTGTTTCAACAGTGGAAAGACATATAAAGGTATGTGAGAGAACCTCCAAACTATAAGCATATAGCTCTCCCAGACACAGTAAGCAAAATGTTCTGGAAATGCCTATTAGAGTCTCCACAATCAGTAGGAGCCACGAGCAATAGGCCTTTAGGTGAATTTCATCTTGCCAAGATAACATGATGGCATTGCAGACGAGGCCAAATAAATATGGCCTGCATAAGGGCAGGCAGTTTACTACTCTTTTATTGATTTTTCTATGTCTTTTGATATAAAAACAGGTAACATTGGAAGATACAGACCATGTTGCATGGGGTTACTCTTCAAAGGTAATGGAATCATTACTTGTATAGCAGTGATTTGGATTCAGCAACTGATATGAAGTCAAATGTTCCTGGTTCGCCCACTGTCTCACCACAGAAAGGAATGAATGTGCCCACCCTTCCTTGGAGAGTACACCACTCTGATGGTATTACGGGTCTGGTTAGCGGTGCCTGGTGTCTAGGCTCAGTTACTGGAGTCTCATTAGTCTAGTAGGCAGTGGGCTACCTCTATGAAATTAGTGGCTGGTGAGTGTAAGAAACTGGGAGTATTAGTTGGTAGGGGTACCTACCCACCTTGAGTAATAATCACAGTGCTTGATAGGTTGAATCAGTAAAGTGAATAGATTAACCTGATCTCAGCCCCCTGGTAGCCATGGGAGAAAGCAGACAGGCGTAGCTTAGAGGCAATGTGTAAAGTATTTATGCCATCCTAAAACAGTTATAAAGTCAAAACAAAACACATGAAAAATTCCAAATCAAAACAAAATGACACCAAATTGACAAAAATCCAATCAGAGGAACCGCAGACATGATTTCTTAAAGTTTAAAGTTTAAAATAGCGCCAAAAGCATTAAGCATCAAATGCGTCATCTGGTTGTCCTTGATTGGTACCTAGAAGTTAAGACCAACCATGATGGAGCGTGGGTCAGATACAGGCACCAGCTTTGACCTGGTCAGAAGTTTTAAATGCAGACTTAGTCTCCGAAATAGAAGTAAAAAAAATCCTCAGTGGGGCAAGGCAGCAGGCTTTGGATGAAGAGGGCTCCATTAGATCAGATGGCCCCTGGACGAAGTCCCGGTGAAACCGTTGACATTTGGCGGGAAAACTCAGAAAGGGAGAGCCTGAATTTTGCTCCCAAGGAAGGTCCCTCTCCACCTGATACTTTTGGTGCTTTCCAGTAAAAGTTTCTACATTTAGACTTTGTCACTTTTTTGGAGCTTGGATTCTTCCAGTGGGATAGGCTGCAGGCTGTAGCTGATGGGGCTCCATGAAAATGGATACCTTCTTCGCAAAGTCTCGCTAAATCAGATTTGCGGCTGCAAAAAATCTCAGAGCAGACACAATGTCAATTTTCAGCCCATCTTCGTTGAATTGGCTGGGCAGGTTGGTCCTGGTCCTCCAGAGGTCTTTGGAGTCAAAAGGTTCCTAAGTCCTAGGTTTCAGTTGGTGTTAGGAGGAGTACAGTTTGGCACAGCCCAGAGTTTCAGGACTTCAGGAACAGCATTTAGGGTCAAGACTAACTCCAGCAGAAGCCACCAGCAGTGTCCAGGGCAGATTCAGTTGGAACCGGTCAGCTGGGCAGTTGGAGGAAAGGCCTCTTGTAGCTTGTTTTGTCCCTGCCGCTTGAACAGGAGGAATGCCTTGTGACGCTTAGAGTCCACTTCTTTGTCCTGGGTATTCAGGTTCTTGGCCAGGGACCAAGGGTTCATATGGTAAGCTTTTCAATGGGACAGTCATCTCCAGCTGGTAGATGCTCACAGAGTCCTATAGCACAGGGGAGGATCAGGGACGAAGCAGTTTTACCTTCGATGATAGTAAGGAACTTCCCCTCTTTCCCTCGTTGGTGTTCAGCAAGTTTCCTTATCTTGAGTAGCTGTTTCCAGTGTCTTAATGCTTCAGAGCAGTTACCCTTCCACACTTGCCCCCACAGTTCTCACAGATAGGTGGTTCTCTTCTGGGTTGCTGCAAAATTCTTTTACTGGTGAGCTGAAGCTTAGCTTCTTCTATCAGACTGTCAAACACATTTTCTGACTGCAGGTTACCACAGAAACATCTTCTGAAGCCCAGACTCTGTTCCCAGGTCTTGTAGGGAGAATTGCCAACCAAGTAAAGCCTAGGTTTGGATCTCTGCTCACTCACCCACACTGGTGTGGGGTATTTTTCAGAAGACAAGTGGAATGTTGAACAACCTATTTGCTGATGACGCCAATCTTTTATAATTTCCTGATGGACAGGCTGATCCCATCAGGGGGTCTGCTACTTTTAAATCCTGGGTGCACTTCCTATCCTGGGGGCATGGGAATAAAATGTAGCATGTGTCTCAAAGATCTCAAAATCAGAAATCAAGAACTGGACAATGCTTTTATCTAAGGTTCAAAAGTGAGCTCAGCATCAAATTTGATCCCCAAGTTCCTTACCAACAGGGTAAGGACAAGGGGGAAATCCCATCTCGGATGGCCCCCAAAAATTAGCAACAGGGATAAATTTGGTACCAAAGAAAGAATCTCAGTGTTTGTCTGAGTTCAATTTTAATTAATTGGTGTTCCAGTCCAAGACTGACCTAATACGAAATTTGAAAGAACTCAATGGTGAAGGAATATTTTCATGAAAGGCCAAAAGCAGCTGTGTGTCACCTGCATAGGTAACAACTCTAACTTCCAAAGACTTCACAATATTGGCCAATGGTGACATATATACATTAAAAAGGGTAGGGCTAAGAGCCAAACCCTGAGGGACGCCGCAGTCCAAAAGCTTTGCTGCAGACGTAAAGGTAGGGAGAAAGACAGCCTGCGTGCGGTTGCTGATAAAAGATTTAAACCATGACAGAGTGAGATCAGCAATGCCCATGCCTTCCAGTCTCTCAAGCAGAATAGCACAAGAGACCGTATTAAATGCTGCAGACAAATCTAAAAGCACTAACATAACTGAACCATTTCTGATAGCTAAAAAATTTTATATCAAAGGGTCATTGTATCAAAATGGTTATCTTGGCATGGCGTTTAAGCCCTTCCTATCCCTGTGTGGGATGCTCGCGTATTTTGTGATAAATATAAGTCATTTTGGCTCAATTACTGTAGTGTTCAGGACTTAGACTGGGATTGTAGGATGCAGGCCTTCTGATTTCAATCTATTTATGTTTAACTGGGGCACTGATTTGAGTTCTTAGTCCATTGGAGACCATTCAGATGATGAAGGGTGTTGGATAAGTGTAGGATCAAATAAAGGATAATATACCAGTTAACACAATGCCGATGTTAGCGTAAGAGTCTTGATTTTCTCTCTTTTTTGGAGGACCATTGAAAACGGAATCATTGTAACCAGAGTCCATCATGTGATCGACCGAATCTGAATCAGAATCCATATTCAAATCAATTAGGTCTCTTACAATATTCTGATATATTTGTGTTTCTTCCTCTTTTCTAGAGGGTCCTTTTAGGGGATGATATCCTCTGTCATCAAAAAGGTTGTAGTTCACCAATTGCAGCTCTTCTGTTTGTGGAAATCATTTTTTTGTATTTGTGCAGTATTGTTATATTTCTATATATTCTTTACAACATCTATATTTTCCGATACATTAGATGAAGATAAAGAGGCAGCACTCCTGCCACCAGTACTGGGGATCTCAGCTGCACCAGCACGTAATTCGGACATGCATTTTTTAAAGATCTTTAACCTAGGCTGGCACAGACTAATTAACTGCCCTTTGCACTGAAATAAACACATTTATAAATGTATGCAATTCCAGTTTAAAGATATCATCTTGCTGAAACTATCACCCAAGTGAATCCTCGTCCTCATAAAATATTTCCTCATTTTTTTCTCGTGCCATATTAAAGTGTTTATATTTTGAGTTTTGAACTTGTTGCCTGTTTCTTTAAAACTGAAAAGGACACACACAGCCGCCGCCGGATACAATGGACGGATTTGCAATGAAAGCATCGGCTTTCCCTGACCTGAAAGGTGCGTCTCAGCTGTAGTCATTTAGGAGCACGAAAGCAACGCCGTGTTCTTGAGGAAAAACAACAGCGGAACAGCCCTGGGGGATTCAAGTGAGGGAAAAAATTATCGTCTCGCGTCCACACGCCACGGACAAAAACAGCTGTCTACTATGGTAGGCGCAGGTACATGCGACAAACAAAAAAGCTCCCTGAAAACCTATTATTGGAATAACCGATTCAAGACGCCTTTGACAAACGTAAATAAAGAAGATAAAAGCCATATTTTATTAATGGTTAATTCATTACACAAAAAACACTACCAAGGGATAGGATTAATAGGCATAAAACAATTGAACGATGCATAAATAATAAGTGACTATTGCTAAACCCTAAATTATATGACAAAACCTAATACAGGATACATTTTGGATTAAAATTCAACCCTAGAAGGTTAACCTAAGTAGATATGAAACAAAGAACTACAAATGTGACTAAAATTGGCACAGGGTAACTAAATGGACCCAAACAGGACTCTTGTTAGCTTATTAGGACAGTGATTGGCCGGTGTCATTCCCTAGTTCTAACTAGTAGGGGCTGCTACCGGACGGGGTGGTGGGGGGGAGGGGAGGAGACAGAATTAAGAAAATAAAGGAAAAAAAGTACTTACCTGGGAATGGCCGGCCGCCGCCTCTCCTCGCCCTCTTGATCTTCCTTCTTCCTGTCTCCAGTCCCGGCAGTAGGAAGCACCCAGGCTCCACTAAGCCAAGCACAATGCTGCAGTGCAGCGTTGTGATTGGTCTGTGCGCCGTGGTTCGGCTCTCAGACGGGGACAAGGGGCCTGTGCATGTTCCCCACCAGGCTGTGCATTTCAGCCTGATGGGGAACATGCAAAGTGCGCTTGGGAACACAACCTCACATATTGTTGGCATGTTCCACCATCACTGCTAATTGGCATTACATCTGGCATGCCCTTTCCAATCTGGGTAATCCACCTGTCCGGCCACCATAGCAATGTTCCATAATTTCTCAGATGTTCCTGAAACTACCTTCCTCTGTAGGAGATGCCTCTCCACTTCCCTAGCAATTCCAAGATCGTCTTTTGAGACTTTGGCAGACCGTGGAAGTGCCATCATTATGCATTGGTACACAGAGATGTGCTGGATTACAACATTTGAGAGGACCATTTATAGGTAAAACAATCAAATAGACAAATTAGATGAAATCTAGTCCCAATGTTCGGACTCAACAAGCCCATGTTTCACCACTTGCTGATGATATTGCCTTCTAGTAGTTTTCCAACAAATTCACTGATAAGATGACCAGTCTCCTTACGCCACTGTTGCTCCATAATGGCTGATAGTGGCTCCCCACGCCTGTTCCTTCTTTGCAAAATGCATATCAGCAGAACAATGCTACAGCGGAGATGTCCATGGCTACACTCTGCGAGGCATTGAAAACAGTTGTCAGGGGGAAATGACTGCCCTGTCGGCTGGCATTAACCGACTGAGAAGAGAGAAACCAAAACAGTTAAGGGGATGATAAAGGAATTAGAGGCCATTCATAAACACACTGGCGCCTCCAGGATCTGGAGCGAGCTAGACAAAGTGCATGCACAACTTAATCTTAATTGCTTAGACCTAGATAGATATAGCAGAATGATGTGTCTTAAGCATAAGCTTTACACAGGGAACGTTCCAAGGCGCAACATGACAACAAACATGCTATAAAAGATGACAAGGGGAACAAGGCCACAGGAGACACACGAATAGCAGGTGTCTTTCATGAATACTATAAAACATTATACACAGCATAGTGGCTGGCGGGGTGACATCTACATCTGTCTGGAGAGGGTCCACATGACCAGGCTCACTCAGGCACAAGCAGGTAGCCTAGAAAAACCCATCCGAATTGAGGTGATCTCTGCCATTGTGGACTGAAGCTGCTCAAATCCCCAGGTCCAGATGGCTTTTCACCTCTGTTCTACAAAACCTTTTGCTCACTCTAGCCCCAGTCCTTACTAGATTGTTTAACACCTTCGTAGACATGGGGACACTCACTAAGCCCATGCTCGAAGCTTCAATCACTGTCGTTCCCAAGCCTGGTGAAGACAAATTATGATGCAGCACATATAGACCTATGTCCCTCCTCAAAGTTGGCATAAAATTGTTCACGAGTGTCCTAGCAAATAGACTCAACCCATTTATGCCCGGCCTCATCAAACTTGACCAGGCGGACTTCATCCCAAACAGGCGATGCGGGGACAACACAAAATGCATACTCCACATAATCGACAGAAGCGCTGTTCCTTGCTGTTGACGCAGAAAAAGCATTTGATAAAAGCACACTTGCTCTACCTATTTGGAACCCTAAAATACTTTGGCTTTGGGGATAGGTTCTGGCATTGGATCCAGAGCATCTATAGCTTCCCCCAGGCCAAGGTTAGGGTGAAAGGGTTTTTTCAGAGTCCTTCCCCATACAGAAGAGAATGCTGCAGAGATGCCCATTATCCCCACACCTGCTTGCTCTCTATATGGAGCCATTAACCTAACGAGGACGGACAGATCCCAATATCACAGCAGTCCCTTTCGGAAGGACAATGCATACTATTATCCTCTACGCCAAAAATGTGATTGTGACACTCACTGACCCAATGTTATCAGTGCCCGCCCTGGTGGCAGAACTCTGCCACTTCAGAGCATTTTCTGGGTTTAAAGTCAACCTCCAAAAAGCACTAATTCTCAATCTATTGGTACCACAGCGTCATAAAGACCATCTCTGCTCCTCATACCCTGTAACCTGGACTGGTGTGTCCATTCCGTACTTGGGGGTCAATCTAGCCCCAACCGCGACCAGGACTGCTGAGATCAACTACACTAGCCTTTTCACCCAAGTCAGGGCGGAACTGGCAAAATGGTGCCAGCTCCGACTCTCATGGCTAGGCAGAGTGGCTGCTGTAAAGGTGACTGTTCTCTTCAGGGTCTTATTCATATTCCAAGCCCTTTCGCTGACACATCCCAGGAACTTCCTATGATTTCTGCAGCTTATAATCAATAAGTTAATATGGGATGGGAGAGGGCTCAAATGCAAAGACAGCTCTCCTATCAGCCGACGGGGGAGGGTCCCCTAGGTGTCCTTAACATTACATGATATTATTAAGCTGCACAACTCAGTTTCATTGTAAGATGGGGCGGAATTACCTCAGAAAAGCATTGGTGCTTTATGGACCAGGCAGTAGCGAGAATTCACGTATGGAGGGTTCCCTGGCTACTCTGAAATCATAGGGCATGGGGATTGGGACTTGATTGTGATACAAAGAGGACTGAACTTATTTCCCTCCCAAAAAGATCCCCATCCTCGCCAACCCAGACGTGACCCTTGGCCTGCAGGCAGAACGCTTCCACCGTTGACAGGAGGGGTGCTGCAAATAGATAGGGAGTCTGCACTAGACTAATGTGGATTATTCCCTTCGACCGCTTGAAGATAGACTATGGTCTTGTGGAATCCGACCGAACACAATACCTCCAAATCACACCCCTCCATTAAGCCACATGCTGAAAGGTCTTTGAAGGCCTCTGAGAAATGGATATTTCTCAAGCGAGATGACAGACGTCTTGTCACTGAGATATACGCCCTTCTAGCACAACCCCCTCATGAGATAAATCTGCTGGGCAGAGGAGATGGGAGGCAGAACTGGGCTGTATACTTACAAACAAGGAATGACATCTATCTAATCCACACACACAACACACAATACATCCAGCACGGAGACTGCTTTTAAAATAGCTTCATACTGGTACCTGACTCCTGCTCGAGTCCAGAAGAGGTGCCTGGAGTGCAATAGGGAGTGTTGGAGAGTCTGCGGCGTCACAGGCACTCTATTACATCTACTCTGGAACTGCCCGAAGTTGTTCCGATCCTGGGGAAAAGTGCTGGATTACATTACTAAGGCCTTCAATACCCAAATATCATGGTTCCCCGCATACACCATGTTGGGCCTTCCCAGCCCATTGTTATAGTCACTGAGGTTACTGTGTGGCCGGTAGATGGCTCTCGCTCTAGGAGCGGCTCACCTGGCTATACTCTCCCTTTGGGGCTCCAATAGGGTCCCAGACTACATGGCATGGCTACATAAACTATGGTTCATCTGAGGTATGGAGAACTGATGTTCTCAGCTGGGCTAAAGCAGGAACCTATCACAAACTTTGGGCTCTGTTTATCGATATCCTATCTTCAGAATTCAACTAACTGATTTGCCCCAAAAACCTTAAATTGCTGCACATGATCCCATTCACCGCGGGACCCACCGAGACTTGCAAGTAGCGCACTAGGGCGAAGCATGATGCATGGAGCACATCACTAACGTGGGCGGTGGCCGAATGACAGTTTGTGATGGCTATCTTATATTTTCAGTTTGTACAAGAGTGAGGAGGGGATGGGTTAAAGGTAGGGGTGGGTGGATGTTTTGGAGTCATTTTTGCCTGTTATACTAATCCACTATGCTGCAGGCCTCCAGGTTGTAGGCGACACAGCTGTGTAAGGGGCATACGCTCTTTTGGCTGTTTAAACCTAATAAACAGAATTGATCCATAAAGTTAAAATGGAGCACACTTGTTAACATTCAATATACTTACCTATATTTTGATAATATTGGGGTGTTTCATATTTATTCTTATCGATATTTTTTACTTCTTTTTTATATGTTTTGGCAATATTTTTGTCACCAATAATCTTGTCATACAAACAGTACCCTGTTCGGCCAACCCTCCGTTTGTCTGCCTTATTTACAGGCGGGCAGATTGTCAGTTTGCCGACGGTGAAGCATAGACTGTCTCTGTTGACGGAATGTTTCCTCTGATGGAATAGGGGCTTTAGGAAGAAGGGAATTTGACTGCTTGAGCTAATTAGGGTGGATGATGTGGTTTTGCTGTCCCTTACTGCCAGGTAAAAAAAACTAATAATGATTGCCACAGTGAGAGAAAAACTTCCTCGGTGTGAGGGTTATCAGTTATTTGTTTTTTAACATCAAACTCTTCCCTTGGGAGTTTGTGTTTGAAAAACAAATACTTTGGTAAAGTTTGGTGAACGGCCATCTAAACTGATGGTAGTCATTCACCAGATATTTTCTACCTTGACAGGAAACTGACTTGCATGGCTCTTAGATCAGTAAAATAACACTTGCTCAGCAATAAGACAGTCTGAGCATGGTTTTGCTTTCTGGGGGCCCGATTCACAAAGGACCTCCACACTCATGGCGAGGGGCCCACACTCCTGGCAGGGCCTCCACACTGCAGTTTTTCATTGCAGAGGCCCAGCATGACATCTGGTCCTCCGCCATGAGTGAAGAGGCCCTTTGTGAATCGGGTCCTTCATGTTTTGACAGAACAGATGTTCATGACCACCATCTAGGTGCAATATATGATAAGTATGCATATAAACCGACCTCTATTTCATGGTGATGGGTTTGTGTGATGCGTCTTGAATATTAGTGCTGTTGGGAGTCTTTTGATACCCACTATATACCATCTTTAAGCTGTGTTGGACGTACATGCGCTGCTCTAATGTATTCTGTGGAGATTTTTATAGATGTGTCTTGATGGCTATTACTGCTGGGACCCACTTGATAGCCAACTATATTGCACATCTATGCTGTTTTGTACATAGATTGAGTGTTGTTTCAGTCTCGTGTATTGTTGTGTTTTATGTTGACATGTATTTGGCCAGTAGGGTTGAGAGCAATATGATGGCCAGCTATACAGAATACCTGGCCCTTGCTAGGTGTGTTTGAGTTTTTCTGTCTAATGTTCTCTGCTTTATTTCTGTGTGTGGTGTATCTTGTTGGTAAGTGTTATTGGGAGCGATGAGATAGACAGCTATAAGGAATATATGTGCCTTGTTGGTGGCTTGCAAATTTTTCTGTCTCGTGTTGCCTCTTGGATGCTAGTCTAGTGCAGTATCAATAGATAAAAATGAAACTTTAATCTGATTGATGCTTTAAGTAATGTGTTTGATTACCAGTAACTACTTGTGTCTCATCACTTCACAGGGATTTGTATCATCTCTTTCAATCCTTTTTAATAGATCCTATTCATTAATAGATGTAGTCAGGTTTTTTCATCTGCTTTGTATAAGCAATGCACCAGCCTCATCTTCTTCCCATTTTCTCAGTTCCACCCACCAACAGCTCTAGGATGGGGGATAGACAATTTTCCACTTGATCACTCTCAGTCAGAAGATCTGCTAGTCATCTGATGTTTCCCAGAAAATGGCAGAATACCCAGTAGGCATATCTTAGGATTCACTTGAATCTCTATTCCTGCACCAGAGTATCTAGGTCATTGGTCCAGAACCGCGAAAGTGAGGGACATGACCAAAACATATGCACAAATTCTGCCTCATTGCCTGAACAACATGGGCATCTAAGTGATACTGGAAATATTCTATGTAATCAGCTTGATGTGAGGTATGAGGGTGCAGTATATTGAATTGTAAACGTTTAGATCTAGCATTTATAGATACCAACTTTGGATGATTAAATATCTTTATCAATTCTTTTCAGAGATTTCCTCAGTCAGTTCATATGAACAGATTCCTTTCAGTGTGAGGAGGGTTGTCTTTGGATAGTCATTTAAAGTCCTATAAATCTGTGTCCCTGCTCTCCTAGTACAACTCATATTTAATATTATCTGTAGCACCCTTTGAGTACACAGGTCAGTCTTCCAAACTTTCCATGTGACGTGTAATGCCGAAGTTATTAAGTTATATGGCAGGAATTGTCCTGATGGAATATTATCAACTCTGCACATGTTCTCAATTTCTCATCCGCTATTAAATCTCATCGTCATTATACCTGCATGCGCACATATCCACATGTCTATCCTTCCAGAGAGCTAACATAGAGCGGATATGACCAACAGTGGTAAATCTGGAGCATAAGCCACTTTAGTCTTAGTGCGCGCTGATATTCTGGCCCAACAGTATCTAGCAATTACCCATCTATGTACCAGGTTTCAGGTTGAAAGAATTTCACTAGGGTGTCCTGCCTATTAAAAGTCTCTGTATATTGCACCTCAGCACCAGGGCTGTGTGACACCCACCAGGCCAGCCACTGCAGTTGTGCTGCCACATAATCCATTTCCATATCTGGGGCACCTAATCCCCCTTAACCCATTGGAAGCTGTAATATGGATAGTCTCCACCTATGTCTGTGCACACCCCATGTGAGATTGGCCAGTATGCTGTTCATATCAACAAAGATATATTTAGGGATAAGCAGTAGAATAGTAGCAAAACAGTACTTCATCGTAGTGATCACTAGTCTGCCTGCTGTAGACAGTGGTAACATTTTCCAGAACACTGCAACCTCCTTAACACCTGTCAGCAAATGGACCACATTTGCCTCTGGGACTTCTGAACCTCTTTGGCAAATATTTAGCCCCAAATACCATTACATTGTACATTCCCATGATATAGGAATTAGGGGTCGGGGTTCTTCTTGCGCTATTTCCAGTCAGCAAAGCAGGTACACACAAGACGTAGCACAGTTTACTTTAAAATCGGACACTGCCAAAACCCTGAAAATCCAACATGATCTTGTGGATATCATTGTGAGCACTAGCCAGTTACAATAGGACATCGTCTGACAATAAATATATGATGTGCTTACACCATCCAATCTTTATGCCTCACTGGTCTCTCCACTGCCTAAAATGCTCCACTTGGAGCTCCTCTGCCATAGCAAACAATAGGGGCGACATTGGTCATCCCTGCCTCGTGCTCCTCTCGAAATCTGGACATTCCTCCAATACATGTAAGAAACATCTGATGTTCATGGGTGTGAAAACATTCAGGACAAAACCTGTTCTATCATGGTGCACTATTACCGCCGGGACAGGCAAATTTTTGTTCACCATGGGTAATATTCTGTAGACCGCATCCACAATAAAAGTTCAAAGAAGCATCCAACAGGTCCTGATGTGGTTTGGGTATAGTCACTATACTCAGTGGCGTAACGAAAGTTGAGGGGGCCATCCTGCAAAGTACATGAAGGGGACCCCCCTATACTCCGGACCCAGTCAGGAGCTCTCAGGCCTAGGGGCCCGGCACCCATGTACAGCGCAGGAGGATGCCTCCTGGAGCTCAGAGCCCCCTTCCCACTGGTGGATGGCATTTACTGAGGAGGGGGGGCGGGCAGGCAAACAAAATAAATGAAAAAGAAAAACACTTACCGAATCATGATGACATGCTCCTCACTCCGACCTCTTCTGCTGGGACAGCAGTGTAGGCCCCAGCAATCTCCCTCAACCAATTCTGGCCTGCTCACATGCTGTTAAACCAAAGCGATACAAAAGGGGATGATGGACGGAACGTTTGAGCCAATCAAACACTCACCCCCAGTCAACTGATCTGGGTTTAATCCATCATCATTCTTTAGCTCACTCCACCACCCCAGTTCAGACATGGCCATATGCAAATCAGTCTGACCCTGTGCCTCATGGGAACAATCCAGCCCGAACTGCCAAGCCATGTCTTCCCTGGACCGGAAACAAGCATCCTAGGACCGGTTTCTGGCATTTCAGCCGTCATCAGCCAGGCTTGCTTGAATCCAGTGGCAAAGTGAGCAAGGGACCCACGTCTGGGCATACCCCCGCCAACTTAGGGTGACCAAAGCGATACAAAGGGGATGATGGACGGAACATTTGAGCCAATCAAACACTCACCCCCAGTCAACTGATCTGGGTTTAATCCATCATCATTCTTTAGTTCACTCCACCACCCCAATTCAGACATGGCCATATGCAAATCAGTCTGACCCTGTGCCTCATGGGAACAGTCCAGCCCGAACTCCCAAGCCATGTCTTCCCTGGACCGGAAACAAGCATCCTAGGACCGGTTTCTGGCATTTCAGCCGTCATCAGCCAGGCTTGCTTGAATCCAGTGGCAAAGTGAGCAAGGGACCCACGTCTGGGCATACCCCCGCCAACTTAGGCGACCAAGCGATACAAAAGGGGATGATGGACGGAACGTTTGAGCCAATCAAACACTCACCCCCAGTCAACTGATCTGGGTTTAATCCATCATCATTCTTTAGCTCACTCCACCACCCCAGTTCAGACATGGCCATATGCAAATCAGTCTGACCCTGTGCCTCATGGGAACAGTCCAGCCCGAACTGCCAAGCCATGTCTTCCCTGGACCGGAAACAAGCATCCTAGGACCGGTTTCTGGCATTTCAGCCGTCATCAGCCAGGCTTGCTTGAATCCAGTGGCAAAGTGAGCAAGGGACCCACGTCTGGGCATACCCCCGCCAACTTGGGCGACCAAAGCGATACAAAAGGGATGATGGACGGAACGTTTGAGCCAATCAAACACTCACCCTCAGTCAACTGATCTGGGTTTAATCCATCATCATTCTTTAGCTCACTCCACCACCCCAGTTCAGACATGGCCATATGCAAATCAGTCTGACCCTGTGCCTCATGGGAACAGTCCAGCCCGAACTGCCAAGCCATGTCTTCCCTGGACCGGAAACAAGCATCCTAGGACCGGTTTCTGGCATTTCAGCCGTCATCAGCCAGGCTTGCTTGAATCCAGTGGCAAAGTGAGCAAGGGACCCACGTCTGGGTACACCCCCGCCAACTTAGGGCGACCAAGCGATACAAAAGGGATGATGGACGGAACGTTTGAGCCAATCAAACACTCACCCCCAGTCAACTGATCTGGGTTTAATCCATCATCATTCTTTAGCTCACTCCACCACTCCCAGTTCAGACATGGACATATGCAAATCAGTCTGACCCTGTGCCTCATGGGAACAGTCCAGCCCGAACTGCCAAGCCATGTCTTCCCTGGACCGGAAACAAGCATCCTAGGACCGGCTTCTGGCATTTCAGCCGTCATCAGCCAGGCTTGCTTGAATCCAGTGGCAAAGTGAGCAAGGGACCCACGTCTGGGCATACCCCGCCAACTTAGGGCGACCAAAGCGATACAAAGGGATGATGGACGAACGTTTGAGCCAATCAAACACTCACCCCAGTCAACTGATCTGGGTTTAATCCATCATCATTCTTTAGCTCACTCCACCACCCCAGTTCAGACATGGCCATATGCAAATCAGTCTGACCCTGTGCCTCATGGGAACAGTCCAGCCTGAACTGCCAAGCCATGTCTTCCTGGACCGGAAACAAGCATCCTAGGACCGGTTTCTGGCATTTCAGCCGTCATCAGCCAGGCTTGCTTGAATCCAGTGGCAAAGTGAGCAAGGGACCCACGTCTGGGCATACCCCCGCCAACTTGGGGCGACCAAAGCGATACAAAAGGGGATGATGGACGGAACGCTTGAGCCAATCAAACACTCACCCCCAATCAACTGATCTGGGTTTAATCCATCATCATTCTTTAGCTCACTCCACCACCTCAGTTCAGACATGGCCATATGCAAATCAGTCTGACCCTGTGCCTCATGGGAACAGTCCAGCCCGAACTGCCAAGCCATGTCTTCCCTGGACCGGAAACAAGCATCCTAGGACCGGTTTCTGGCATTTCAGCCGTCATCAGCCAGGCTTGCTTGAATCCAGTGGCAAAGTGAGCAAGGGACCCACGCCTGGGCATACCCCCGCCAACTTAGGGCGACCAAAGCTGATACAAAAGGGGATGATGGACGGAACGCTTGAGCCAATCAAACACTCACCCCCAGTCAACTGATCTGGGTTTAATCCATCATCATTCTTTAGCTCACTCCACCACCCCAGTTCAGACATGGCCATATGCAAATCAGTCTGACCCTGTGCCTCATGGGAACAGTACAGCCCGAACTGCCAAGCCATGTCTTCCCTGGACCGGAAACAAGCATCCTAGGACCGGTTTCTGGCCTTTCAACCGTCATCAGCCAGGCTTGCTTGAATCCAGTGGCAAAGTGAGCAAGGGACCCACGTCTAGGCATACCCCCGCCAACTTAGGCGACCAAGCGATACAAAGGGGATGATGGACGGAACGTTTGAGCCAATCAAACACTCACCCCCAGTCAACTGATCTGGGTTTAATCCATCATCATTCTTTAGCTCACTCCACCACCCCAGTTCAGACATGGCCATATGCAAATCAGTCTGACCCTGTGCCTCATGGGAACAGTCCAGCCCGAACTGCCAAGCCATGTCTTCCCTGGACCGGAAACAAGCATCCTAGGACCGGTTTCTGGCATTTCAGCCGTCATCAGCCAGGCTTGCTTGAATCCAGTGGCAAAGTGAGCAAGGGACCCACGTCTGGGCATACCCCCGCCAACTTGGGGCGACCAAGCGATACAAAGGGGATGATGGACGGAACGCTTGAGCCAATCAAACACTCACCCTCAGTCAACTGATCTGGGTTTAATCCATCATCATTCTTTAGCTCACTCCACCACCCCAGTTCAGACATGGCCATATGCAAATCAGTCTGACCCTGTGCCTCATGGGAACAGTCCAGTCCAGCCCGAACTGCCAAGCCATGTCTTCCCTGGATCGGAAACAAGCATCCTAGGATCGGCTTCTGGCATTTCAGCCGTCATCAGCCAGGCTTGCTTGAATCCAGTGGCAAAGTGAGCAAGGGACCCACGTCTGGGCATACCCCGCCAACTTAGGGCGACCAAAGCGATACAAAAGGGGATGATGGACGGAACGTTTGAGCCAATCAAACACTCACCCCCAGTCAACTGATCTGGGTTTAATCCATCATCATTCTTTAGCTCACTCCACCACCCCAGTTCAGACATGGCCATATGCAAATCAGTCTGACCCTGTGCCTCATGGGAACAGTCCAGCCCGAACTGCCAAGCCATGTCTTCCCTGGACCGGAAACAAGCATCCTAGGACCAGTTTCTGGCATTTCAGCCGTCATCAGCCAAGCTTGCTTGAATCCAGTGGCAAAGTGAGCAAGGGACCCACGTCTGGGCATACCCCGCCAACTTGGGGCGACCAAAGCGATACAAAAGGGATGATGGACGGAACGTTTGAGCCAATCAAACACTCACCCCCAGTCAACTGATCTGGGTTTAATCCATCATCATTCTTTAGCTCACTCCACCACCCCAGTTCAGACATGGCCATATGCAAATCAGTCTGACCCTGTGCCTCATGGGAACAGTCCAGCCCGAACTGCCAAGCCATGTCTTCCCTGGACCGGAAACAAGCATCCTAGGACCGGTTTCTGGCATTTCAGCCGTCATCAGCCAGGCTTGCTTGAATCCAGTGGCAAAGTGAGCAAGGGACCCACGTCTGGGCATACCCCCGCCAACTTGCCAAGCAAGCCTGGCATATGACGGCTGGAATGCCAGAAACCGGTCCTAGGATGCTTGTTTCCGGTCCAGGGAAGACGTGGCTTGGCAGTTCGGGCTGGACTGTTCCCATGAGGCACAGGGTCAGACTGATTTGCATATGGCCATGTCTGAACTGGGGTGGTGGAGTGAGCTAAAGAATGATGATGGATTAAACCCAGATCAGTTGACTGGGGGTGAGTGTTTGATTGGCTCAAACGTTCCGTCCATCATCCCCTTTGTATCGCTTTGTTCGCCCTAAGTTGGCGGGGGTATGCCCAGACGTGGGTCCCTTGCTCACTTTGCCACTGGATTCAAGCAAGCCTGGCTGATGACGGCTGGAATGCCAGAAACCGGTCCTAGGATGCTTGTTTCCGGTCCAGGGAAGACGTGGCTTGGCAGTTCGGGCTGGACTGTTCCCATGAGGCACAGGGTCAGGACTGATTTGCATATGGCCATGTCTGAACTGGGGTGGTGGAGTGAGCTAAAGAATGATGATGGATTAAACCCAGATCAGTTGACTGGGGGTGAGTGTTTGATTGGCTCAAACGTTCCGTCCATCATCCCCTTTTGTATCGCTTGTTCGCCCTAAGTTGGCGGGGGTATGCCCAGACGTGGGTCCCTTGCTCACTTTGCCACTGGATTCAAGCAAGCCTGGCTGATGACGGCTGGAATGCCAGAAACCGGTCCTAGGATGCTTGTTTCCGGTCCAGGGAAGACGTGGCTTGGCAGTTCGGGCTGGACTGTTCCCATGAGGCACAGGGTCAGACTGATTTGCATATGGCCATGTCTGAACTGGGGTGGTGGAGTGAGCTAAAGAATGATGATAGATTAAACCCAGATCAGTTGACTGGGGGTGAGTGTTTGATTGGCTCAAACGTTCAGTCCATCATCCCCTTTTGTATCGCTTTGTTCGCCCCTAAGTTGGCGGGGTATGCCCAGACGTGGGTCCCTTGCTCACTTTGCCACTGGATTCAAGCAAGCCTGGCTGATGACGGCTGGAATGCCAGAAACCGGTCCTAGGATGCTTGTTTCCGGTCCAGGGAAGACGTGGCTTGGCAGTTCGGGCTGGACTGTTCCCATGAGGCACAGGGTCAGACTGATTTGCATATGGCCATGTCTGAACTGGGGTGGTGGAGTGAGCTAAAGAATGATGATGGATTAAACCCAGATCAGTTGACTGGGGGTGAGTGTTTGATTGGCTCAAACGTTCCGTCCATCATCCCCTTTTGTATCGCTTTGTTCGCCCTAAGTTGGCGGGGTATGCCCAGACGTGGGTCCCTTGCTCACTTTGCCACTGGATTCAAGCAAGCCTGGCTGATGATGGCTGGAATGCCAGAAACCGGTCCTAGGATGCTTGTTTCCGGTCCAGGGAAGACGTGGCTTGGCAGTTCGGGCTGGACTGTTCCCATGAGGCACAGGGTCAGACTGATTTGCATATGCCCATGTCTGAACTGGGGTGGTGGAGTGAGCTAAAGAATGATGATGGACTAAACCCAGATCAGTTGACTGGGGGTGAGTGTTTGATTGGCTCAAACGTTCCGTCCATCATCCTCTTTGTATCGCTTTGTTCGCCCTAAGTTGGCGGGGTATGCCCAGACGTGGGTCCCTTGCTCACTTTGCCACTGGATTCAAGCAAGCCTGGCTGATGACGGCTGGAATGCCAGAAACCGGTCCTAGGATGCTTGTTTCTGGTCCAGGGAAGATGTGGCTTGGCAGTTCGGGCTGGACTGTTCCCATGAGGCACAGGGTCAGACTGATTTGCATATGGCCATGTCTGAACTGGGGTGGTGGAGTGAGCTAAAGAATGATGATGGATTAAACCCAGATCAGTTGACTGGGGGTGAGTGTTTGATTGGCTCAAACGTTCCGGCCATCATCCCCTTTTGTATCGCTTTGTTCGCCCTAAGTTGGCGGGGGTATGCCCAGACGTGGGTCCCTTGCTCACTTTGCCACTGGATTCAAGCAAGCCTGGCTGATGACGGCTGGAATGCCAGAAACCGGTCCTAGGATGCTTGTTTCCGGTCCAGTGAAGACGTGGCTTGGCAGTTCGGGCTGGACTGTTCCCATGAGGCACAGGGTCAGACTGATTTGCATATGGCCATGTCTGAACTGGGGTGGTGGAGTGAGCTAAAGAATGATGATGGATTAAACCCAGATCAGTTGACTGGGGGTGAGTGTTTGATTGGCTCAAACGTTCAGTCCATCATCCCCTTTTGTATTGCTTTGTTCGCCCTAAGTTGGCGGGGGTATGCCCAGACGTGGGTCCCTTGCTCACTTTGCCACTGGATTCAAGCAAGCCTGGCTGATGACGGCTGGAATGCCAGAAACCGGTCCTAGGATGCTTGTTTCCGGTCCAGGGAAGACGTGGCTTGGCAGTTCGGGCTGGACTTTCCCATGAGGCACAGGGTCAGACTGATTTGCATATGGCCATGTCTGAACTGGGGTGGTGGAGTGAGCTAAAGAATGATGATGGATTAAACCCAGATCAGTTGACTGGGGGTGAGTGTTTGATTGGCTCAAACGTTCCGTCCATCATCCCCTTTTGTATCGCTTTGTTCGCCCTAAGTTGGCGGGGGTATGCCCAGACGTGGGTACCTTGCTCACTTTGCCACTGGATTCAAGCAAGCCTGGCTGATGACGGCTGGAATGCCAGAAACCGGTCCTAGGATGCTTGTTTCCGGTCCAGGGAAGACGTGGATTGGCAGTTCGGGCTGGACTGTTCCCATGAGGCACAGGGTCAGACTGATTTGCATATGGCCATGTCTGAACAGGGGTGGTGGAGTGAGCTAAAGAATGATGATAGATTAAACCCAGATCAGTTGACTGGGGGTGAGTGTTTGATTGGCTCAAACGTTCAGTCCATCATCCCCTTTTGTATCGCTTTGTTCGCCCTAAGTTGGCGGGGGTATGCCCAGACGTGGGTCCCTTGCTCACTTTGCCACTGGATTCAAGCAAGCCTGGCTGATGACGGCTGGAATGCCAGAAACCGGTCCTAGGATGCTTGTTTCCGGTCCAGGGAAGACGTGGCTTGGCAGTTCGGGCTGGACTGTTCCCATGAGGCACAGGGTCAGACTGATTTGCATATGGCCATGTCTGAACTGGGGTGGTGGAGTGAGCTAAAGAATGATGATGGATTAAACCCAGATCAGTTGACTGGGGGTGAGTGTTTTATTGGCTCAAACGTTCCGTCCATCATCCCCTTTTGTATCGCTTTGTTCGCCCTAAGTTGGCGGGGTATGCCCAGACTGGGTCCCTTGCTCACTTTGCCACTGGATTCAAGCAAGCCTGGCTGATGACAGCTGGAATGCCAGAAACCGGTCCTAGGATGCTTGTTTCCGGTCCAGGGAAGACGTGGCTTGGCAGTTCGGGCTGGACTGTTCCCATGAGGCACAGGGTCAGACTGATTTGCATATGGCCATGTCTGAACTGGGGTGGTGGAGTGAGCTAAAGAATGATGATGGATTAAACCCAGATCAGTTGACTGGGGGTGAGTGTTTGATTGGCTCAAACGTTCCGTCCATCATCCCCTTTGTATCGCTTTGATCGCCCTAAGTTGGCGGGGGTATGCCCAGACGTGGGTCCCTTGCTCACTTTGCCACTGGATTCAAGCAAGCCTGGCTGATGACGGCTGGAATGCCAGAAACCGGTCCTAGGATGCTTGTTTCCGGTCCAGGGAAGACGTGGCTTGGCAGTTCGGGCTGGACTGTTCCCATGAGGCACAGGGTCAGACTGATTTGCATATGGCCATGTCTGAACTGGGGTGGTGGAGTGAGCTAAAGAATGATGATGGATTAAACCCAGATCAGTTGACTGGGGGTGAGTGTTTGATTGGCTCAAGCGTTCCGTCCATCATCCCCTTTTGTATCGCTTTGTTCGCCCTAAGTTGGCGGGGTATGCCCAGACGTGGGTCCCTTGCTCACTTTGCCACTGGATTCAAGCAAGCCTGGCTGATGACGGCTGGAATGCCAGAAACCGGTCCTAGGATGCTTGTTTCCGGTCCAGGGAAGACGTGGCTTGGCAGTTCCCATGAGGCACAGGGTCAGACTGATTTGCATATGGCCATGTCTGAACTGGGGTGGTGGAGTGAGCTAAAGAATGATGATGGATTAAACCCAGATCAGTTGACTGGGGGTGAGTGTTTGATTGGCTCAAACGTTCCGTCCATCATCCCTTTTGTATCGCTTTGTTCGCGCTAAGTTGGCGGGGGTATGCCCAGACGTGGGTCCCTTGCTCACTTTGCCACTGGATTCAAGCAAGCCTGGCTGATGACGGCTGGAATGCCAGAAACCGGTCCTAGGATGCTTGTTTCCGGTCCAGGGAAGACGTGGCTTGGCAGTTCGGGCTGGACTGTTCCCATGAGGCACAGGGTCAGACTGATTTGCATATGGCCATGTCTGAACTGGGGTGGTGGAGTGAGCTAAAGAATGATGATGGATTAAACCCAGATCAGTTGACTGGGGGTGAGTGTTTGATTGGCTCAAACGTTCCGTCCATCATCCCCTTTTGTATCGCTTTGTTCGCCCTAAGTTGGCGGGGGTATGCCCAGACGTGGGTCCCTTGCTCACTTTGCCACTGGATTCAAGCAAGCCTGGCTGATGACGGCTGGAATGCCAGAAACCGGTCCTAGGATGCTTGTTTCCGGTCCAGGGAAGACGTGGCTTGACAGTTCGGGCTGGACTGTTCCCTTGAGGCACAGGGTCAGACTGATTTGCATATGGCCATGTCTGAACTGGGGTGGTGGAGTGAGCTAAAGAATGATGATGGATTAAACCCAGATCAGTTGACTGGGGGTGAGTGTTTGATTGGCTCAAACGTTCCGTCCATCATCCCCTTTTGTATCGCTTTGTTCGCCCTAAGTTGGCGGGGGTATGCCCAGACGTGGGTCCCTTGCTCACTTTGCCACTGGATTCAAGCAAGCCTGGCTGATGACGGCTGGAATGCCAGAAACCGGTCCTAGGATGCTTGTTTCTGGTCCAGGGAAGATGTGGCTTGGCAGTTCGGGCTGGACTGTTCCCATGAGGCACAGGGTCAGACTGATTTGCATATGGCCATGTCTGAACTGGGGTGGTGGAGTGAGCTAAAGAATGATGATGGATTAAACCCAGATCAGTTGACTGGGGGTGAGTGTTTGATTGGCTCAAACGTTCCGTCCATCATCCCCTTTTGTATCGCTTTGTTCGCCCCTAAGTTGGCGGGGGTATGCCCAGACGTGGGTCCCTTGCTCACTTTGCCACTGGATTCAAGCAAGCCTGGCTGATGACGGCTGGAATGCCAGAAACCGGTCCTAGGATGCTTGTTTCCAGTCCAGGGAAGACGTGGCTTGGCAGTTCGGGCTGGACTGTTCCCATGAGGCACAGGGTCAGACTGATTTGCATATGGCCATGTCTGAACTGGGGTGGTGGAGTGAGCTAAAGAATGATGATAGATTAAACCCAGATCAGTTGACTGGGGGTGAGTGTTTGATTGGCTCAAGCGTTCCGTCCATCATCCCCTTTTGTATCGCTTTGTTTGCCCTAAGTTGGCGGGGGTATGCCCAGACGTGGGTACCTTGCTCACTTTGCCACTGGATTCAAGCAAGCCTGGCTGATGACGGCTGGAATGCCAGAAACCGGTCCTAGGATGCTTGTTTCCGGTCCAGGGAAGACGTGGCTTGGCAGTTCGGGCTGGACTGTTCCCATGAGGCACAGGGTCAGACTGATTTGCATATGGCCATGTCTGAATTGGGGTGGTGGAGTGAGCTAAAGAATGATGATGGATTAAACCCAGATCAGTTGACTGGGGGTGAGTGTTTGATTGGCTCAAACGTTCCGTCCATCATCCCCTTTTGTATCGCTTTGTTCGCCCTAAGTTGGCGGGGGTATGCCCAGACGTGGGTCCCTTGCTCACTTTGCCACTGGATTCAAGCAAGCCTGGCTGATGACGGCTGGAATGCCAGAAACCGGTCCTAGGATGCTTGTTTCCGGTCCAGGGAAGACGTGGCTTGGCAGTTCGGGCTGGACTGTTCCCATGAGGCACAGGGTCAGACTGATTTGCATATGGCCATGTCTGAACTGGGGTGGTGGAGTGAGCTAAAGAATGATGATGGATTAAACCCAGATCAGTTGACTGGGGGTGAGTGTTTGATTGGCTCAAACGTTCCGTCCATCATCCCCTTTTGTATCGCTTTGTTCGCCCTAAGTTGGCGGGGGTATGCCCAGACTGGGTCCCTTGCTCACTTTGCCACTATATTCAAGCAAGCCTGGCTGATGACGGCTGGAATGCCAGAAACCGGTCCTAGGATGCTTGTTTCCGGTCCAGGGAAGACGTGGCTTGGCAGTTCGGGCTGGACTGTTCCCATGAGGCACAGGGTCAGACTGATTTGCATATGGCCATGTCTGAACTGGGGTGGTGGAGTGAGCTAAAGAATGATGATGGATTAAACCCAGATCAGTTGACTGGGGGTGAGTGTTTGATTGGCTCAAACGTTCCGTCCATCATCCCCTTTTGTATCGCTTTGTTCGCCCTAAGTTGGCGGGGGTATGCCCAGACGTGGGTCCCTTGCTCACTTTGCCACTGGATTCAAGCAAGCCTGGCTGATGACGGCTGGAATGCCAGAAACCGGTCCTAGGATGCTTGTTTCCGGTCCAGGGAAGACGTGGCTTGGCAGTTCGGGCTGGACTGTTCCCATGAGGCACAGGGTCAGACTGATTTGCATATGGCCATGTCTGAACTGGGGTGGTGGAGTGAGCTAAAGAATGATGATGGATTAAACCCAGATCAGTTGACTGGGGGTGAGTGTTTGATTGGCTCAAACGTTCCGTCCATCATCCCCTTTTGTATCGCTTTGTTCGCCCTAAGTTGGCGGGGGTATGCCCAGACGTGGGTCCCTTGCTCACTTTGCCACTGGATTCAAGCAAGCCTGGCTGATGACGGCTGGAATGCCAGAAACCGGTCCTAGGATGCTTGTTTCCGGTCCAGGGAAGACGTGGCTTGGCAGTTCGGGCTGGACTGTTCCCATGAGGCACAGGGTCAGACTGATTTGCATATGGCCATGTCTGAACTGGGGTGGTGGAGTGAGCTAAAGAATGATGATGGATTAAACCCAGATCAGTTGACTGGGGGTGAGTGTTTTATTGGCTCAAACGTTCCGTCCATCATCCCCTTTTGTATCGCTTTGTTCGCCCTAAGTTGGCGGGGGTATGCCCAGACTGGGTCCCTTGCTCACTTTGCCGCTGGATTCAAGCAAGCCTGGCTGATGACGGCTGGAATGCCAGAAACCGGTCCTAGGATGCTTGTTTCCGGTCCAGGGAAGACGTGGCTTGGCAGTTCGGGCTGGACTGTTCCCATGAGGCACAGGGTCAGACTGATTTGCATATGGCCATGTCTGAACTGGGGTGGTGGAGTGAGCTAAAGAATGATGATGGATTAAACCCAGATCAGTTGACTGGGGGTGAGTGTTTGATTGGCTCAAGCGTTCCGTCCATCATCCCCTTTTGTATCGCTTTGTTCGCCCTAAGTTGGCGGGGGTATGCCCAGACGTGGGTCCCTTGCTCACTTTGCCACTGGATTCAAGCAAGCCTGGCTGATGACGGCTGGAATGCCAGAAACCGGTCCTAGGATGCTTGTTTCCGGTCCAGGGAAGACGTGGCTTGGCAGTTCGGGCTGGACTGTTCCCATGAGGCACAGGGTCAGACTGATTTGCATATGGCCATGTCTGAACTGGGGTGGTGGAGTGAGCTAAAGAATGATGATGGATTAAACCCAGATCAGTTGACTGGGGGTGAGTGTTTGATTGGCTCAAACGTTCCGTCCATCATCCCCTTTTGTATCGCTTTGTTCGCCCTAAGTTGGCGGGGGTATGCCCAGACGTGGGTCCCTTGCTCACTTTGCCACTGGATTCAAGCAAGCCTGGCTGATGACGGCTGGAATGCCAGAAACCGGTCCTAGGATGCTTGTTTCCGGTCCAGGGAAGACGTGGCTTGGCAGTTCCCATGAGGCACAGGGTCAGACTGATTTGCATATGGCCATGTCTGAACTGGGGTGGTGGAGTGAGCTAAAGAATGATGATGGATTAAACCCAGATCAGTTGACTGGGGGTGAGTGTTTGATTGGCTCAAACGTTCCGTCCATCATCCCCTTTTGTATCGCTTTGTTCGCGCTAAGTTGGCGGGGGTATGCCCAGACGTGGGTCCCTTGCTCACTTTGCCACTGGATTCAAGCAAGCCTGGCTGATGACGGCTGGAATGCCAGAAACCGGTCCTAGGATGCTTGTTTCCGGTCCAGGGAAGACGTGGCTTGGCAGTTCGGGCTGGACTGTTCCCATGAGGCACAGGGTCAGACTGATTTGCATATGGCCATGTCTGAACTGGGGTGGTGGAGTGAGCTAAAGAATGATGATGGATTAAACCCAGATCAGTTGACTGGGGGTGAGTGTTTGATTGGCTCAAACGTTCCGTCCATCATCCCCTTTTGTATCGCTTTGTTCGCCCTAAGTTGGCGGGGGTATGCCCAGACGTGGGTCCCTTGCTCACTTTGCCACTGGATTCAAGCAAGCCTGGCTGATGACGGCTGGAATGCCAGAAACCGGTCCTAGGATGCTTGTTTCCGGTCCAGGGAAGACGTGGCTTGGCAGTTCGGGCTGGACTGTTCCCATGAGGCACAGGGTCAGACTGATTTGCATATGGCCATGTCTGAACTGGGGTGGAGGAGTGAGCTAAAGAATGATGATGGATTAAACCCAGATCAGTTGACTGGGGGTGAGTGTTTGATTGGCTCAAACGTTCCGTCCATCATCCCCTTTTGTATCACATGCTCTTAACCAGCATGTGTGCAGTGCCCTTATTGGTGGGAGCGGCCTCTCTCTGCGCTCACCAGCGCACTGGAGGCCTACACTTGATCTCAACCCAGTTGTCTTAAGACAGCTGGGTTGAGAGGTTTAAAGTGCGCATGTCTGGCTGGCTGTCGCAAGGAGGTCGGCCAAAGAGACATGCACACTTTAAACAGTGCAAAGGCAGCTCTCTGCCCACCACTCCTTCTTGCTGTCACTCAGCAGGCCCACTCCATTCCAACGCTCCGTTCAGGAGAGGACATTGAAAAATAAAATGGTAATGAATTACCATTTTAGTTTGCATCTCTGGGGCTTTGGGGGGCATTTACTTAAGTGAGGCGACACTCTTCCGCTCCAATGGAGAAGCCACCCCTGCCCCCTCCTCAACGCAGGGGATGCTGGGGCTATTGTTATGCCACTGACTATACTGACCCCCTTAATGCTAGGTGAGAGCAATCTGATCTCGTAAGCTTTCATGTATATTTCTAATAAACAGGCCGGCAATGTCGACACATAAGTTGAATAAAGTTCAAGGGGGAACACATCACTTCCTGGAATTTTAACTGCCGCCAGGTCACATGTGATCAATTTACTCTCCTCTATTTCAATCGGAGTAGCCAATTCTTCTCTGTATGGCATTCAATTGTCTCAGATTCACCTCCCTCACATAGTCATCTGTTTGTCCCTCTGTGGGCACTGTGTTCTGATACAAAGCAATATCAAAGTCTGACATGATCTCGTTGAATTTAGATTGCGCTGTACTCACCTGGCCATCTGGTAGCTTTAGCAGATTTTCCTGCAAAGTGGCCTGCTCTCCTCTGATTTAACAGGCCAGCAAATTGCTAATTTTATCACCTTCAGCATGTTGCTTAGTGGCCCATCCCTTACAATCTAACAGATGCAGGGGCATATTTGCAACAGGCAGCGATAATTATCGCTGACCTTGTATACCGCTTTTTTTCTATCGCTGGAATATTTCGCCAGGCTAGCGTTGTATTAACAACGCTTAGCGCCATGGCGATGTATATTCCAGCGATAGCGCTCTTTTCCATGGAACATCGCTGGTTTTCCAGCGATGTTCCATGTAAACGACGATATACTTGATGATACGACCCTGTGGTCGTATCACATGAATCCACCTCCCATGTTAAGTATGCCTTAGTCAGGAATTTAACAGACGTTAAATTCCTGCGTTAAAGCATACTTAACGCGATTAAAATAATCGCTTCCCCGCATTGTAAATATCGCGAAGCTGCCTTCGCGATATTTACCCATGTTGTTTCCACAGACACGCCTACTTTGCATCTCATTAGCGATGCGAAGTTAGGCGTGCTGGAAACGGAAGCAAAATCAGCAAAACACGCGATAGCGTGTCTTTGCTGATAAGGCGATATAATTATCGCCGCTTTTCGGCCGAAAACGGCCGCAAAAGCGGCGATAATTTTTTATCGCCGCATTGTTAATATGCCCCGCAGTCGGTCGACTAACGCCCTGTGCTTCGCTCTGGCTCATACCAGTACCTCAGTTGTCCATATCCTGTCTGCTACTTCATTTTCTAGTTTCCTAAAATCTATCTTACATTTAAAGATGGACTTAATACTAAATGCAGTGGACATGCCTACTCCATTAATATGTAGTGCAAAGGTATCTCATTACAAACACCCGTCGATCCCTCATTTGTTTTGAAATATGTGCTTATTTGAGCTCCCGTCGCTTCTCTATATAATCTATCCTGTGGCGCTTCCATTTGAAGCTTCCAGGTAGGACTCATGGAAATATCCTGGCTCCAGGTCAGATTGGCCACCAATAGATTATGGTCTGAGATCACTTGCACTACGGATACTGTATAAGTCAGTAGACCCTGCAGATGCCTTTTGAGCAGTAGCAGGTCAATCCTAGAACCTTCATATGACAGCAGTGGGAATATTCCCGATCTTCTGGGTGCTCATTATATCAGGTTTCTATCAGCCTCCAGTTCCTTAGCCAGTCCCTCAATCCCTCAGATGCTCTGTTGAAATATGTACCTGGATCTATCAACCAAATAATTCGGATCACTTAAAATCCCTACCGTGTATCATTATGACATCATGTGTGAAGCCATGTGCATCTGCAGTGCCACCAGGAAATCCCACCGAGCCGTTTTTGATGCATATATACCAGCCAATGAGATTGCTCTTCCACTTAAACAACCATCTGCCACTACATATCTGACTTCCACATCCAGAACCACACTATCTGCCACAAACAAGACCCCCAAGCACACTCAGACCAGGGTACCACGTGCATAAAAGGATCAACCAGTGTAAAATTGCTGGCCTCTCCATTTGATAAATACTTTTTGTCCTTCCTGTTAAGATGCGACCCCCGAAGAGATGCCACTTCTATCTTGGGCACCCGTAATTATGCATATATTTTATATCGTTTCACTGGGTGCCCCATCCCACTGGTGTCCCTGGTCAAGAATCTATATATGCTAAGTGCCACCTTTCTTCTATTTTCTCAAACAGCGTTGCATCATAGTTAAAACAGCCACACTCTGACGGTATATGTAAACCCATCTGTTCCCACACTGCATGGCAGATGTCAAGCTTTAATTGATATTAATTCTCACATGTTTCCACCATCAAATCAGTAAACCAAGTGATAACATGCACAAAGAACTGCATATAATCTCCAACTTGGGTGGATTTCAGACTTATCCAAGCCCAGCACTGAAAAGAAAAAAAGGTAAATGTGAGACATTCTAAGACCACTCTTGTGTCTGCAGATTCAAATAGTGGGTGTGGAGAATGGTCACTCATTCTTAAGTCAACAAGCCACCACAGGGCAACAACAGAAATCCCAAACTGCAAGTCCTCCAGCACAAGATTTATCAGGTATCATTCATCTGAGGCACCATCCATCACAAAACTGGCAAAGAGTACTGGTGGATGGGCCATCATACTGCATCCATCATCAACCTCATTAACCCAACCCTCCAAAATTCACACACTGCATTCCACCCCCTGACACCACATTATATCTATCCATGCAGTTTTTGCATGGTTGTTCTAAGGACCAGCACATGACAAGTCACTCTTGCTTGTCATAGATCTGGTTTCTGTATTGTCTCCTTCAGAATCCTTCGAGTCGTCAGCATCTTTATCACTTGTGTGCCTCCATTGCGACATTTTTTGTATCATTTTACATTTCTCTTTCCTAGATTGGCTGGTTTTTGGTCCCATATTCTTTGCCTGTCGCTTCCTCCAAGATGGCGCCCTGCAGCATATGTTCATGTATTATGTTAACCCTCAGGCTTACTTCATATGCCCTGTCTCCACGTAGAACATTGTTGCCTGCAGGTCTGTAAACAGCAGTGTCTTATCACTGTCTATAATGCAGAGATTTGCCAGGAAAATCTGCATGTACTTAAATTTCAGATCCCAAAGCGCTGTTTTAACAGTCATTAAGGGTTCTGTTGCTTCTGAACTCCTGTAGTATAATTTAGAAGGATAAGTACTTTATTGCCTCCTTCTTCAATGTGGGCCACGTGGCATGATGTCTGCAAGATATCACCTTGGTCTTTATAGTTCACTAAGGGTGCAGCCACTGACCTAGGCAGAATGCTCAGTTCCAGTGGCAATGATGGGACTCCACGGGCTATTTCAATAGTAAAGAACGTAGACAGTCCTTTAAGCACAACCATATTCGGGAGAAAACAAGTTTGATGCTTTGTCCCTCGGTTTGTTCTGGGAGACCTACTGTCCTAATAATTTTCCTATGCAAATGCCCTTCTGTGTTCTCCGCTCTATATTTCAGGTGACGCAGTTTTAGTTTTAGGTCTGCGACCTCTCTCTTTAGTCCCTACACTGTGGGGCATGTGTTCAAAAGGACAGACTCTTCTTCTGTGACCCTGTCAGCTAGTTTGCATTAATCTGTTCTGAACAGGGCCTAATCTATTCTGACTGTGTCTAGTTTGGTCTCTATTGCCTCATGGGTAGCTCTAACCACCTCTAGTATAGTGTCTAAGTTCTCTGCAGGCCCATGGTCTTTCATCAATGTCTCTGCCAGCCGCTTCTCCATTTTCAGCCATTATTCCTGACCCTGCTCCAGGTCGCAACCCCATTTTCGAAGCACACTTTGGCTTAACCATCATCGCGGATTAGCAGCCAAGAAAATAGGTGGAGCAAGCTTGGTGCTAATTGCCCAATCACATACAGTTTGTTCCACTGACTTTCCACGTTGCACTCAATCACGTGGCATAATTATAAAGCAGCCATGTCACTCCCCCAATGGAGCATTGCGTTGAGTGTGTTACCTTAGGAGAAACAGAGCCACATTTACAACACAAAACACAGACAGTGCCTTAGTCCGGAGCCCTTGAAAATTGTAATCTCATGCTCAATTTCCTCAGTAGAGCTTCAGAAGGGTGAGGAGCATGTCACACCCAACCCCAGGTCCAATGATCAAACCTCCAGGAATCCAATTCACATTATATCCCTCTAGAACACCCCTTCTCAAAAAGAGGTTTGGGGAAGGCACTAAAGCACTCAGACATGCAGGTTTCCTCCAGAGGGATCTTTGTGTTCACTCATTTGCTATGGTAGCCCCCGCACGGACCCAGCACACTACCCTCTGAAGAAACAAGGTGAATAAGGGGGAGAGGAGACCCCCAACCTAGTTCTTCAAAGAAATGTTACAAAGGGATGCCTCTGTACCTTCAGTCGCTACCCGCATCGTCAGGTCTTTCGTCTCATTTCATGTTGTCAGTCAGGGGAGCATTAGGCATCTCTCTGCATGCCTCTCCTTCTCCAGGGTCAGGTCCATTTTTGGAACCAGGACCCAGCACCATGTGTCAACTCCGGACACCAGCAGCGTGCCAATCCAACCCACCAGTCGGGCGTGCACAAGTCCTGGCACCCCTCAGTCATTACAGGCCGCTCTCCACATGGGCACCCGCTGAGTTTAACAGTTTGGCTACCACACCACCAGCCACCAGTGGCGAGCTGACAAGGATCCTTACACCCCTTTGGCCTATTTCCCACTCCAGAGCCAGGACCACGCTCACAGAGCAGAGCAAGAGCCTTGGACTCCCTAAATGTCCCGATCTGGCACAGCTGCCGACGCACGCATCACTTATACAGCACCACTGCCCAGGTAGACCCAGCACTTCAGGCCTCTCTTGATCTACTCCTCCATTAAGGTAGTTTTACCTGGCATAAATCACCTTCACTATTTACCACAAAACTCAACATCCTGAGTCGGGCACAAACCCCAGTTCGCAGCCGAAACAGGTTCATGGTGGAGTCATAATGACAATCTGAGAAGAATCTGTTCATAATTTATGCAATCTAGAATGATACTGTGCCAGTTGTACCAATGTTTGACATAGCTGTTAGGGTTATGTCATGATCAACAGTATCAAAGGTGATGGAGAAGCAAAAAGAATGACATGGAAGTTGCTGGTTATGCTGGGCAAACGGTATAAAGATATAACTGTAGTTGAGCTCTACCTCTGCTGTGTGCATACTGCCAAATGGATTTGTAGAGGCTGTTGGTGGTAAAGCAGGATGCGAGTCACCTCAAGGTAAGGCTTTTAAGGAATTTAGGGAAGAAAGTGAGTGAAGTGGAAAGAGTGAGATTGTTGCCAGTAATACTTGGTAGTTTTATCAAATGGAAGTAAGCAGAAGCAGATTACGTTGTGAATCTGAAATGTTGCTGATCACATTCCACCTACCACAGATGAAAAACAGGGTTGATGTAGTGAACAAAATGCAGCCTTCCAGGTTCATGTGCAGTACGAGTGCTCTATGCATGGCATTCAGTTTGAGTGGTTCTCCCTGCATTTTGTTATTCTGTCCAGCTGGAACTATTCAAACTGCACAAAATACGTAAAATCCATCTATTTCTCTGGTTTGCCTACGGCAAGGATTTGACTGGTCCTTTTCACTCCAATGTCAGTCCTTAAGTGAGTAGAAAAAAAACTTTATATTTCTATCATTTCATAATTCAGTAACTTTTTTCTCTCACCTCAGGACCCCAGCTTGATTTTATTATGGAAATCGCAAAGATGTTTTACAAACATCGAGTTATACACAGAGAAAGCACTTAATATTTGAATATGCTGGATATAAATACATGGGGGCAGATTTACAAGCCCCCTGCGCCACCAGTACGTCACTTTTCGTGACGTACTGGTGGCGCAGGGGGCTCCTCGATATTTACAAGGAGAGGAAAAGCCACCATGCGTGACTTTTCCTCTCCTTGTAAATACCGTCCCTTCACACGCAGCACTTTGCGTTGAAGGGGCGTTCCATGGGTGTTGCTGTGGGTGTTCCCACGCAACACCCATGGAACAAGACACATCTCCAGATTTACGAGTAATCGTAACTCTGGAGATGCGTGTGAATGCTACGCCACCCTAGAGGTGGCGTAGCGAGGCGCACCGAGGAGAAATGTTTTCATTTCTCCTCGTTTTTTCCTCTTTCAATGCGTGCTGCATTCTGCAGCACGCATTGAAAGAGGAAAAAGCCTGTACTGATTGTTTTTGTGCAGAAAGGTGCCCCTTCCTGCACAAAAACAAACTCCCCATGGCGCAGGCATCCTTGCACCATGGTGCAAGGGTGCCTGCACCGGCGCTTGGCAGCTGTTTGTGCGCCAGCGCAGGGGAGAGCACAGGAATGCGACATATTCTTGTAAATATGTCGCATTCCTGTGCTCTGAAAGTGCAGCAGCGTGGCGCAGCCAAAGGGCTTGCAGCGCCACGCTGCGGCACTTTCTTGTAGATCTGCCCCATGGTGTGTAACCTGGGACTCTGGCCCGGGTCTACAAGGTTTAGCTTCTCAGGGTCTGAGTTCAGCACACCATCGCTTGAGCAGGGAAGTACAGGTTACTGTAGTTCCACACAACCCATTGAACATACCTGCTGGTGTGGTGTCTGTGCTTTCTGGGTTACTAACAGTCCCTTAAAAAGTTCAGGGACTGAGTGGTAATTAAAACCAGATTTTGTTCTTTAGAACAGCTCTCTCAAGCATTGTGCTTAGACTATGTATTTATATTTAAAAGTGTTATATTTCAGCAGTCTTATTATTTTTATTAGTACATGAGTAATAACCACAGAGAATATAATTAAACAGCACATAAGCATGTTGCTAGCAGAAAAAATATAAAACGAGCTCTAACATAATTACAGTGTTCCTAGCAGCAAAGCATCCTAAAGCTACTTCTATGCGCTACACTATTAGAGCATTGAATAGCTAACTTGCCGAGGTCTTCAAAGTGTGATGCACACCCTCCGGGGGGTTCGTGACTTGATCCCGAGGGGACCTCCATTGCCTGGCTCAGACAGATTCGAGGACCCTTGAACTAATGAGAGAGAGAAAGGGCAGTAAATTAAAACAGCTTTGGAGTGCAAACTTCTTTTGCACATTTCAAAGACACAAGAGAGGATTAAGGTTCTGGGGGACAACCTCCAAACAGAGAGGCAAGGGAGCTTCTATACAGAGCCAGCCAGTGCCCTGACTCCAGGTGTGTCTCTAAGCAGGATGACCGCTAGACGCTTCTGACTTTGACACTGGGGAACCAGAGGCGTTGGGTCAACATCTTGTTATTTTGGGCAAATCACTTAACATCCCAGTGCCTAAAAAAATGCATGTGACCTTGTATAATGTAACTGAATCTCATGAAAAGCGCTTCAGTAACTTCGGGTCCAGTTCACGCTATATAAAACTGTAAAAAAATAAATAAAATAAAAAGTGAGGCCACGAGCTGATTACTTTACTTAAAGACTTGCAGGGGACAGATAGCTGGCTGGAGGCCTTTCTGCTACGTCCCATAGGAAGGAGGTGAGATTGAGGGCTCATTTTTAGGTCTTGCCTAGGCAGCGCTTGCGCTGTCTCTCCAAGACATGCTGTATTCAGGTATGGACTTGAAGCTCCGCCCATTTTCCGCTCATCTTTTCAATTGGCTCCTGTTACTGTCCTTTCTAAATGGTTGCTTTTGATTTGTGATTAGGATTAGTAGTCCCTCCTTAGTACTGCATTTTCTCTTTTTGTGACCTCCCATGAGGACTGGCCCTCTTGCTTGTGTTGTTGGTAGGTTTTAATTACAGCCTCCGAGCACTATTTTCTTAAACCGCTTTGTCCTGCCTGCTGCTGTAGGCAGGACACGCTCTCCCGCAATGCATTTTACTAACTCAGCGTGGCGCCCGCTTAATGGACGCCGTGCCATAACTTTAAAATATGCCCCCTCCTCCCAGCTGCACCAACGCCGCGCTTCATGGTTCGTGAAGCGGGCGCCGTTGTCTGTTCAGTCGCACCAGTGCTGTTGGATATCTTCCACTCAGCCCGGAAGTACACGGGAAGCACAGCCTGGAAATCGAACCATAGTACATCATGTAAATATAATTTATGGATTTTCTTAAGTACAGTGAATTTACTGTTTGCTAGTAAAATTCCAGTGTTAGTTATGTTGAATTTACATTCTCAACCTCATTTAAAATAAATCCCTCTAAACTTCCTGGCAATCCTCCTGCCCCGCCCCGCTATCTACACTATCCCGTCTCCTGAGCAAAAGAGACACACTCTCCCGCAACGCTTTTTAGTAACTTAGCGTGATGCCCGCTTAATGGACATCGCGCTACACCTTTAAAATATGCCCCCCTCTTCCCAGGTGCACGGACGCCGTGCTTCATGTTTGGTGAAGCAGGTGCCTCTTTTTATTCAGTTTATTGGGTTTATTTTACTTTCGTGTAAAAAGGATTACCCATTTCAAAATAGCAGCCTCGATCACTGCACAGGAAGAAATTGTGTTGCCCTTCTCAGACCGCAGGCACACTTTCAGATACGTCTGACATGCCTGGAAATGCACTAAGCTGGGGTGTGCATGCGAGGGGAGTGGTTCAGCAGTGGTTCAGCAGCTCTGGGTGCTTTATTTGAACAAGCATTTGCAATGCAATAGGTCTCTCATTAGTGAAAATGTGAGCTATTGACTTTGCAGATGCTAATGTTTTTTTCCGTTTCAAATTATGCCAGCAGTAGCATAAAAAGAAAATAAATTCCTTTAATGAAGGAAAAAGGGTGCAGTTACTAGGTGTCTCTGGGACACCTAGTAACAGCCTGTGGTACTGCATCCTTTCTTTCATCAAAGGAATTTCTTTTCTAGGTGTCCCAGGTACACCTAGTAACAGCCTGTGGTACTGTTCCTTTTCCTTCGTGAAAGGTATGTCTTTGTTTAGTATGCTATTGCTGGCATAATTTTAAATGAAAAAAAACCATTAGCATTTGCAACGGCATTAGCTCACATTTTCACTAATGCGAGATCTATTGCATTGCAAATGCATGTTTTTACTGGAAGCCCAAATGGGGCAGACAGGTTGAGCATCACTCAGATTTTTCCAGGTCCATGCGTGAGTAACTCATCCAGTCAACGTTTTTGTCTCTGCATTCAGACATTTTTAGTCCTGTTTATTACATTACTAAGTCTCCCATCGCACACTAGTCGTCAGACTACACGACGCAGGCATACAAGGAACAGCCCTGGACTGGATCCGATCATTCCTCACCGGAAGAAGCCAAAGGATCAGACTCCCACCCTTCCTCTCCGACCCCACGAAAATCACCTACGGAGTCCCACAGGGTTCATCATTGAGCCCCACCCTCTTCAACATTTACATGGCCCCCCTCGCAGCCATCATCCGACAACACGGCCTCAACATCGTATCCTACGCCGACGACACCCAGCTCATCCTCTCCCTCACCAAAGACCCCACCACTGCCAAACTCAACTTCCAGAAAGGAATGCAAGACGTCGCAGTCTGGATGACCAACAGCTGCCTGAAGCTCAACGCCGAGAAGACAGAAGTCCTCGGTACCACCCCTTCTGCATGGGACAGCACTTGGTGGCCGACCGCCCTCGGAAGCCCACCTACCCCCTCAGACCACGCCAAGAAACTCGGCATCGTACTCGACTCATCACTCTCCATGAACCGACAGGTCAACGCCGTCACCTCCAGCTGCTTCAACACCCTCCGCATCCTCCGCAAGACCTTCAAGTGGATCCCCCCTGAGTCAAGGAAGACAGTCACCCACGCACTCATCACCAGCAGACTGGACTATGGAAACGCACTCTACGCCGGCATCAACAAGTCCCTACTCCTCAAACTCCAGACAGTACAGAACACCGCCGCCAGACTCGTCCTCGGCATCCCCCGACACGAACACATCAGCCAACACCTACGAAGTCTCCACTGGCTCCCCGTGGAGAAAAGAGTCACTTTCAAAATCCTCACTCACGCCTACAAATGCCTACACAAGGGACCCAAATACCTCAACGACAGAATCAACTTCCACGTACCCAAAAGAAACCTCCGATCTTCCAATCTCGCACTGGCCGAAACCCCGCGCATCCACAGAGCCAGAGCAGGCGGAAGATCCTTCTCTCACATTGCAGCCAAGACCTGGAACGAGCTACCGGCAGACATCAGACGCGCCCCCTCCCTGAACACCTTCAGGAAGACCCTCAAGACCTGGCTCTTCGGCTAAACAGATCTGCGGACCCCCCCTCAGCGCCTTGAGACCCTCACGGGTGAGTAGCGCGCTTACAATTCCCTGATTGATTGATTGAAGTCAGAACTACGAATCCCAGAAGGCAATTAAAAAACATCTGTACTGGATGAGCTGCTCAGGTATGTCCATGGGACACTGGGCTATAGCTCTCATGAGAGCTCAGAGCTATAGACCAGGGGAGGGAATCGAGGTATGGGGCTAAATGTTTTCTTCACCTTAAAAGCCGGTGAGGGGGCATACTTTTGGGGGTTCTTGTACTATGGCCCAGGGGTGGGGGGCAAGGTTCATGGCTATGCTTTTTCTTCTTATACCCCTGGAACAGGAAGAGTGCTGGGATCGCACCCTCATATTCAAGGTCCATGCATGCATAGCTTATCCAGACCAGATTGATTTCTTTGCATTCTGGAACTTGAAGTACTGTTTATTACATTATTATTTCAGGACTATGAGTCCCAGGTTGCAAACAAACAAAAAATTGGATTCAGATATATGTAGCTGAGAAACTGGATGCATATACCTAAGAAAGTTGAGAACTTTTGTAGTTGGCCCAAAACTGTCCTAACCCAAGGGAGGCAATCAAGGTTCAGACTGTGGGCCAGTACTTTCAGTTTTCCTAATTTCTTGTGCAAGTCCAGTTTTTTTATTTGCATTCTAGAATTTGTTGCTCTGTTTATTTCATTACCAAATCCGAACCACTACTCCTAGAATGCAAAGAAAAAACCAAGGAGTAGATTAACTGCTCATGCATGTACCTGGAAAATGTGAGAGCTCTTAGCTATAGCCCAGGGAAGTATTGTAACAAAAAACCCATCCTGATTTAATAAACCCTGCCCACACTTGCTAATCACGTACTCCCTCTTCTGGACCCTAAACCTTTGGAGGGGAGCCCGAATTGAAATCATTTTGCTCATGGGGACTCCGCACAAACAAGTTTGAAGACCTCTACCCTAGATTTTCTTGGGGTCCAGTGCACTGCATACCTGTTCACAGTGGATCAGCAGTGGTTATCTGACTTCAGCTGGTAGAGAGTGTTCCCATAATAGGAAAACACGTGATTGGCTGAGCTCAGCCCTTTTCAATATTGTATTGACTCTTGGCATAAGAGTGGATGCTACGGCAGTCTAGAAGGGCCCCAGGTGATCACCTGGTGTGAAGCCCTCTCAAATTCAGTGTTCAATCCAAGGGGTTTATATAGGGTTGACCACTGACTTTTAGCCTACTTTACGGAATTTTCCAATAATCTAGAATTCATGTTTATTGTACACATCTACTGTCAAACCTAGAAATTAAGCTATTGTGTACCTTGTACTAGACTTGTGTTGCCTGATGTTTTTAGCAAAGGCATTGTTTAGATGAAATGACACTTTCGCAAGTTCTGCAAAACATAATGACGAGCTGAATGTGGACCAAAGTCAGACAGGCTAACTTAACAGGCTCAAAATGGAGTCTGACTTTGGGAGTTTGTGTCAAAAAAGTGTTTAGAAGAATGCTTGATGACCCCATCAGTGTCACATTCAGCTCCAGGTCACTCATGATAAGTAGTATCACTGAAGTGATTACAACCACCACAATTAAAGTCACCATCACGACTTCCACCAGTAGTAGCACATCTATGATTGCCGCACATCTATGATTGGCACACATCTATGATTGCCATACATCTAAGACAGCCTCAGTAAAAGCTCGCACCGTGACCACCACTACAAGCATCATAATTACCATCATTATCACCATCATTACAGCTAAAATCACCTCTGCTACAAAAAGCATCATTGGCAAAATAATCATCATGCACATCCTATGTTTTGCTGCTATCACTGTTCCAATCAAAACACAAAAACTCCTATTGTTACAGCCAGAACTAACAAAAACATAACTATTGCATCTCATCCAACATCTCCCACACAGGACATTTTACATCTGATACTCTTCTAGCCATACACTTTCAAAAGAGAGCCCAAGAGCTGATGAAACTTGGAGCGCTTCACTGCTTCCTCAGTGGTATGAGGAACTATAAAAATGCTTTAAAACAGTGGTTCTTTACCTATGACTTCAGTGAACCCCCACTTAATATTACTGGACCCCAGGTAACCCCACTGAGTCATTATTGAATTCCAGGACCCCCACTGAATCGTTACTGGAATCCAGGGACCCCAGAGTAAGTAACTTCGATAACTTAAACCACAAAACAATACACAAATTATACAGAAACAAGCATTGATTAAACAAATTCAATAATGATGAAATATTTTATTTAATTCACAAACACATTTAAACAATTCCAAATTTTAATTTTAAAGGGAAGGTTGGAGCTTTTCTGAATTAAATTGAGGCGAACCACTGCCTATATGATATTCTGCTTGATGTACTTGCACTGCTCCGTGAGTCAATCTGTGGATACCAACTTCATTTTTAGTCTCCAATTTCAATTCCTTCACATATAAAGAATGTTTTAAAATTATTAATTTTACATCTTGTTTCTTTGGTTATATACCTTATTCATTTGTTAATATTATTTAATTTTCTAAGCATTTGCGTACCCCCTGAGTAGGCTTCATCTTCCCCAGGGGTCCCTGCACCACAGGGTGAGAACCACTGCTCTAAAACAATACAGTACAATACAATACAATATCACAAACACGATTGCCATAAGCATTATATTATTTTATTTGATTAGCAGCATTTACATAGATCTTGGAAGGAAAAGTGGTTTAGTAGCTAAGCTGTTGACTTAGGGGCTTGAAATTTTGGGTACTTGACTGTAAATTGTATGTTTCTGGTAACTCACCTAATCTCTTTTTGTTTAAATATATCTTTGAAATGTAGCATAATTCAAAGAGGTGAATTTCTTGAACCATGCCCCCAATAATGTATAGTGCTCTGTAGATCCCATGCTAGTTTTGTGGTACATAATTACCAAGGCTTCTCCAGAATGCTGACTGGTGAAGGAAGCTATTTCTTAGGGTATCAGAAGTCATTGTTCTGTGGCTTCCATAGTTCACATCTGGCAGGAAAGCGGTAAAACGTAAGCTTTTTTCAGGTTTTAAGGACCTCTCCCTCAATCTTGAGGTAAAGACAAAATTCCATAGGGTGGAGACACCTCCCATTGAGACATACAACTATCTGGGTGGATGCCATGCTGCTCAATACGAACACGCAAATCATCATCACAGCTCACTATGACAAGGGTCACTGGAAATATGTGATTCTGCGGCCGTGGCGTTTTCCTCATATTTTGGCTTATGCTACATAAACCCTCTGCTGGCATCTGTGTGAGTGAGTCCTGAGCCCCCAAGTGCTGTCCTCAAGGTCCTGGACCGCTGGCCGGAGTCAGAGTGTACCCCTCCCTGCTCAAATGAAGGTTTCACTGGATCCGATGCAGCGTGCTGCAGACCGATGCAGGGCCTAGCAGTGCAGCACCTTGCATCCTCTGATTGGTGACGTCACCGGATCCGGCACAGAATGTTGCAGGACGACCTAGGGCCTCGCATTGCAGCACGGCACTGTCCCTGATCAGCAGATTCACCGGATCCGATGCAGGATGACGCAATGACCTTGGATCACAGCACTGCACAGCCCCTGGTTGGCGGCTTCACTTGTCCCAACGCAAGATGACACAAGGGTTTTGTATCGCAGCACCCGATTGCCGGTTCACTAAATGCGATGCAGAGCCTCGAGTCACAGCACTGCGCAGCCCCTGCATCAAGACCAAAAGGCACGACTCCTAGCGAGGGGGCTGCATGCGGCCTTCCTGACCTTTATGTGCGGCCCCCTGCTCAACAGCAGCATTGGGCTGCTGTTTACTCAACATAGCACTAACATAAAAAATATGTTAAATAAATGGGGAAGCATTTCTTTAAAGGTTAATTGCTGTTAAAGGGAGAAAGTAACTAGGGTGTCCTGCACTGCTTAACTTTAGGAACACCTTCACATGCAGAACCGTTGCTGCTTAGCAAAACAGATTATATCTCTGCATAGAGAAGTAATTTTCTTTAAATGTGTTAAGTTTTCAAACATTAATTTAGAACCATTCATGCTTCCCCCACCCTGGCAACTATGCAAATAGTGAACTAAGAGGCAAGTCAGCTGTTATGTGCACCCTTTGGGTGACCAGGGTTGCTAGTATACATTTCCAAAATGAAAGTTTATTAAATCAAACACAGGGGAAGGTTTTGTATGGCGCACATCCTGAAGGCATGTATTTCGAGACCTTTTCATATGTGATCATGAAGCGAAAGTAAAATAAAACAATTGCCTACGATCACACAGTTTGATCAAGTAAGCAAGTCATGATTGATCCCAGGTTTTCTGGTTCCACATTGTGCAGTTCAGTTCAGACAGTAGATGTATATGCGTTGCGTTCCCTACACCAAACTTATTCCCTCCCCCACCCCCGCACGGTTACCTCCTACTGGCATCATTGTGGCCCTCCATCACACCACCCACCAAATGTTTTGGCCACTGGGAAAATCTATGCGGGTACCCATGCACTATACAATTGCTCATAATAACAGCTACCAGGACCACTGTCACTTCTACAATAGACACACTGTCATTTCCGCTAATCTCCAGGGTGTCCTTACAGTGGGGGAAGGGCGGAAGTTAATCCAAATTCAGAAAGAATAGATTTTTTTCATTAATCCTGTGCTAATAGCCAGCGTCTGTAAGTGCTGGTATCACACAGCTTTGAATTTTTGTTGCTTCCACTCTTGTCTTGTCGAAAGTAAGATTTTAATCCTGATGCTGCTGAACTAAAATAAATGTGAAAGCTGGTTGATTATGTCGAGGAAGTTTTTTTCGCGTTTCTCCCTTTTTGCATCTGCTTGAGATAATTGTGCTGATGTATACTGCCTGCTCCCATCACAAAGAAGGGCTCAGGGGAGGATTAGTATCTGTTACTGATCAAGAGAAAATGTGATTAGCTAATTAGAGTGCTAGATAAGAACTTTCCTTCATTCAACTGCCAGTGGTACACTGCTGACAGTCTGCAAGTGTCTGGGAGAATGGGGAGGGTGTGAGAGTAGGGAGAAAGAAACTGGGGGAGCGTGTGGAGGCGAGGCCAGGAAATGGAGAAATAATTCTAAACTGATGAGCTATTCAGGAAGGGTGTGAAGAAGACGGGGGTTAACACCAGCTACTAAAGGATTGCATGTGCTTTGCTTGAGCAGAAAGGTTTACATGAGGTCATATACAGAGAGGGAAGAGAGGAAGGGAAGGAGAGAGGAAGGAAGGAAATAAATTGAGAAAGGAAGGGACGCTTAGAAGAAAGGGATGGGGGAAGAAAGAAATGAAAGAAGAAGAGGGGAAGTGAATGAGGGAGGAAAGGAACGAAGGAAATGGATGGAGGGAAGGAAGCCAGGTAGAGAAAGAAGAGGAAAGAAAGAAAAGAAGGAAAGGGATGAGATAAGGAGGGAAGAAACTGAGAAAGAATGGGACAGAGGATGGGAGGAAGAATGGAAGAACGGCAATTAGTAAGAAAGGGACGAGAAGTAATAAGGAAGGGAGGAGAAAATAAGGGAGAAAGGGAGGAAGGAGATTTAAGAAGAAAAAGGGCATACGCAATGAGGAATAAAGATAAAAAGAAAAGAAAGAACTGCTAAAAGAAAGAAAAAAAGGGAATGCAAGACAAAAAGAGAAATAAATTTAAAAAAACAGAATTAAACAAAGAACGAATAGTTCTAATAATTAAGCCCTAGCATTATGGTCCTGTCGAACACATTTATGTGTAAAACGTCTTAGAGAGTTAGACAGTTGTTATTATATGTTCTTGCAGTTAAAAGGTGCATAGAAAGTAGGGGTAAGGGAGTCGTTGCTCTGCTGTTAAAAGGTGGTGCACACACATTAGCGGTATGCCTCAAACCTGTGACCTCTCAGGAAGTTTGCGTCAGTGCTCGGGGTAAGCGGGCACCGGGCGGCGTTCCATGGGGCTGAGCTGTGGACATGCATAATCTGCTGCTCCATTCTTTGTTTATGGTTATGTGGACAGACAAGAGGTGCAAGGAGAGTAGGCGGAGATGTCAAGCTGCTCTGTAGAGCAGGAGGACCTTGAAATTGTGATAGTCATAGACAGAAGGTGAGGATATACACTACGGGCTTGAGTCACAAAGAGCCTCTGCACTCGTGGCGGAGGCTATGCAGCCATGGCAAGATCTCTGCACTCGTTGTGGAGGCTACACAGTCATGGCGGGATCCCCGCACTCGTGGCGGAGGTTACGCAGTCTTGGCGGGATCTCCGCACTAGTGGCGGAGGCTACGCAGTTGTGGCGGGATTTCAGCACTCGTAGTGGAGGCTACGCGGTCATGGCGGGATCTCCGCACTTGTGGCAGAGGCTATGCAGTCATGGTGGGATCTCCGCACTCATGGCGGAGGCATCGCAGTCATGGCAGGATCTCTGCACTAGTGGCAGAATCACTGCTCTGCAGTTACTCATTGTGGAAATCCTGCCATAAGTACGGAGAACCCGCCACTACTAGTCATAGACAGAAGGTGAGGATATACACTACGGGCTTGAGTCACAAAGAGCCTCTGCACTCGTGGTGGAGGCTATGCAGCCATGGCAAGATCTCTGCACTCGTTGTGGAGGCTACACAGTCATGGCGGGATCTCTGCACTCGTGGCGGAGGCTACGCAGTCATGGCAGGAGCTCTGCACTCATGGCGGAGGCTTCGCAGTCATGGTGGGATCTCCGCACTCGTGGCGGAGGCTATGCAGTCGTGGCGGGATCTCTGCACTCGGGCGGAGGCTACACAATCATGGCGGGATCTCCGTACTCGTGGCGGAGGCTATGCAGTCATCGCAGGAGCTCCGCACTCATGTCAGAGGCTACGCAGTCTTGGCGAGATATCCTCACTCGTGGCGGAGGCTACGCAGTCGTGGCAGGATCTCAGCACTCGTGGTGGAGGCTTCACATTCTTGGTGGGATCTCCGCACTTGTGGCGGAGGCTATGCAGTCGTGGCAGGATCTCCGTACTTGTGGCAGAGGCATCGCAGTCATGGCAGGATCTCTGCACTAGTGGCAGAATCACTGCTCTGCAGTTGCTCATTGTAGAAATCCCGCCAAAAGTATGGAGAACCCGCCACTACTATGGAGCCTCCGCCATTATTGCGGAGGATCTTTGTGAATCGGGCCCCTACGTCTATAGTGAAAATTATTTCATCACAGACAAATGAAGGGTTCTTTTGTAATGCAAAATATTATGTTACGGAATAGGCTGTCTGTATATATTCTCCCTGCATGACCTATAGGCGTTTTTTTTAACAATTCTTTATTGAGATTTTCAATAGAAATACAGTGAATCGTTGTCACGTACCACTTTTAAAGCAAACAACCATAAACATAAAGTAACAAACAATAGAATAAAGTAGACAAACACTAGCCAGCATTTCCCCTGCCATTCAACCACATGAACGTTATAGAGTAAAGCACTAGCAAGGAAGGGAGAAGGTGGGGAGGGAGTCTATGGGGAAGCAACTTTCCATCATTAGAATACCAGATTACTTAAAAGAACATTATAAGATAATGTAAGAATAGTCATCAAGTGTTCCGTGTTCTCTTATCCTTAAAATGCTCAGGAAAATCTTACCTTACATTCCTTTGACTTCTTGAAAATCTGTGGTCTTATCCACACTGTACTACTGTAAGACCCTCTATTTGGGCTTTACTTCAACAGCTTTGAAAAGACTACAGGTAGTCCATAATGCTGTCTCTCGCTTGATTTTAAATATACCCTAATATCAATCTGTCTCTGAAGAATTATGTATACTTTACTTGTTACAGGTAGGGAAAAGGACCATCTTTAAATCTCTTTGTATAGCATATAAAGTATAAAGTGTTATGCAAGATAGGTCCTAAATATCTTGATACCAAATTCCAGTGGTATGTGCCCAAAGCGCTTTAAGATCAGCCTCCAGGAAAAATGGGACATCACATAGAATTAAACTCTGCTGCGAGGGGGGATCATTCAGGAAGGTGACTTCTAATCTTTGGAATGCTGTGCCTTATGAACTGCAGGCGCTGGCAGGCAGACCACTATTCTTTCGGGGAGCGACTGAAAACATGGTTGTTCCAATCGGTGGTCTGACTTAGTGATAGGTGTGATCCTCTGTGAGTTGTGGCAGTGCAAAGACGCCTACGAGCATTCCAGTGCGCTATAAAATGTTATATCTATCTATCTATAGATCTATCTATCTATCTATCTATCTGTCTGTCTGTCTGTCTGTCTGTCTGTCTGTCTACCTATCTATCATCTCCATCTGTTCCCTTGTGGAAAGATAGAAACTTACAAACTTCAGTAGGCATGATCATGTCTTAAGTCCAACTATCAGAGTCCTGTATCACCTGGTCTAGATTGGTATCCATATTTGATCAAACACTTCATCTGCTCATTATCATAGCCAATAACCCTTTCGTAGGATGCCATGTGGAATTCTGTCACCCAGCTACTACAGATAGGGACCACTCTTGATCTCCATTGCCTCAATATACATATCTTAGCTAATACCAGTGAGGCATCAGTCCACCAATGCTATGATTCTTGACTCCTTGAATATCAGCAGTATCATGCTATATATCTAAGCGTGCAAACAGGGGGATAGCACATCAACTAGTGGCAATAATTGTGGCGATATTTCCACCCAGTACAATTCTAGATTAGGACATCTCCAGAGGACATAGAACAGGTTACACCCACGATGACTGCATTTCCAGGCGCTCGAATTATGAAATAGGCTGGCCCAGTGAACTTTATAGGTGACCAGTATCAGTTCTGCAAAATTTTAAAGTAATTACATTTAAGCCTTACCTCTGTGAGGCACTTATCTCAAGTTAAGAGTAAGGTGCAATAGTCTTCCTCGGAATAGGCATGTTGTAGTATCAATTGCCAGTAACAACTACAGGCAGATTCAGCAACTTTAGAGAAAGAGGCCATCAATAAATACCTCACACACCCTAGAAATCACCTGTTTAAATGTACTCCATGTGGTAAGGTATTACACTGTAGAGGACTTAGACAACTCAATAGCCGGCTGGGTATACAATTCGACAGTTGCAGTATTGCGGAGAGGTGGCAATCAAGGCCAAGTTCTGTACTAAGTGAGTAGAAAGATTTAAGTGAGCGACTGTCGAGTACCTGGTCTGGTTTAGAGATCCCTTTAGTGGCCCAGCTATCCCAGTTGACCCTTTTAGCTCAAATGAGAATGTCTGAGTTGCGCCATAAGGGAGAGGAAAGGTGCAACAATCGGTCTACTTTAAGCTTCTGTGCAGACCAACAAAGCCTTGGTAGTAGGGATGTGTGTGTGTACACTAAGGATGGACCAGCCAACCAGAGAACAGGACGGGGAGGTGTCAGAAGACAGCAAAGAGATGAGCTGGATAGGTAGTGCTGATTTCCAAAGGTAGGATCTACAAAACAGAAAGAAGCTGATCTAGAGGCAGTAAAGTATAGCTCCAAGAGGAAAAAGAGGGGCAAGGTCAGACAATTGCAGAGGCTTTTCCAGAGGACAAGAATGGAAGGAAGGAATTTGCTGATCCAGAGAGATCCAAAATAAAGGAAGGGTTGGATCCAGAGGAAATAAAGGGGTGGGTCCTGGCAAGATGAAGGGATGGCTGTCGAGAAATGGGAGGGTCAGATTAAGGGCACAAAATACAGTCTAAATAAAACAAGAATTGGCAAAGCCAATCAGTCGCGGCAATGGGAGAGCTATTGGCTTTGTCAATGTGTTTCAGCATTGCATGGCCAAATGATAAGTGTTCCCCTGGCAGATGCAGCACCCAAGCGCCCGCAGCCGATGCACCGTTACTCCTTTGTGTAACTACGGGCATACATGAACAAGGCATCCCAAATCAAATTTACCATCTGATAGAGAGCAAAATATGAAATGTGTCATTTCCCTTTAACGAGTGCTGCCAAAATTACCTAAGAAAATCATGATACTTATTTTGTTCATCTCTCAAGAACAGAAGGTACCATCTGCCTTAGTGTAATTCATATTTGTGACTTGCATGTTACACACACATGCCTGCTCCAGGCACTCAACCCACTGAGCTGTCCGACTGTCGAAGTATCACAGCCAACAATCATCAAAATGCAGAAATCATTGCATGCGTATATTCAAATTCAGGAATCCTTCATTAAATCTATTCCCTCTTCCTAAGACATGGTGTTTTGTGGGTCACTTTTGTGTCTATCTGGTTTGGTATAGTCTGACCATACCTTCCATCCAGTCAGTGAATTAGATTTACAACGACCACCTAGATGTCAAGGCCATTGCAAGAAAGTGGTAAGCCAGCTCTTTAGGGTCACCTGGCCTGATCCTGCCAGGGCTAACTCAGCCTTTGATCATTCTGAGGTTGATCGAACTAATCCTGTTGTTTGTGTAACAGTATCAAATTCTTGCAGTACTTAAATATGTGAGCCTTGAAGTGCTATGTTATAGTATTGTATTGTTTTTTTTTACAACTGTTGTTATTATGGTTCGCACAGGGCGCTGACATCAACATTTACCAAACCTACATCTGAAAGGCGGGATGCCACCTTTGTTTTCTTTATCTTGCAGTAGGCCTTTTACTGATCATTGCTTTTAATACGTAATTCTGCAACATAACAAACCATGTGCTTGCTTATGTACTGTGCACTGTATTCTAAACCACAAAACACTTACTAAGCAGATGCACTCCAGCGCCTAGGAGTGGAGTTGGTGATCATCCAGTGAATTGAAACAAGTCCTTCCGGTAGTCTGTTTTATTAGTAACCAGCGAGCCTGTTATGACGAGTTCCTGTTTTTTGTAACTCTCGGGGGTGAGAACGAGTAAATGAGTGAAGGGCAGCTGAAATGAAGCGGTCACGTGACCTTGCAAGGCAATGGAGACCATGGAGGGGATCGCTGACTTTCTCGCTCTCTCCCCGCGAATGCTGTCCTGCTAATTGAAAAACATGCTGTGGCTTGAAAAACAAGATAAGAACATGATTTACAGGCCTCCATTACCATCAGAAAAGCACAGGGCAAGCAGCCATGGGAGAACAGGAGGGAGCAAGCGTCAGCGGGAGGAGGGTGATTGGGGACATGATAAGGAAAAATGCAGAGAGGGGGATAGCAATTTCACGATTGTCAGAGAAGCACAGGGCAAACAAACACGGGTGTGCGGGATGGAGAAAGGGACAATGGGAGGAGGGTCATTGGGGGACGGGACAATAAACGAGATAAGAGCATGGTTTACAGGCCTGTTGACAGAAACAGCATGGCACTTGGAGTGAGTGAAAATACAACCGCTCCTGAGGTGGGCTCTTAAACAAAGAAAAAAGAAGTTCCTAAAATGGTCATTAAAAGGGAGGAGGGAATGGATAGTAGTAATTGGTTAAATACAAAAACAAGTTTCAAGCAGGAGGGTCCTAGGGAAATTTAAAGACCTGCAAAGGATTCAATCCCCAACTATTAACAGATAAAGGCACGTACGAAATCCTTGGGTCTATCATGTGATAGACCCAAGGATTTCGTACGTGCCTTTATCTAGTAGTAATTGGTCCCTGCTCTTCGAGAGGGCTAAACACAGGAAGAGGCATGACACATGTATGCCATGGACAAATGAGGTGAAAGATAAGGAGACCGACGATGAAGCCAGCAAATGGGAAGACTCTGGACGGGCTGAGGCCCACAAAGTATATTCAACATGTGTCTTTCAAGACAGTGCATATGCTGTCTAAAGCTGAGACCTAAAAAATGGGATTCATTTATAGAAGAGTAAGCAGAGGATTGTGGAGACAGGAAGAAAGAGATGCATGTGAAAGGAAGGAACCATTCCAGAAGAGGGGATTGAGACAATCCAGAAGAGAAAAGGATTTAGGAATTTGTGCAGTTTCCATTCTGCTTGCCAGCAGAAATAGATGAAGTGCACATTCCTCAAAGTAGCAAAGTTTATGAACTTTACCCACTTTCTCTTTGGGTTGACAAATGTCCGTTTGGCAATTTGAATGTTATGCTACAAGTTACATTTTGCTACTTTTGACACCCTATCCTTTGTATGCTATTAGTTTTGCAACTTTTTAAAGGAAAACTTCAAAAAGAAGGGGAAGCTAAGTCCTGCAATTTTTTACATCTCTAGAAAAAAAGGTGAGAAAACAATAGTTCTCATTTTACAGTCCGTTTCCAGAACTTAATTTGAGGTGACTATGCAACACCCAGTTAATGGCCACGGAAATGCATGTTTTTCCAATGGCAGAGGCATTTGACTGATTAGTACATTTTCCTAGAAGATCCATTTAACATTCAACTATTGGTAGCATCTGTTTCTTTGATACCAGACAGGTCTGGAAAGAGCTACAATTTACTCCAGGATCTATTAACTAAAATTTTATGCTGTGTTTGCGTTACGAAAGTGAGGCAAAACGATGCTAAATCTTTTTTACTAATTTACTTTCCAGCGCAAAACTTGTTTAGTGCTGGAAAACACTCAAAAGTAGCACAAAACGGTGCATAGCACTGCTTTGCATTACTTAGTGCCAAGGGATTGGATATGGGCATTCCCATGCAACCACACAAGGTTTCTGACGCTAAACCCTATTTACTTAAAAAAGTAGACAGGGTTTAACGTGAGAAAATCGCGCCCATTTCAAATAGGCGCTATGGAAGAGAAATGTTTTCATTTCTCCTTTCTTTTCCAACTTTGTATGTGTGCTGCACTGTACAGCACACATACATAGTGGGGAAAGGTTTCAAGTTAGTCTAAGCAGGGTATTTTGTACTGGAAGTATTCTCTTCCAGTACAAAACCTAGGCTAGACTCACAGAGACACCCTTGCACTACAGTGCAAAGGTGTGTCTGTGGCGTACAGCAGCATATTTCTGCGCCGGCGCTAGGGAGAGTGGAGTAGAGTGCCATATTTCTGTAAATATGGTGCTCTCCTGCTCTCTCCTCACGCAGCGCAACATTTGTGGCAGCTGCACTGCGTTACATGAGAAACTAGTAAATCTTCCCCTCAGTGTATAATATTGATAAGATGTCTCAGGGGGTTAATGTACTTGCTGCAGAGATCCGAGTGTAATCTGCTGTTCACAGGTTTATATAATCTTAAAATAGCTTCGAGTATTAATATAATTTGCATGTAATTTGCAGGTCGTAGGTTTGTATACTAGTAAGATAGCTCAGTGAGTCGATTCACAATTTGAGATCCTGTTAAAATACCTCTTGGAGCAATGTGGCCACTACAAACAGCTGTTTGTAACCTGAAAAGGTGTAAGTTTTAACTCTGTGCTTTCAGGTAAGTCCCTGTCACTGGGATTCAGCTTTTCCAGTCCTGGGATTTCACTTTACAAATCATTGTTTTCACATCTGTCACTTTAATTATTTCAACTGAACTGAGCCAGTGATTTGCTGTCTGAAAATCATGGATGGGAAACACAGGTGTTCGGTGGCACTAATAAAATTGGTACCAGTGAGTTGGGGAATAATTAGCGCCAACAATTAAGGACAAATTTAATGAATAATGTGGGCTGTGTAAATGGTCATGTTCATTGTAATTATGCACAAAGACCTACATAGTTTAAATGAAGATTCAGAAAGTTAAATGCTGCATATTTCAGTTTATCCCTTGGCTAAGGTGAGAGGTGGAACAGCAGACTGAAAAATCGTTTCTCCTGATGGGCTGCTTAATCTAGAGACACTATGTGGCCATATTCAGCAGCTGGGCCCACCTCCACTTCCAACAGCTGCTTTCAGCCAGGCCACAACTCAGACACATGGAATGCTGGAAATGGTCCTTTCTGGCTTGTGTGCTGTAGTGATGACATAGTCGAGAGCTTCCCGACCCTTTTCTCTCTCAATCTGAGCATGCACTGAATTTGCTTTAGGAATATGATTATAAAGGCATTTATATAGCGCACAGCTACTCAGGAGAGTGTCCCGGCGCATCTTAAAAGGCCCCTGAAGTAGACCCCCCCTATTGGCAACAAGTGAAAATGAAGGATAAAAAAGAAAGCCGGACACAATTTTAGGTTAAAAAGCAAAGTTATGAGACGCTTTCTGAAAGTGGCTAAATCCGTCACCGCTCTCAGTGAAGCGGGGAGCGTATTCCAGGCCTGGGCGCCAAGGAACCCAAACGAGGATCCCCCGGCCCAAACGCGAGAAATTCTGGGGACCCTGGCCAGATTCATCGAGGAGGATCTCAAAGTTCTAGAAGGAACATAGTGGGAGATCCTTCTGCACAGGTACTTAGCCCCCATTCCATGCAAAGCTTTAAAGAATAGCACCATCGCTTTAAATCTGATTCTATTCTTTACCAATGAAGCTCTCTAAGGTAGGGGGACATATGCGTCCTCGCTTTAAGCCTGAGAATGGCTCTAGCTGCGGCATTCTGTGCCACCTGCAGATACTTGAGAAGATATTCTGGAAGGCCGAGGTAGAGTATATTCATGTAGTCCAATCTTGAAGTGATTAGTGCTTGGACCACAAATCTCCTGTGGTCTAGAGACAGGAGAGGAAGAAATTTCCTCAGCATCCTGAGGAGACCAAAGCACGTTCCTACCACTGATTGGACTTGGGCCTTCATCGATAAGCGATCATCCATCAGGACGCCTACATTTTTTACTTTTTGTTGCGCAGTGGGAGGTGGCAACATATCTTCTGGCCACCAGAGTCTCCAGTCGTCTGGCGATTGAGTGCCGAAGAAGATGATTTCTGACTTTTCCGGATTGCATTTAAGCTGGTTAGATCTTGCAAACACTTTGGAGAGGCATGTTTTAATTGTGGATCCCTCGAAATTCTTCCCTTTGTCACAGGAGAAAAGGAGCTGAGTATCATCAGTGTATGAGATAATCTTCGTTCCATAAGTCTCCGCCAGGACCGCTAGAGGGGACATATAGAGATTGAATAATGTGGGGCTCAGAATGGAGCCCTGAGGGACTCCCACATCCATTTTCGGGATTCCAGCTGCAAAGGGAGGAATCCAGACCTCCTGATCCCTATCTTTTAAATAGGAGGCAAGCTACTTTAAAACAGAACCTCCGATACCGAGAGCCTGGAATCTGTCCAAAAGTTTAGCATGAGGCACGGCATCGAAGGCCGCTGATAAGTCTAACAGGATCAGAATGGCCTTCCCACCCTCATCCAGGGTCTCCTTGATGTATTCGGATACTTCCAAGAAGGCGGACTCGGTGCTATAGTTGGCTCTGAACCCGGACTGACTACTGTGGAGAAGGCTTTAGTGCTGCATATGACTATGTCGACACAGTGCCCTGGGTCACAGAGGGAACTTGTGCATCACCCACCAGACATCAGGTCCCGGAGTAAGAATAACTGCTGTGACCAGCCTCTGTATGAGCCCAGGAGTACTGCTCCCCTTCGGTCCCTTCAGCCGCCTTCTCCTCTGCTTCCGTAGCGGAAGGCAGCAGGAAGCACACAGGCTCCCTCCCCTAATCTAATCACAACGCTGTAACGCAGCGTAGCGATTGGTCTGAGTGCTGTGGTTCGATGCTCAGACAGTGACTGCGAGGCTTTGCATGTTCCTCACCAGACTGTGTAACGCAAGCCTGGTGGGGAAGATGCAAAGTTTGCAGGACTGTTTGGCCGGCCCAAGAGGGCTTGCCAAGCAGTCCTGCACACTTGGAGTTGTCAAACCACTCCTCCCTTGTAACCCCAGCCCCGCCCGCCCTAACCCAACCCGTAGTGAAAAATAAAATGATAATAACAAAGTTATTTTTCCGCTACACTGCTCTTAAAGCAGTGAGGCGACAAACCTCCTCTTTAGCGGAGAAGCTGCCACTGGACCCATTTCTGAACCGCTCGTGGCACACCGTCCAAGTACATTACATACCAAGCTATCATGCAGGATGCATACAGACATCGCAGTATTTGCATTAACCAATTGAGCTATCTTACTCTGATTGTCACTTGCAGGCTACACATCGAGTTCTGCTGCAGGTTCATTAACGCAACTAAACACCTCTCTAATACCGGAACATGACATACATTTTTCGGTCACGTTTTTGTGGAGGGACATTAAACGACGGGGTTTTCCATTCAGCAGGTTGGTGTAACAGCAGGACTCAGATATTCTTAGATTGTGGGCTGGTCATTGAGTGGAACCGGGAAGATGGGTCCACTCCTCACGCGCATATTATTAAAGTGGTATCAGCTCGGCCGAGCGTGGCTGCATTTTCCCGCCTCCTCATCCTGGTTATCGTCTGTCTTCTCCCTGATCTCGGTCCATGTATTTAGGGCACCCTGCTGACAGCAGCGGGGGAGAGGATATGGAGACTGGCTTTTAAAAGGCTTCCCGGCTCTGTCTGTTTAAATGGCTCCAAGAAGGCAGGCCAGGCACGAGGCAGGGAAAGGCACGCCTGATTTAAGTTGTACTTGTAAGAAATATGATGTGGGCAGGTTTGACAGTTTGACTGTTTCCTGTCCTGGAGCCTCTTAATTGTGGAAGCGAGGGAGAGAGAGAAGCATCAGGCGAAAGAATGAAACAGGATAGGAGGGGCGGTGGTGTATTTCATACTAAATGAGTCTCTCAAAGGTGAAAAATGAAAAGGAAAAAGCACTGGCAAACCCAATAGGTCTAGCCTTTGGAGCCTACCAGCTTTGACAATGGTTTTAGCAATATATCACTGTATAAATTTATTCCAGATTTTATGTAAGTAAAGACTGAATTTGTAAACTCTTTTCTTTATTGCTATTTTGTATTGTAATTGTAATTTACTTTACTCAGTGCTGGCAAAGCTAAGAGTCCTCAACTCTAAAAAGCTTAGCTATTGGGTTTTCCAGTGCCTGCAGGGTACATGAGAGCTGAGTCGCATTTAGGTGTCTTGGTGAGTTCTGGTTGTGGGAGGGTGTTCATAAAGAGGCATGACTAGGAAGTTCGAGCTGAGACTGAAGGCAGTGTGAGTCAGTTGGCCAAAACAGTGTTCAGATTACATGCTCATACAATCCTTGGCCTCTCTCCAGTGTGTAGATAATGATGGTTACATATGCACAATTTGTAATTAACAATTCCAATTATTTACAACAAATTCATTGTTGTTACTCATTTATATCAAACTGCACTCACAAAGCCAACAGGTCTGCACTTTGGTGAAAGAAAGAGGCTTTGGCACCTCAGGCTGTGATTGCAGGTCCCAGGGCTCTTGATGCCGCAGCGCCACTTAAGAAGTGGAGGTGCAGTATTTGTTCCCTGTTCAAGTTGATCCAAAGGTTGTGTAGGTCATTTTCTCCCTGGCAAAGCTGATCCAATTATCCTGAGCTTCCCTGGGAGTTAAGCGCAAAGAGAGGAACACAGGGGAGAGACAGCAACATGGAGGGCGCTGATGGAAGCAATATGGGTGACGGAAGGCGGAATCACTAAGAATAGGGCTGGGGAAAAGCAACTGGAGGACGGGGGAAGCAACACAGAGCGTGGGGTGGAAGCAACACATGGGCACAGGTGGGGGAAGCAACAGAGAGGACCTGGGTAGGAAAGCAAAGTGGTGGTAGATAGAGCAACATGGAGCAAGGGAGGAAAAGTAAATGGGTGAGAGAACAACATGAGCGGACCCCGAAATAAAACGCACAGGCAAAAAAAGAGATCGTAACATGGATCATGGAGGGGTAAGAAAAGCACACTAGAGAGACAGTTGGAAAACATGCTCTCTTGTGCAGTGCTTAAACAAAAAAAAATTGCAAATGAAAAATGATCAGTAGAAGGACACAAGTAATGCGTCCATGCTCCAGGGGAGGGACAAACACAAGAATATGAAGGCAAACCCAGTCAAGCTAACAAATAAGAAGCCAGCAAATGAGAGTGACAATGAAACTAACCCATGGTAAGCAACAGGTGGACTTTCAGCACACTGTAAGCTAGCAATACGTCTCACAACTGTCTACTAGGCTAGAGTTCATAAAGAAAAGAGTGGAGGACAGAGGCAAAGATGAAGTGGTAAATGCAGATTAGAGAGACATCAGAAAAAGAACAGAAGTTACAAGACAAGAGGGTGGAAATTAAGTCAGGAATTATCAGTGATAGGGAGGAAAAGAAAGAGAAGGGGCAGAGAGATAAAGACCCCCACAAGAGTGAGACCAAAAAAGAAGAATAAAGAGAAACAGAGTGTAAAAAGGGAAATGGAAGGCAAGTTAGTAGAGAATGCAAACTCAAAGTGGGAATAGAAAAAAGATAGAGAAACACACTGAAGTGGAAATCAAAGGAGAGAGAATTAGTAATAGAGAAAGGTGTGGGAAAAGAGAAAGTGAAAACGAGAGAGTGGAGCAAAGGAGAATAAACCAAAGAAGAGAGAATGAAAGACAAGAAAGGAGAGAATTCAAAGGCGAAAAAGAAGAGAAGGAAGAGTGAACTAGCAAGAGGGGAAAGGACAGGGAGCAACCAGCGTTCACCAACAAGACAGCACCTGGGAGAGGGGATGAATGAGAAGAAGCTACAGGGGTGCAGTGGATTTGGATAAAGTTAGCTCAGTACAGTCGTCCTTTGAATTAATACTAAGCACATTTACTCTGCACAGTACCCCTACATTATAGTTGGCTGAACCGGATATACATTTAAACTGAAATTGAACATTTACATCTAGTGCAGGTCAGAAGCAATGACCATTCCCAGTGCAGTGTTGCTGTGGGAATGGTCCCATGGTACATCTAAACCATAGAGGTTTGTATGAGGTGTCGGGTTTGCCTTCAGACATTACAACATTGTTCTGTGTAGGCTAGACTGTAACCTGCGCCACCACTAAGACATATCGAAATTGGCAGACAAGGGCATAATGCGTTTTAATCAGGATCACACTGTTCAGTAAAGCTGAGAAGCTATTCTCCTGGTTTCCAAAAGATGTAACTCTGCCACTAAACTACATCTCCTCCCCAGTAACTCCAAATAAATCTCATAAATATTCATGATTGGCCATAGAGAGAGTTAAACATTGAATGTGCCACCTAGAGATCCTTTTGGAAAGTTCAGAGAATTTTAGCTAGAAATGGTGAATCTGCTATTTTGAATTTGTAAATGATCAATTTTAATATTCAAATTCCGCAAAACACATGGCAGTTCTCGAATGGTGAATCTCAGGGCTCCTCAAAAGCGTATCTATATTTCATTAGCAAAAGATAACCTAATACAAGACTTTTCTGTTGTTGTTCTGTGCCTGATTAGTAAGTATTTCTTTATAGCTGAAAACCTATCAGCCGAAACACAGTCATTTAAAGGTTTAACAGTTTCACTTTAATTGCTTTTAATAAAGAAAAAGCTTTATTTGGTGGATAGTGTGTGAAAAATGCAACTGTTTTTTACCAGCATCCTTAGCAACTATTAAAATCATGTTCTTAAAACTAGAATTCTGGAAAGGTAAGCCGAATACAAATAATGTGCTCAGCTTTGTGAAAATGCTAAGGACACACCTTAGCATGTCCTTCGATGCAGTGGCGGCTGGCAGGGAACGGGGGTGGCGATGCGGGGGTGGGTCGGACGGACACATTTTTTTTTTTAAACACTTACCTTTTGCTGGCCACTGTCTCTCCTCAGCTTCGGTCCCCTCCCACGCCACCTTCTCCTCAGCTTCGGTGGAAGCAGGAAGCTCACAGGCTCCCTCCTCTAAGCCAATCACAACGCTGCAATGCACCGTTGTGATTGGTCTGAGCGCCGTGATTTGGTGCTCAGATGGGGATTGGGAGCCTAGGCATGTTTCTCGCCAGGCTGTGTAATGCAGCCTGGTAGGGAACATGCAAATTGTGCATGACTGTTTGGCCAGACCAAGAGGGCCAGCCAAACAGTCATGCACACTTAAAGAGTGCAAACCACTCCTCCCCCTGTGACCCCAGCCCCGCCCCACCCTAACTTAGCCCCGTAGTGAAAAATAAAATGTTATTAACTGGGTTATTATCATTTTATTTTTCCTTTCTCCTGCGCTCAGAGCAGTGGGGTGACGTTCCTCTGCCTTAGCTTCGATAATTAACTACTCCACACTACTCTTCCACTTTACCCCAGTATGCTTACCATTCACTGGCCTGGAGTTGTTATTTCGTGGTAGGTAGGGAGCCCTGGATCACCCACTCCGCATTATTAGGCTATGTTGATTAGAAAATATTCACGGTTAAGCCCCATGCACTCTGCTGTCAGGCTGGTATACATAAAGCAGAAGTGAGAGCAGGGACGCTTAAGGTAGGAAGTGCGGGGGTACCAATAGGACCATTCTAAGATTTGGAAGGGGTGTCCAGCTTAACCGCTCTACTGCTTGGGTCTATTGGTAAAGAGAAGAAATCAAACTGGGTTTAAGTGAGGAATTGAAAAGATAAGAGTTGTCACTGAAGAGCACGAGCAAAGGTCAACAAGGAGAGAATGAGAGCGTAAGTAATAAGAGGGCACAGGATGTGTGAGAATGTAAGGGGCAAATGAAGAAATCTAAAGGCTGAACGAGGAAGAGAACGAGACAACTAGAGGAAAATTAAAGTATGCAGCGTAGTAATTGAACGCCCTATTGCAGTTCCTTGGTCAGATCATTATTTGGTCCCCTTTAATGCCCTGGTACCTAACACCCCTATGTCAAAGACGACAGGTGCAGGGAGGCTGCATAGAAAGTGGGCTAGGTTCTCAGCAGCAAACTTTAACCATGCCCTCCAGCAGGGCGGGCCGCCGGGAGGCAATGACATTGAGACTGCCTGTAGCTCACTAGATGAACGGATTACGGAGGCACTAGACAGAGTAGCCCCATGGTCCTCTAGTGCGCCGTGTAGACAGTTAAAATCTGCCCCATGGTTTAATGAAGAACTCAGGATAGCAAAGACTTCCTGCAAGCATTTAGAACGAGTATGGAGGAAAGATTTTTCAGTTCACAGGAAGGCCGAATACAAAACTAGTCTAAAACACTATCACTCCCTCATAAGAAAAACTTGTGCCGCCTACTACAATGACAGGATAGAGCAAGCTGAGAACTCTTCTAGGGAACTTTTTACAATTTTTAAAGACATATCGTCACTAGCCAGAACTACGGCTTCCAACAGTAGCTCTGTGGATTCTTGCAATTTGGTGGCAGACTTCTTTGTAGAGAAGGTAGCAAGGATTTATACTACCTTCCCGGATGAGGCACGTAATGGGAGCTCCGAGCGGGAGGGGAGGACCAACGTGGAGGAGGCACACTGCCTGTCCAGATTTGATCTCCCCTCCTGTGACGACCTCAAAGGCATAGCCTTAAGCATTAAGTCCGGCTCACCTAGGGACCCTACTACTCCCAAAGTTTTGAGAGATAGCCTGGAGATCCTAGTACCCTATATTAGGCACCTCCTTGAACTCTCCTTTGAGTCGGGAGTGGTCCCTAAAAGGTGGAAAGAAGCGATTGTTCTTCCCATAAAGGAAAAGCTGGGTGCGAGCGCGAGTCAGCTGGAGAACCTTCGACCGGTCTCACTCCTGCCATATTTTGCTAAAATAGCCGAAAAAGTGGTTAATACACAACTGACGGCCCACATTGACCGTCACAGTTTATTGCATCCTACGCAATCGGGCTTTCGAGCAACTTACTCTACTGAGTCAGCACTGCTCCTGTCAACAGAAACTATCCGCAGACACGTAGATGAGGGCCAGACGGTTGCTCTGGTCCTCTTGGACCTCAGTTCCGCATTCGACACTGTAGCCCACCCACTACTCCTACAGCGCCTCAGTAAAGGCGGACTGGATAAATTGGCCCTAGAATGGTTGGGGTCCTTTTTACAGGATCGAAGCTTTCAGGTGTCCCAACGACCTTATTATTCCAAAAGCATTGCGCTGGCTCAAGGGGTCCCCCAGGGCTCTATACTAAGCCCCACTCTCTTTAATCTCTACATCGCCCCTCTGGCGGAGATTATTGTAAAATATGGCATCAGTGTCATGTCATATGCGGATGACACGCAACTGGTGGTTTCACTGTCACAATCCCCCGAAGAGGCAGCCACCAATTTTTCTACTTGTCTACAGGAGCTGGCATCCTGGATGACAAGTAACTGTTTAAAACTAAATGGCAGTAAAACGGAGGTTCTAGTGGTGGGAAAAGCACCCTTGATCTGGTCCTCGGCTTGGTGGCTGCAGTCTCTGGGCCCTACCCCCTCCCCCAGCAATCAGGTTAAGAACTTGGGGATGTGGCTGGACTCCAAGCTCTCCTTTGAGAATCACACTAGAATTGTGGCCGGGAAGTGTTTTGGAGTATTGAAAGGGCTACGAAAGACCTTAGATGTGCTTCCCGTGGCATCCAGGAAAACCCTAGTCGATGCGTTAGTAACTTCCCACCTGGACTACGGAAATGCTTTATACCTGGGTGCAAGTAGCAAGTGTCTGCAGAGACTTCAATACATTCAGAATGCGGCAGCTCGCCTTGTTCTGATGCTGCCCAGGAGAGCTTCCTCCAGGAATGCCCTCTCTGCCCTTCACTGGCTACTGGTGAGGGAGAGAATACTGTTCAAGGCCTTGTGTGTCAGTCACCGCATCCTGCAGGGGAAAGGGCCTAGCTACCTACACAATCTACTGGCCTCCTACACTCTCCAACCCGGCACCTGAGATCTTCGGGGACTGGACAGGTCAAGATTCCGATAACAAAAAGAGCAAGAATGGGTGGTCGATCTTTCCGCTACCTGTCCGCTAAACACTGGAATGACCTCCCTCTCGCTCTCCGTAAGGAACCATCGGAGTTACTTTTTCGGAAAAAACTAAAAACATGGCTTTTCCGCCTATAGGTTTCCTCTAAGTTGTCTCACATTACTGCTCCTGGACGAGTTTGGGCCGCAGCGCGTGGACACACTAGTTAGTGTAGCCATGCGCTTTATAAGCTTGCTTATTATTATTATTATGTGAGATGAGAAGAGTAATCGAATAGCAAATGCATAGAGGTCAAGAAATCAATGTCTATTGCTTAGCCTCCAATCAAATCAATCAGGAATGGCCAACAACAGTAAACAGGGAGACGAGAACAAGCAAGAGAGAAAGACAGCAGTGGCCAAAAAGGAGAATAAAGAGTGGCAGAGTAGCAGAAAAGCAAATATCAGAGGTCATGGGAAAATGACAAAAGGGGCAACACAATAAAATGTTAAAGGAGAAAAGGCAAAAGTTGGAACATAGGTCACACCAAAAAGCTCAAAGGGGAGATTGAAAAAAAGAATATATGCGGCACAGATCAAGCGGAGACAGAGAGAGGCATGCAGGTGGAGCAGCACAACTGAATGGGAGAACCTTCCCATCAGCCCTCACTGATCTCATGAGGCCATAATTATAGAAACAAGGGAGACGCTACTCCTTTCCATCAACCTGGCAGCACTGACAAATTTAGGCCGCTAGTGATACTTTATTTAAACTCACCTTGGTCTTGAAGAAGCGCTTTGGATCTCCTCCAGAGGCCACAGATAGCGCGAAACATGTTGACCACTAGAGACACCCACTAAGGACTCATATCTAGCTACTGAGGGACATAATATCCCACTAGCAGCACCACACACCTTTTACTAATGACAGAGGGACCACTTTAATAAATAATAGCCACTCTCCCTCCAGTCATTTTTTAACACACTAGTTGAGACCTCACTTCCACTCACACGCACGCACCTAACGGCTTGTTTCATCAAAAGATCTCCGAAAAAGAGACCCTTCGGGGGACCCGTAGGGCCTTGCAGCGCCGGCCCGACGAGGAGCAAAAAGCCCAATGATGAAGCATGCCATCCTTCGGGGTGTGTGAGGGCATCATGATGAGGACACTCTGTCCCCAAACATAGAGTAGCACAGGACACCTTTTCCTTTTTCTTTCTCCACTTTGAACTCTCCTCTTAAGGAACAGTGACCCCCCTTTATATACCAGTTACCAATCGGGAGCAAGGGTCACTGGACCTAACAATCAGCTCCCATCGTCCCCCCTCTCTTTTTGATAAATAGGAGCACAGATCAAGCAGTCAGAGTAGAGAATGAGGAATTAAACCTCAATGAAAAGGTCTTAAGAGATAATGGAGGAATGAGGAAACAAGATGCAGAGAAGAGATCAAATGAGACAGAGGGAAGAATAAGACATGGATATACAAAGAAGAGTTAAAAGGAGACAAATAGGAAACTGAGAAACCAAGATACACAAATGAGATTAGATGAGATAGAGGATAATGAGAAAATAAGTCACCAATGTCAAAGGAGACTGAGAGGAGAATGAGAAAGTAAGATGTACAAAGACCAAAGGAGACAGGAGAGTGTTTAAATAAGATAAAAAGAAGATATCAAAGGAGACAAAGGTAAGAACGAGAGCAAACAGCAACACCAAAGAGGCCACAGACAACCATGTAGAGAATGAGAAGATAAGATATACACACAAGACATCAAAGGAGAGAGGGGGTAGAGTGGAAAATCTATTATGCATAAAAGATCAAAGGAGACAGAAGGAAAATTGAGAAAATAAGTCATATCAAGGTCAAAAGAGGCTGAGAACAGAGTGAGATCATTTGATACCCAGAAGTGAAGAGGAGGATGAAAAAACATACACAGAAGCAATTGAAGGCGACAGAAGTAGGAGTGACAAAATAAGCCATACTCAAGAAGTCAAAATTGATAGGCAAGTATGGGACAAAAAATATGCAAACGGGATGAAAGCTTTTAGAAGCCCTGGGGACCCCATGGCTGCATTTCTGTTTAAGGGGAGGGGTGCACATCCCCTCTTTCCAAGCCTTTTACAGACCCCGGAGACCCCTATTTGTAGGAACAGTTTCTGTGGCTGCTCCGGTTGCCCAACCGGGACTCTCTCAGCAATTGGTAGTCATGGGGATGCAGGGGGGGGCCTCATGGCCCCCGCGGCCCATGCCGGCTCTCTAGCCTGCACTGTTTGCGGTGTGTTGGGCACCAGCTACATCTATTTGCTCCGGGTGGACGGGAGCCGTTTCTCTTTGCTCCCGCCAGGCAGGGCAAACTTGTTTTCCAGCCTGCAAGAGCATGGGCAGGGAGTTTAAGTTCTCCCTGCCCAAGCTTTTGCAGGCAGAGAAATTCAGTATCCCAGGGTTTGCATTCCATGGGACACTGCTGCCTTCTGCCCCATGGCTAGTGGATGGCATGCCCATCTCTCCTAAGAAAGTCCTAGTCCCTGGGGGAATGGGGTTCTGGGACCCATAGGAGGCTCGGGGATGGGAGCCCCACTCCCAACTAATAGGACAGGATGATTAAATCATTATGATATAGTGTTCTTTAAAGAGGCGAGTATCCAACTCTTTCCTATATTGGAGCAGAATTGAAATGGTCCTTATGGATGTGGGGTATGCTGATACAGATCCTGAGTGTTTAGATGGAAAAGAAACATCTGCCTTTGATTTACTTTTTTTACACTTCTTAGCCTGCATCTGATGGTGTCCTGGATGTGGGTGAGACTGGTGTCCAGGGTAAATCCAAGTGACTTGGCCTTTGGTGACGGTTGGGTTCAAAACTGTCAAGGTTTGTACTGTTTTTGTTTGTTGTTCTTTCAAATAACAGGAATTCTTTCTTGGTTAGGTTGGGCCTGAGGTAGGTGCTGAACATCAACGTCTGGATGATGTGCAGGTAGTGTTTACGGTGTTGCATGTGTTCAAGTAAAGTTATCTGTGAGCAGAGCACCAGGCGGCTCCATGTAGAGGTTGAAGATGATAGGGGACAGAATGGAGCCCTGGGAGACTCCGCACGTGATAGGGATCATTTGGGCCCTGAAGATGCACATGTGAACAAACTTGTATTGGCTGGAATGGTAGGAGGAGAACCAGTGAAGGATGTTGCCAGTGAATCCCATTTGAAACCCATTTAAAACTCCAGGGTGCTTATGAAGCCAGATGGTCAATTGTGTTGAAGCAGCTGAGAGTTCCAGCAATATCAGGAGGCAGGCGACATCTTCACCTGTGGGCATCATCTATGAGGTAGCAGTCTCTGTACTTCAAGAGTGATCTAGCCAGACCTAAAGTCAGTAATTTTAGCACATTTAAAAAAAATGCATAGGTTTCATTTCATACCTGTTTTTCTTTGATTTAGATACTACCATATGAATTGTAGTATGGTTGGTACGCAATTAAATACCATTATAAGCTGCAGCTCAGTTGTTGGCTCTGGGTTTTGCGTGTTTTTCAAAAACCAGCAAATGTTATGTATACTTGTGACCAGAAGTGTCTAACAGATGAAAAATATTTCAGTTTTGTAACTTGGACACTTTCCTATATTTTCATATTCTTTTTTTATTTCAGTGATTAGTATCTTTGAGAAAATCATGAACAATCTACACAAATGACCCCGTGCTTGTTTATTTTTCAGAAAGGTATAGCTTTCAAGGGTTCACAAATGGGTTTCACATCTGTTAAAGTCAAAAACTGAAAGTCAATAGAAACAGAAAACAAGGTGTAAAATTGACTACCATTTAGAACAAGCATTGGCATAGCCAATAGGTCTCGCCTTTGGGACCTTATAAGTGTTTAGCCATGCAACGGTTGATGTTGTTGCACCAAGGATATTGTGCTGCATAACTAAATACTTATAAGGTCCCAAAAGCGAGACCTATTGGCTATGGGGAGCACAGCCGCCCGGAGTGGCAGAGAGGCAGCTCGTGAAGGCATAACATGGTGCAATTAGTCGCCTCAGGCTGAGGGGTGTCGCGGGGAACTCTACTGAGGTAAGATGCGTGGCTGAGAGATGGTTTGGGACATCTCCGGGACTTTTACCAAACTCAAGTGGGAAGGGAGAGCGCAGCATATGGCTGACATCGGTAGGGGGGAGGTTCGAGTGCCTTCCTTGGAGGGGTAAACATGATAATGTGTATTTAAGTAGGCTGCGAGTTACTGCTCGAGCAAACGAGGATGTCTGCAGGCACCTAGCAACCTGCAGTGAATGCTAGGGCCAGGCACCCTGGAAACCCGATGCAGGGCGCTCTCTGTTCTGTTACATTCCCCAGTCACAACAGACACACGGATGCAGATGTGGGTCATAAGCGACGCACAAATGACTCGGGCTGTGCGTTTTGGGTTCCGTCCTTGGAAACGCCAAGGCGTCACAAGGATAACTTTATAGTGATGCGCTATTGCCGAGAATATGTGCACCCAATGAAGCCAGACAGTGCTCTGATCTCCTGTAACATTGTGCGCAAAGAGCTCGCAACATCTGGCGGAAAACATTTCAGGGATACTTTTGAAACGCGCAAGATTTTTTTCTAAGGCTCAGATCGTCTAGTTTGCTGTAAACTACACAAAAGTACGCGTTTGGGGTTTATTTTCAGCTTTTGGTAATGGTTGATTGAACTGAAATAAGAAAGACGCCCTTCGACGTGGCTGCGTCAGTGCTCCTCCGGACTGAAGTAGCTGAATGAATGGATGCTTAAATGAATAGTGCGCTGATTTGTTTTTTAATGTTTTTTTTAGTTGGGAGCAGAACTAATTTGAGATTAAACGAGTTTTATAAGGACGGGAAGTCAGAAATGATGTATTTATGAAGGAGATTATAGGAGATTTAATAAGGGGTGCCCATCACAACCAAAGACAGGGCGCGTGCGCGGCCAAACCTGTTTTTGGCTTCAGTTGCGCTAAATCTAACTGAAACTGAGAAAACAATCCAAAAGTGTTTTGTTTAAATTTGGGGCAACGAAATGGGTTGCAGGTAATAGGAGCGTATAGAGATGATGGGACCCGCTCACTTATAAAACAAGGGAGGGCGAGGGTGAGACAGGCAGGGGAGAGAGAGTAGAAAAATGTAAACAAGCGCACGCAGCCACGCTAATTAGAAACAGATGGCCCCTGCGCGCCGCTGCTCGCTCCCGCAATGTGGATGCCGCCACACGCACGAGTGTTAGGAAAGTCCAGACTGATTCCAAAAGGTCATCTCCTAGCGCAGCGCATGCGCGCTGCGCTAGGCTCGACCTAAAAATGCAAAAACTGGTCAAAAAAAATTCTGCTTGTTCCCGAAAGCTGTGAAGGTGGTGTTCTTAGCATCATAACACAGAAAACAGGAGAAGAGGGTCCAAGGGAGGGAGTTTAGAGACCTGCAAGGAAAAATATCCCCTTTCCAACACAATTATAACACAAAATAACCTTGGGTCTATATACGCACGAAAGCAAACTGAAAGTGAACAAGTTGTATCTCATCAAATCTCCTCGGGGGAGAGATCCCTTTTAGGACGAATACCCTCACCCACCTATGGTGGCATGCTTCATCATATGGGTTTCTCCTCCCAGTGGGAATACCTAGTCCCACTGAGGGCTACAACTCCCTCACTGAGAGGAAGGAGCTCTGGGATGTTTTCTAGAATAGTGCAACGCTACTATGGATGCTAAAATCCCATATGGAAAGTATCTGGTGGGGTGAGGACGCAGCGCAACAGAATAAAAAAGTGAGTGAAAATCGTGAGTTTAAAAGTGCTAGCAAGTGAATAAAGCTTTCGTTTTTGCTGACAGGTAGTTTTAAACTCACGATAGAAAATGGAATTGAAGGTCTAAATGTTAGCATGCTGAGAGCAGGAGAGAAAATAGTCCAAAAATGTATTTTTCATCAATTAGAAGGGCTGAAATAAAGTCTGACTGAACCTGCTACGAATGAATTTCGCAGCCATGTCATTTTTTGACACAAGGTGTTAATTTGGTATTTTTTATATGAAGGAGTTGGCCATAATGTATTTTAAATTCATGCCCATCTATGTTATTGTTTGCAGAGGGTGCTGCGTGTGATCTTCACCCTGTGTATACAGAGGCTTCACCTCCGTCTCCTGTCCATTGCTCCAACCTTAGCATCCGCACTTCATCCACTTTGTCCCAGACAGACATGAGACGGTCTAAGTGCATGCCCTTAGGAGAAAGTTGTGACAGTGAGGCACATTTCCAATTTGCTACTGTGGACACTACAGCACTGCGGCCCTAGAAACCGCACATAGAGCTTCAGTGGTTGAAGTGCTAGGATAGGAACAAATAAAGAGGAGAAGGCCAAGCAGAACTGCACGCAGAAGTAAGGCACCACAGGGACGGAAGGAGTTATGATGTGTCGAGAAAGCACACGTGATGAAGAAGTGTATGTGCAGCATACAGATTTCACAGCCCAAACATTGGCATTGACATGTGGGCTAGTCTAGACAGCTACATAACTAACCTGCATGAAAAAAATCTGCAGCAAAATAAGACGTCAGACATGGTCTACTGGTAGTTCCTGGTTGGTTTTGAGACTGATTGTGACGTCATTCAGTGGATTGCGTCTGTTTATGGCCTTCCTCTGTGCTAGATTTCTGTTTGTCATGTGTCTCTGTTCGCCTTCACCCTGATTTAGCGCTCCAGTGCACGTGCACTTTCTTGCATTCGCATAGCACACAGTTTAGCTCGGTAAATCATTAGAAACTAACTTTTTCCAAATAAGTGAAACTAGAAAAAGAATCTCCAGAAAGATGAACGAAAAAGGTATATGAAAGTTGGCACGTGTGTTCGACTCGTCTGTCTGCATTTAGTTTCTCTTTCAAGGTATTTTCCTCAATCTCCACACAACTTCCAGGATCAGGAACAGGCAGTGCTTAATTTGTAAAATATGAAGTGCAGGTGCTCAAATGTTTGTCGGAGGCCACACCTACTTTTTCCCAGCTCCACCCGCTTACTCTATTGACTCCACCCACATCCTCAACTGGCACTGCTAAAAGTCAGATGTAATACCAAATCTGAATTTCAGCAAGTGAGCCTTCCTCATAGTAAGGTTTTGATACGAGGTTCCAAACATACACATTTGAAAAAGAAACTTCAATGTAATGAATTTAGGGATTAAGAATCGGAGGCCTAAAGTATTATAGATATTTTGGACTCAGGTTTTGTTGCAAGTCACACTAGAGAAATATTTTTGCTCCGGAGCAAATTAGAGTACATTTTAAGCATAACCTTGTCCTAAAAATTACAAACATCGCTCAAAGGTGTTGAACAATCATGGACGTGCAACGCCCTGTTTGGGATCATAATGTAGCGGATGCTTTAATAAAGGGTGATGATTCAGCTCAAAACGAACGAGTCAGACAATCTCAATGCACAAATGGGTGCAATGTCTGATATTTATGTGTTTCTCTCATCTTCATTGCTTGATTTTGCTCTCCAGAAAGTGTTCATCATAGTCGTTGAAATGTCATTCATAATTACACTGAAATAACTGAAATTATGAAAATGGCACTCATAGGAATCTGAAACCTTGGCAGCTATGCGGTAGGTGTCAGTGTCACTGGGCGAAGGGTGCACTGCAAGGAGAGCAGAAGGACATCACTACCTGGTAAATGAAACTCTCCACTGTGAACCCTGCTGCCAAGAGAAGAGCACTTCCTTCCAGGCCTGGCTGTTCCATAAGAAAAGACATTAGGAGAGGGGCTTCTGTATTTGGAACGCACAGAGATCAATGTTGAAAAAAAAGGGGCACTGTGGGGTTTTGGCACAGACTGCCAATGGAAGGGGGCACAGTGAAGGGAATGCTGAGGGCTGCCAATGAAAAAGAGGGCAGTCTGTGGCTTTCATACAGACTGCCAATGGAAGGGGGCACAGTGAAGGAATTGCAATGAGCTGCCAATGAAAAAGAGGGCAGTCTGTGGCTTTCATACAGACTGCCAATTGAATGGAGGCACCTGATGTTAAATAGTCTGAGAATGAGATACGGCACAGAGGGCTGGGCAGAAAGTGGTTAATCAGAACAGAAGGTGTTCTCTGCAACCATCAGGCCCTCGCTGTCCACAGAGAAGGCATCGCTCCCAGAAACCCCCGCATTTCACATACACTGACCAGCGTGCCTTCATCTGGCCACTTATATCCACCTGGGGGCACAAAATGCTCGCACCTCCCTCGCCTTGCCACCCCTTCGATCTGCCACCAGTATTTTAAACTACCCTGCTGCCCTCGCCCCTCACTGGCTGGCAGGCAGTCAGTCCTCGTGTCTGCATTTATTCCCCACGACACTCAAGCCCCTGTAATCTAGCGCCAGTACCACCCAGTGCATTGCAGCCCTTTCTCTCGGAAGTGCCCACGTCCGTTTCCCTTTCTCTTTACCAGTACTGCCCACTGCCCTTCAGCCCTCTACTACCAGTGCAGTGCCAGACATTCATTTCCGCCTGCATTCCCCATTGCTAGGGCCCCTTCTTACCTGTTAGCATTTCCAAATATCAACCATTGACTTCCCGGGCTTTACCTCGGAACTGCCCACACCCCTGTTTCCTGTTCTCTTAGCCAGTCCCCCCCCATGTCGTCGAGCCCCCTTCTTTCCGCATGGAGCCCCTTTGTCACGCAGCCTGACTTCAGGGCTCCTCGCTGCATGGCAGCCCCTGCTCCCTCTGAGTACTACTGCCCACTGGCCTGCTAGCGTTCTCTCCCTGCCAGCGCCCTTGCTTGCCACTCTGTTCTCCCCACTCCTTCCGATGTCATGCCATGCTCATAGACAGGGGTTAAAATAAATTAAGCAAAAGCAGGGCAAGGCTATGACCTTCCGGCAACCTCGGAGCATTGCACTGCACACGCTGCCCCGCCCGACGCCGGTGGCATGATTGCTGGGGCCTCATTGCTGGGGCCTCTGAGGCTCTGACTGAGTTCTGGTGACCGTCAACACGCGCCAGTAAAAGCAGCATTTTCTTTTATTACTCACTGCGTGGTGGCACTGCCAGGACTGCAGGACTGCCTTAATAAGAGGTCTACTGCTGCGTCCCGTCGCGTCACGTCATGCTAACTGGTGCTGCCGTGCTGGTGACTCGTGCGCAAGTGCGTGTGTGCTGAGGACGGGTGTGGTCCACCGTCCCTGGAATAAAAAAAGGTTACGCACGGCACGCTGCCGCAGCCCCCCACCCTCCATAGTAGAACCAATTACAGCCCAATCTTCGGCCCGCCCACCAGCAACACTGCGAGTCTGCGAGCAAATTGATTCACAATCTCATCATTGAGATAGATTTATTATCGGGCTGACGGGCTTCTCTCTCAACAGTGCACAGAACACTCTTCTTCACCGACGGACTCACTCCGGAGACTGACTGTCAGAGTGTGAAGTGAACACTGCAGTAAGGCAAATATATTTAATTTATTCTTTGACACATGAGTATAGATTGCAGTGCAATCATGCAGTTGTAGACCCGGCCCTGATAAAAAGGTGCCGGTGCTAAGCACCGGAAAGCACCGGCACAAATTAAGCACTGGGAACAGGCCCTGGACCTGAAGACAGATTTAAGTGGCTAATTAGGGGAACAATGTATTTAAGCTGCTGGCGAAGAGTGTTTTTCACTCCTTCTGCCTACACTTGTCATTTCTCCGATCATTTAATGTCATTACGCGCTTCTCCTTCGACGTGCATAGCAAGGTACAATCATTAAACACGTTTATTACATGTGATGACAGGTATATGTTGTACTGTTGTGCATACTGGACGAGGAGCCATCTGACCAGTGCTTTAAATGGAGGGAAAGTAGTGCAGGTACTTATTTAAATGTAGCAAGTGGGCGGGGCTAGGGGCGGGGCTAGATGCAAGACATGCCAATGCTTATTGACTTCTATACTAGTTGCAGCACATACCAAAACGCGAGAAATTCGTTTATATAAACAAAACAGGTTAACAAGTTATACAAAACGAAACCCAAACACAGTGATATTTTAACATTTCCTTGTGTTGTAATATTTCTCTCGCTTTTCTCTCACACAAAACACGCACACACAAGCAGGTAAACAGACAAACATAGGCAGACACCCACACCAAAGAATCAGGCGGGATTACAGCCATTTTAGCCTCCTTACCTCCCACGGCTTTCTTAATTGCGCTGTCACTGGGCTGCCTCGATTCCTTGCAACACAGCATGACAGGGAACACCCGGATATCATGCAAATGAGCCCACGCTGAATAGTTCAGAGGGGGCTCAGCTCAGGGCTACAGAAGTGCTTTGGCTGTCAAAGAGACAGGCTACCACCACTAGCAGCCAATCTGCCTACCCTTTTATGAGTACCGGTACTCTTCTCGGCAGTAGAGAAGTGCCGGTACTCAGAGTGATAAAAATAAGAAGTGCTGGTACTCAGTACCTGTGAGTACCGGCCCATTTAAAGCACTGCATCTGACACAAGGTGGAACTCTCACAGAGACATTGCAAATCGTATACTGTCCAAGCGTGCCACGCCCACAGTGCCACGCCCACCCGATGACGAGCAGTGTCACGTGGTACTTGACTGTAAGGTGAGCAGGAGTCCCATAAGAAGCAGGTTTACAGGATGTTGTCTGACGGCTGGATTGCCGACTTTGGAGCTGGAAACCAAGGTTCGAGCCTCGGGGTCGCGTCCTGTGATTCTGGGCAAATCACTTAATCTCCCGGTGCCTACCAATAAAAATGAATGTGTCCTTGTGTAACGTAACCGGTGCTCATATAAAGCGCTCCAATACCTTCGGGTCGAGTTCGCGCTATATAAAACTGCAAAAAAAAAGAAATGTGCAGATGCTTTCCATTGCCCTAGTCCACCGAGGATTTCACAACTTCTGCAGGTGACTTGCGCCAGCCTCAGAGACCTTGGTTTCTGCTGCTAGCGAGGGTGGATGTGGCCACTAACCCAGCGCTAGCACGCCAGGCCCCGGTTCCTCTTTTTCCCCAACGCCCCTTCCATTCCACCACAGCATAACGCAGTCCGATCTAAGTTTGGAAAGTCTGTTCCCACGCCAACACTCTTAAGCATCATACATACTACAGCACGGAACAGTGACGTCATCGAACAAACACACTAGACATGGAAGTGCAGTGGACATGACATATAACGTATCCATGTCTTTTTATTACAAAACAAAGAGATCACAACATAATTTGTCAACCACAGAAAAGCAACAACAAGCACTTTACAAGTGAAACAAATCACCGAACACATACTTAAAAGGAGACACCGCCAACAAACAAACAATACAGAAGAACAAAATAACCCATCCCCTCACCTCTGAGGGGGGTCCTCTCCACAATGCACAGGGCTATCTTTGTGAAGTCATCCGGGCATCTGCAGCACAGTCAGCCACAAACGCATGTAACCACACCCCTTCAGCTGCGTAGGTCATATGTATACAATGCGCAGCCAGTGGTTAATTTTAGCCAGTGGTTTCCAGTGCTAGACACCGGCACTCAGTTGTTAACACCAGCACTTATGACAGTCTGCCACATGTTGCCACTGTTTGTGCAAATTAGAGATAAGTAGAACAACAGTTGTTTATTAATTCAATATACATTAAAACAACTAATACCTGCCGCCCAAGCCATTCTCATAGCTTTAGGGGCCTGAAATATTCTGAATTGTTAGAATTGTAGGAGTGTGATGGTTAGTAGTTGTGTAGATACTGTCGTTAGAAGTGTTGGCAGGGGTATTGGTGGTGCAGGCTGCAGTGGCCTCCTGAAGAGGGCGCTGGCACTTATTTTTTTTACAAATTAAGTACTGTGCGCAGCTAACATTCCCAAGCACCGTACGTCATCAGGCACCCACTGATGTACACCAGGAACAAGAAAATTTTACAACCCACGACCAGCATACGCTATTAAATAATGCCCCGAACATCCTTCCTGATGACCGCTGTGCAACATCGCGTGGTTGAACAGAGTGAACATGCAGCCTCCCCATCAGTGTTGCAATTGGAAAACACTACAAAGCAATATTACTAGTATCAGCCTGAAATTTCTACATTTAAAAACATCCACTAATGCGCACTGCGTAAACCAAAGAAAACGCAAACCTACAAGTTAACCAAACATCAAACGCTAAAGAACACCTTTAACACCAGCTAAGATATGTGGCAAGCAGACCACTTGGAGTGGTGCACAAAGTGTGGTCCAGGCTCGAAACACTTGGCGTTTGCACCCTGTGGCAGGGGAGCTGCGCCATCAGAGTATGGTACAACCGTTGCCTCCTTGCGGTAAGACCTAAGGTGGTATAATAACACTGAGACACATTTGTTGTATGCCAGCGGCTCATTTGACGCTACTTCTGCCTGTCTTTTGTGGTGCTGCTTTGTTTCCCGGGGTGCCTGATGGTACCAAGGCTCTTGTACCCAGGGCCAGCTTTAGTGCTAGTGGCGCCTGGTGCAACAGTCTTTTTTGGCGTTCCGCCGACCATGACCTCCTACTCGGATTCCCTCACTACCACCCAGCATAAGTGCTCCTCATACCTCCATAGCTCCTCTCTCACATACATTTCATTTGTTTTAAAGCGCTGGTAAGGGCTGGCTTTGCTAATCCACTCAGCTATCCACATAAAATGCAGATCAGTTCTGTGCAGCAGGCATATTAACCCTCTGCGCTACTTTATGGTGAGTCAAAACTGCCACTTGACAAAACTTTGATCTCTCTCTCTCTAGCAGGAACATTAATCACAAGAGTTATCTTGACATTTTTCTTGCTGCCTGAAAGCTGGACACACAAGGAACTCTGACAAAGGTGCTTTTAAGTCATAAGTTATTGCTAAACACAGCCCCCACCCCCCTTCCAGGTCAGCGCCCAGTGCAGCCACACCGATTGCACCGCCCTAAAGCTGCCCCTGCTGTACCAGTGGAGCAACAACTTCTAAGGGTTACTTCCGCCTCTAGTTAAATATTGCACCTGTTGTACTTCCTGCACCTCTAATTCCAACTCCCGGCATTGCAGGAGCAGTGTTGTCCTTTGCTGAGCCCATCTTCAACCCAGTTTCACCAAGTGACACCTCTGTGAAACACTGCCACTCCCACACTCCCCCACGTAACACTATGTTTTTATATAGCACTTCAATTGTTGCTGTTTCTAAGTGCTATAAAAACAAATGCTACTATCACCCAAAGTAATGCTATTCAATTTACCGACCTTAATGGCTCGAAGGCCAGATTTTCAGGACAGCCATGTAGAATGAATTTGTTTATGTTGAATCTAAGTGGAACACATTTACTTAGCCATAGTTATCCTAAACATCTGGTCTGGATGCAGCCCTTCTAGGCCTATGCTGGCACAGCGAAGTGTGTGTGTGTGGTTTGTTCTGCCAAGATCATGCCAGGACACGAAGCAGAATCTGTACCCTTGTACAATAGTAACTTGTTTTATACAACGCTTATTCTCTCGGCTAATCCATTGAATTGTACAAGTATATTTGCATTCAAGCTAACAGACATGACAGTAATATGTGGGTATAACTCAGACTCCTTCTAGATTATATATGCAAGCTTGCAGATATATAGGGTGCCAATGGAGCAAAGTAAGAGAGAGGAGATGAACTCTTCAAGTAGTTAAGTACAAACCTATTTTTTGGGCGTTTATTGAATCAGAAACTGTTTCTCATATACCTAGGCCGACCTGATTATTCACATGGGTCTAGAGAAATATAAGAGGAACGTGGGTAAAATTAAACTGATTATGTTAAATTCGTTTTTTTTATTTAAATGGGCATGTCTAAAATAAAAGGTACACATATATATGCTTACAGATAAATGTATATACTTTTTAGAAAAGAATGTTGTAGCTGTTATTAAACATGAATGTCTGCTGCAGACCAGCAAGCAGTGCATACACTCAGGGGTCGATTCCGATCTCGGTCGGAGGCGCACCCAATACCATTCGGTCGGGAAAAAAGCCATGCGAAAGCCTGTTTCCCGACCGAACCGTACGCGGGTCCGGCCGAGCGAGTACGATGCGAATTCGCCGACCGACTCGTCCGGGCGACCCGACCGCTCCGACCGACTCGTACCCGGACCGTACCGCTCCGACCGACTCGGTCGGACCCGATTCGCACCGCGCAATGGAGACGCTTTCCGGCCGGGTAAGCACGATGCGCACCTCGACCGCTCCGACCGACTCGCGCCGTCCGACTCGAACTCGCTGTCGGAGCCGTACTTTGGGGTCCGTGTCGGACCCCCTGTACGCTGCACCCGTGCGAGGCGCACACAGGGGGGACCCATGGGTCCCCCTACCTGTGCGTGTACGCCGCGAGCGCCCGCGGCGTACTCGCTGTAGGGGGCGCCCTTGTCCGCCTCGCACCCATTGAGGCAATGGGAGCCCGCGTACGCGTTGTACGACCGGCTCCCATTGAGTTCAATGGGAGTCCGACCGACTCGTGTCCGATAACATACGGACGCATCGGACTCGTTCGGTCGGACTGCACGGGTCCGATTCGGTCGGAAATCTCTCCGGGTCCGGCTCGGTCGGGGAAATTTCCGGCCCGACTCGGAATCGACCCCTCAGTGTTAAGTGGACACCTACAGCTAATCGGGGGCTATTAGCAAAACGTCAGGATTTCGCATTATTTTTTAGTGGGTTGTTGGGGGGCAGGTTGAGAGATAAGGGAGTAAGCGTCTTCTTCTACATTGTTCATTGTTCCCATAATCAGTTACCATGACATATCAGAGGTAAGTGATATAGTACTATCATACATGCAAAGAATGTTTATTTCTACATTTTTACATCCTCAGCTTGCATGCTATTTTAAAACTCCTTCTCCCACTATGTTCCTAAAGCGCTGCATGAACAACTGACCTTGATTTTAAACTATTGATTGTCCCCTCTCCTGCTCTCGCATGACCCTCTCTGTCTTCCATCCTCTGCATGCCTCCTCTCTCTGAGTACAGCCTCCTCTGTCACGTGCCGTCCGCATTATTCTCTAGTATTGGATTCCTGCAAATTTCCCACATCTCATTTCATGGATCACAACCTCTCCTTCAAAAGCATGTCCCTGCAACCTAACAAAACCTAATCTCTTGTAGCCTTCTTTCATCCCACCAACAGTTTGCTTGACTCACATATCCCCCACTAATAATCACACCTGACTTCTATTAACCTCTGACCTTGGGTGCTGGAGTAGCATGCCACTTGCTGTACCTTGCTTCAACACCTCATCACAGGTCATAAGCACTATATAAATGAAATAACAATAAAACAAGTATTTCAAAGTAGACCGTGGCATCCTAGCACAGGCGTGCTTGATATGGCACAACTGATGGCGGGACACACCGGAACGTTTTTGCAAGATGTCACCTTTTATTTTTTACATTGGTCTGTTTTCTTTACCTATATTTCAAGCTAGAAATGTTGAAATGTCCCTTCTGTTTCTGTGGGCGGGACCAGGACTCGAAGACAGTCATGGAAGGTAAACAGAATTAGACAGAAAACTTAGGGAAAAAAATGATTATTTAGGCTTCTAGCAAATCTAGCTAAACATGCCCCTCCTTTGATCATTTCTAATGGGATCACTGTCTTCTGTTTATCCTTATCTGGTGTGCGAGCCTTCTGCCCCATGACTGATCAGATTAGCCCTTACTGCTGACATTTGTAGGAGACACACAGATCACAAATTATCCTGTCAAGATCAAATATGGTGTTCCCCTGAATTAGGTAATAGGAACACCTGCTGTTTGTAGTGCTTAGAATTATCAAAACTCTGATATAAACATTATGTAAAGGCAGTTGTTTTTATGCTACTATTAGTTGTAGCACAGCTCTGGGATAAGTCTACAAGATATGTATTGGTGTCTACAAGTTCAGCTGTGCTTCCTCAGCATAAGGCTTGCCAGTAAGAAGTCTGCTTTATGTGTTACTTGTTAAAGAGATCGGCAAGTTTATTTCAGCTGCACTGTCTGTGCGTTCCACTGCTATACTGAAGGATGTTCTCATTAGGCCTGGGCGGAGTTCACGGAGTGCCGCTTTGCGAAGCTCCGCGAAGTGACCAAAACACTCAGCTGCGCTCCGCTGACTTCCGCAAGTGTGTGGAGTGCATTAGGTCACGCCGCTTGCATTGATGTTTTGTGCCAAATATTTGTCCCGCACTGGAAAATCAGTGCGAACGGCACCATGCACATCTCAAGAGGGCACTGCTTCTTTCTGCTTCTCGAGTAGATATTCTACTTCAGCAGCAGCTTCCTCGACGGATGGTTTCTCAACGCGAGCAGTCGCGAACATCCGCGACCGCCCGCGTTGAGAAATCTCGCTGGGAGGTGGTCTAGCGTTGGATTTTCCGGTCTCGCCAACTTAATGTTGGCGAGCACAAGTGCAAAAAAAACTCCGCTCCGCTGAGCAGAGTTTTTCGGAACTCTGTGTGCTCCGCGGAGCACCTAAAACTCCGCAAACTCAGCGAACGGAGCGGAGTTCACCAACCAGGTCTAGTTCTCATGAGATTAATTTTTAAAGGGTTGCTACACATATTCCAGGACAGTTTAGGCACTGGGGAGCCCTGAATGTGTATAATGTATAATAGTAAATTACAGATAATTTCAATTCAGGCCCTGGTAGTTATAATTTACCTGGCAGCATAATTGAGATAGGTGTACCTGTACTATTTCATAGTTAGAACAGATGATTTCTGGAAAATTATAAAGCTGCAAAATGTGTTTTTCATATAAAGGCTTTTCTGATGGTATAATCAATAAATAGTTTGGCTGTAAAGCAGGGTTGTCCACTGAAGAGCCAGGAGAGATGGCTCCACACCAGAATTGCAGGAGAGCCCCTGGCTATGGAAATGAATTCCATTTCCATTCAACATATGAAAATGTATGTCACGTGGATAGCATCAAAATCTGTCATGGATCCGGCCCTCCTGACCTATGTCGGACACCCTTGCTTGTAAAGATATCAACAAGCATTTGCAATGCAATAGGTCTCACATTACGCGAGTTTAAGCTATTGGCATTGTAAATGACAATGCGTTTTATTTATGTTTTAAAAATCAAAACATAAATAAAAGGCATTGTCATTTACAATGCCAATAGCTCAAACTCGCGTAAATGCGAGTCCTATTGCAAATGGTAGGCATCACGGACAACGGGAGGCGGGTAGGACGGGGGGTAGAGGGCACGGACAACGGGAGGGAGTGCGGGGGTAAAGAAGGCACGACAACAGGAGGGAGGGCGGGGGGTAAAGAAGGCACAAGGACAACAGGAGGGAGGGCGGGGTTGTAAAGAAGGCACCAAAGCACGCTGTGCCTGCAGTAAGAAAAACTGGATAAAGAAAATAGTGCTCACAATCTAAATAACACCTACCATGTAACAACCGAAGTAAAGGGGCCATTCGCCATGGGAGGTGACAAATGAAGAGGAGGCGGTACTAAGGAGGGACTAACAAGCCTATGTACGAATCAGAAGCCAGCATTTAGGACGGACAATGACACAAGCCATTGGCAAATATGGGCGGAGAATGGGCGGGGCTTCTATTCCCTACTCCACTACATCAGATCGCCAGAGCAGCGCATGCACGCTGGTTCAGGCTTGACCTAAAGATGGTGACAAATGCTAAACTTGTGAGTTCATGGATAGAGGAGGTACATAGTCGCTGTCGTTGGGTTTCTCGTTAGAGATCAGTTGGAAGTTCTCTGAAACGTATAAGGTCGGGGTCTTATCGAAGCGCTATTCTAAAAGGCTAACAGAATTTGGGAGCAATTGCCAGATAGCATTTCCGGTCCTGTTCTGAATTCTGGGGTGTCTGCATGCCATATGCTTTTGCCCCGTCACCTCCCTATGGTGTCTGCTACAGTGTGTTCCTTACAAGGATCCTTAGGTAGATGTGGTGCTGATGAGACAACAGGTAGTCCTAATTAAGGCTATTCTTTCATCAGGGAGAATGCACTTATGTTTTCGAAATCTTTTGTTGTTTAGAACCTACCTTTTAAGATATTTAAGATACAGTGGGTCTTATTTACAAGCCCCATGCGCCACTGGTACGTCACTTTTTCCCATATTAAAACTCAGGAAGCCAAGAAGTACTTTCTCTTGGTAGAAAGCTGCTGTGCATCTTTGTGTTTCGTTCCCACCTACTTTAGTCATTGTTTCACGTCCTCTAGTGAGTATTCAGAGTGAGACAAAAGGTGGTGGTAGCAGCCCCGAAGAGATGTGATTAGTTGCAGAAACAACAGTCAGTTCACAGCTCAGCTCATTCTCACTGCCGCACCTGACCTCACAGCTCTACTATAAATTCTAAGGAATTTTTGCACTCCAATAATGATTCATGTTTGTGACTCGTGCATTTTTGCTGGACTTTCCATGTAATCTACCATCTACAGTATGAATAAATGGATTTTAATAAAAGAAAAATGTTTCAGGGTGGGCGGATCAAATGTTACTATAAATTCTGCACTTAAAGTGCAGTTCTACTATACTTCGAAAAAGTTAACTAGTCCCCTTTTCCTTGCAATTTGCTGAATTAAGTCATTAAAGATGTGAACATTATGGACCAGATGGTGTCAATATCCCCAGCTGATGAACAGGAGGAATGGTTTTTTCAGCATAAAACAAAAAGCCTACATTTGCAAATGTAATGTAAACAGAATGAAAAGAATGATTTCTTCCAAACCCAATAAAGTCAATTATTGTTGGTCAATAGCATTTTCAATAGGATCTGTTTGATGCATATATTTTCCTACATATGTTTTACAGCCATGTAATGTGGCCATTTTTGGAAATGCGTTGAAAATTGTCAAACGATCTAGACTATTATGCTAACATTTGGTTTCATTGCCTCATAATTTGCCTTTCTTTGCCACATACTTTAGATAACCCTGCCACATGATGTGGCCCTGTCTAGCTGTTTGTTATAGTACAGTTCCATAGACTTAACATTTAGCTCTTTGGCTGCAGCTGAATATTTGTATGGCCAGGCAGATGAATCTGAATAGGCAAATGCTGGGTCCTGTAAAACATCAGACCAGTGCTCGTCACGATATTTCACAATTTGAACTCAAACCTTTGCTTGCTGCTTACTTGTTATATCATCGATTCTATTTTATACGCTCAATGGTTCACTTAATTGCGCTGCTAATAACCAGAAAAAATGTCAGAAGTTTACAATGTTATTTTATGCCTTTTTACGCTATTTTTGACTTCGGGGGCAACTCTCTAAACAGTTCTGAGGTTTCGATTGCAGACTGGATTTGTCTTGTGAAAATGTGCGGTCAGCAGTGTGAGTAAGTATTTCCCTTGAGTTGTGGGTGAATATTTTTGGTGTTGGATGGGTGAGACTGGAAGGCAATACTAAACCGCTTATGCATCCTTATAGGATGGTTGGAATGCCCATTGCCCAGTTGAAGTATAGATGAGTGTAAGGCAGATGGTCCTGGTAATATTGGGTGCTTTAATGGGCATTGATGTTTGTTAGTAATTATTACTTAATGATTTTTTTTAATTTTGACTTTATTTTTCAAATATTAGCAAGGCAACAGTACATCAGAATAGTACAAACAGGTATGTGTTATTAAATCCACAGCAATGTGGCAAGTACATTTGGTAGTACATTGAACCATGCATAGTACAGCAAAATTAGAGGGCTGATTAGGATGGTGGGCGGACTTATGTCCGCCCGCCACCCTATCGGGGATGGGGACCGCCCGACATGCTGTTGGCGGTCCCATAGGGCAAATTAGGATGCGACCGCCAATGTGGCGGTCGCATTGCCCATGCTTAACATTGCGGCGGGTGCTGCGCGCGGGTGCTGCTAGCTGCAGCACCCGCCGTAATGTAAAAAAGGGATGTTTTACATAACCCTGCACTACGTGACAGGTACCATGCGGTGCCTGTCACATAGTACAGGGATATGGTGCCCCCCAGGTCCCATGTCTGGGGGGGAGGGTGGAAGGGGGGGTCCTCTACGGGCCCCCAATGTCCCTTTCCGCCAGCCTTTTCATGGCGGGTGAACCGCCATGAAAAGGCTGGCGGAGAGGGACATTGTTATCCCTATGGCGGTGCCTGGTAGGCACCGCCACCATTCTGGGGATGCGGAGCGGTCCGACAGGCAATTGGAATGATTGCTACTGCCTTACCCATGGCGGTCGGGCTTTACGCCTGCCATCAAAATCTGGCGGGTGGGAAAGCTGCTTAGAATGGCGGGGAGACCGCCACCGACAGCCTGTCAGTGGCAGTCTCCCCGCCATCCTAATCAGCCCCTAAGTTTCTTAACGATTCAGATATGAAACGCAGACAGACATAATGTCTGTTGTGGCTAATGTTATGGAATCAGTGCTGGTCAGCATTCCCAGCAAGGTATGCACATAGTGGGTCCCACATGTCCATAGGTCGGACACACTTAAAATGGATAAATAAATGGTGCAAACAAAATTAAAAGGATGGGACATACATGGGATCATAGTCATACACATCTTCGGTTGTTCGCAACACAAAGACAGCTCCCTCAACCAGTCCTCAAATTTCGGGGCCTGCCTCTTCCCCAAATCATGGCAACTCTGCTCTTGCCCAACAACATCGACATTGCTACATATTTTTCGAATGCCTTAGGAATCTCCTTTTCATAAATAACGTAGGAAAGTTATAAATGAAGTAAGCACTGGACAGGATTTATTCACATCATGTCTGGGGAGAGGATGTGGCGCAACGGCCAGAGCTGCAGACCTTGGACCTGGTTAACAAGGTTTGAGTATCGGCGTCGGCTCACAATCCTGTTTTTCTTGGCAAATCACTTAATCTCCCCGTGCCTACCAATAATAAATGTATCCTTGTGTAATGTAACAGTTGCTCATGTAAAGCAGTCCAATACCTTCAGGTCGAGTTCCCGCTATCTAAAACTGCAAAAAAAAAAAAATTGGCCCCACAGCCCGAAGACCATCAGCCAAGAGTCGTGGGAAACCAGACAGGCCCACGCAAGCTGCAGGAAATCTACATCCTGTGTCCCACATGGCCAGCAATTCAAATTCATGGGCAAGCCTTACTGCACCATGCTGACCAGTGCATAATATGTCCTATAAATAGATTTTGGTTGCATTAACCTAAACTTTCCATTAGTGAAAACATCTTTTGTCTGCTGGCAACAGTATGCACCTTGGGCACCTGTGATCTCATAACCCAGTTCCTGGCCAATTTATCCCTGCATTGAAGCAGGGGGCGCGAGGTTGCGCAATGCAAAAAAATAAAATATATATATGTACACGTACCTTGCCGCTGGGTCCCACTTCTCTGCTCCTGCTCTCCTCGTGGTACTCGAGGAACAGGAAGCCAGGCTCCCCTGACCAATCACAACGCTGCAATGCAGTGTTGTGATTGGTAAGCACTCAGGCTCCCCTGACCAATCACAACGCTGCAATGCAACCTTGTGATTGGTTTTGAGCGTCCTGGTGCGACGCTCAACCAGGAAATGGGGGCCTTGGCATGTTCTCCACGCAGGCTGTAATGCAGCCTGCATGGAGAATGGGGAAAGTGCGCATGACTGGTTAGGGTGGCCCGAGAGGGCCGACCAAACAGTCATTGCACACTTAGGAGTGCACAAACCACTCCTCCCCTGCCCTGCTCTGAGAGCAGGTATCCATATTCCAGTAATATTGGATTTCCATGTCACTTATCTGTTTTAACTGCCATTTTATTGGAAATTACTGGACTGGGGTCGTGGTACCTTTGATTAAGAGAAACATAACACAGTTGGACCAATTTATTAATAGGGCTATCTACCAAAAGTGATAATTTCCCCAATTATAGGATAATGGTTGTGCTCCGGATCCCTCATCAGCAGCAGAATATCATCCGCATTCATCAAGAGTAGAATACTCTGGGCTCCAAATTTGATGCTGTGGTTATGGGGGAATTCCCTAAGGATACTAGTGAGGGGTTCCACAGCCAAGGCAAATAAAATTGGTAACAGGGGACATCCCTGCCTCATCCCTCTGCCAATCATAATTGGTGAGGATAGTTGATTATTACTTTTAATACTGGCCTTTGGATATGTGTAGAGCAGTTTAATCCACTGGAGCAAAGCTCTGCCCTTGCCCATTCTCTCGATCACGTTTAATACATATGGCCAGTCAGTAGAATGAATAGACTTAGCATCATCCAAAAAGGTGACAACCGCTGGCATACTTATGTCAATTTTATTTTATTCTTTAAGAGTTTTATATAGCACAAACTCGACCTGAAGGTATAAGAGCGCTTTACATGAGCACCAGTTGCGTTACAGATGGAAACATTCATTTTGCTAGGCAAGGGGAGATTAAGTGATTTTGCCGAGAATCACAGGATGTTGAGCGTCTCTGCCGAGACTCAACCAGGTTCCCCAGCTTCGAGGTCGACCACTCTAGCCTTTAGGCCACATCCTCTCCCCAATTTTGTGTGTAACCGCAAAGAAAGTGTGCAGATTCCCCCCTGCAGATCTGCCAGAAGTAAAGCCTGACTGTTCTTGTCTAAACAAACCCCTCAAGAGAGGAAGGATCCTGTTGGCCACATTTTTAGCCAGCTTCTTATTAGCTGCATTAATCAATGGTAGTGGAATGCATGACTCGCAAAGGTGAGAGGAGCTTACGAGGCTCATGCAGAGTTATAACTATAGCCTCACGCACCGATGATGGAAGTTCACCCAGTTCAGACATTTCTTCATATACTGCCAGCAGGAATGGGACAAGCTCTTCAGCATATTCTTTGTAGAATTTGATAGGCAACTCATGCCCATGAGAAGATGTCCCATTTCTCTTACTCCTAACCACATTTATTTATTTCCTCAAGGGTAATCAGGTAGCAGAGTGACTCACACTTTTTCATTTCCAGCCATGCATGTGTGGCTCCATCCAAATAGTCGCCATTGTCAGGGGCCTTTAAGTCTTACCTTTCAGTGTACAACTCAGTGTAAAATATTAAAAAAGCAATCAATATGTCTTGTGGACATTGCAGTAAATCGCCGATGCAGCTCATCCAGGATGGATCAGCCTTGTGAGAGTATGTCCTAGGTGCTCTCCTTCCCCATATCATTTAGCAGCTGCATATTTGCACAGGAATTAAACCTCCCCCTATCTGCAACATCCCTAAAGTCAACAAGTTTTGAGTTCAGCTCGAGTAAAATGTTAGGGTCACGTGTCACTACAACTATTTGACTAGTGTTAGAAATTGGGTTAATGGTCGACTGGGGTGTGAGCCCTGTTCAAGCAGCAACCACAATCCTTGTCAGGGTAAGGCACAAGCAAAGCCCAAATTAACCTGTGCTCAACCATATGGTACCTTTACATAGAGCAGCCAGGCTTAACTTAAAGGCAATGCAACACTTCAGACAGTAACACAGTGAAAACACCACAGAAAAAGTTCCCACACCAGGTCAGAAAAATAGAGCAGAAATGAATAAAGGAAACAAAACCAAAACAACAAAAATCCAAACAGTAGAACCAGAGTTATGCCTAATCTCCTACTAAACAGTTAGTCCGCAGGGCAGTCAACTGCAGCTGCCACAGCCTGTGCGTGTGGAGATCTGTGAGGACAGCCAATGCTAGTATTGCAGGTGAGGGATCAGAAAGGAGTCTCAGGAGGTGCATAATAGAGTTAACCTATCCACCTACACCCCTATTGCCCAACCATTTGTATATTCTGGATGAAGATCCAGGACCAGCAGAATAAAATGGAAACTTAGGGGCCGATTCCGATCTCGGCCGGTAGGGCTCCGAATCGGATTCGGCTTTACCGGATCCGATTCGGAGCCCTGTTTCCCGACCGAACCGTACGCGGGTCCGGCCGAGCGAGTACGATGCGAAATCGCCGACCGACTCGTCCGGGCGTCCCGACCGCTCCGACCGACTCGCTCCCGGCTCGAACCGCTCCGACCGACTCGCTCGGACTCCGCCTCGCACCGCGCAATGGAGACGTTTCCCGGCCGGGTAAGTACGATGCGCGCGCGAGCAGTCCGACCGAGCCGCGCACTCCGGCTCGTAAGAGCAGTCGGAGCAGTGACTTCGGGGGTCCGTGTCGGACCCCCTGTACGCGTAGCCGCGCGAGTCGCACACAGGGGGACCCATGGGTCCCCCTACCTGTGCGTGTACGGCGCGAATCGCTCGCCGCGTACCCGCTGTAGGGGCGCCCTTGTCCGACTTCAGCACCCATTGAGTCAATGGGAGCCCGCGTACGCGTTAGTACGACCGGCTCCCATTGACATCAATGGGAGTCCGACCGACTCGAGTCCGATAACATACGGACGCATCGTACTCGTTCGGTCGGACTGCACGGGTCCGATTTGGTCGGAAATCTCTCCGGGTCCGGCTCGGTCGGAGAAATTTACGGCCCGAATCGGAATCGACCCCTTAGCTGTAGAACACCTACTGTGCAAGAGGTCCAATCATTCATACTGATGCATTATATTGAACAACATGTCTCTTGCTTGACTATGTCTTCTAACCTTACTACCCGGGCTATGTAAGGTTAAAGTCACTGACCCACATAATTAGGTTCTGAGGGAGTTTAGTACATTTAATCATTACCATGAAGAAGAATTCAGGGTTATCAATATTTGGGCAATGTGCGTTTATGAGTGGGATATGTGCTGCACCAAGGATCCCTTGAACTATTGAATATCGGCCCCTTATCAGACTCTGTATTAGTTGCACACCTCTTTTTATCAGGACTCTAATCTCTCTGGCTACATTTCTTAATGATTTCTGATGTATAATACTGCGCAACATGTTCTGATGGAGAGTGCCTTTGTGGGCATGGTGCTACCCAACTATATGGTACACCTGTGCTGTGTCAGATGTTCATGTAATTTTGATTTTAGTTTAAAGTGTACTGTTTGATGTTGTGCCTTTAGCATGTGATGGAAAAGTATTCTGTTGTGAGCTTGGTATCTGCGGTGGTTGTCTAACGTGTCCTCTTGAGTGTTTGCAAGGCCATAGTGCATCAGGAGCCCTAGCACACGGTACTGAGGGTTTTACTGCACCCCAGTGATAGCTGTTTTTTACTACCACGCCAGGATATAGAGGCCCATTGTCCTTGTTTACATTAGGGCCAATCACACCCTGGTTACGCCACACTGGAGCGTATTTATTACTAGTGTATTTACTCTTACGCTTTTAAGTAACTCTATAGTTTTTGATTTTTCACTATTTAAGTGTGTAAAGTTACTCAAAAGTGTAGACTTAAATGTCCCCACCCCCTGAAATAGAAGGTGGTGTCAGTAAAACATCAAATATAACTGTAAAGTTACTACTGCCAGTGACTTTGTGACTGTATTGATGTTCAGCACACTTGGTGGAGACCTCGGTAATTGGGGCTGAGTTTGCCCTATGGTAATGTATACAAAAAATTACAAAAGTATATTAAAGTTTAAAAATAGAAACAATGTTATATCAAATATAATTTTTAATGATTTAAATATGTATTTAAAATGTAGAATAATATAAGAATGTTACAGCATTAATAACTTAATTTTCAATTAAAAATGTGATTATTTTGAATATATTAAATTGCAATAAAATTATTTTTTCTTCAGTTTAAATTAAAAAAACAACTAAGGTAAAAAGGAGAATTTTTTATTCTATACTAAAAATTATTCAATGTGATGAATAAAAGTGATGTATAGAATTTTATTATTTCGAATAAATTGAATTTTGCATTCGTTTTTAAAATTAATAAAATATTTTAAATTAAACTAATAATTATGTTCTATTTATAAGCATTTTTTAACATTAAATACAATGTATTAATATTTTTGAATAGATTAAATAATGTAATTTATTTTAACATTACTTCCTATGTGGTTTTATATTAAATCCCTACTTCCATTATTTTCTAGGAGAAGGTGATGTAGTTCCAGTGGTTTTCCATGTGTGATGCTGGACTTACTCCAGCTCTGAGCTAGAGTACATTTACAACTGTTTGTGTCCTTTTTAAAGGTAGTGAGTATAGAATAAATTGTGAAATGGCAACAGGCTTACTCTTTTTTGGGTGGATGCATGTCTCTCCCTAACACGTCCATAACCCTTCCTAAACTCTTCCTTGCTCCTCCCTTAACCCTACCCATTTATTAGTAAGTAGTCTCCATTTTCCAGCCACTCCCCTCTGTTCCTCTCACATTTACTATTTAAATGTATACTTACTTGTGCAGAGACCTCCTCAATGGGGGCAGAGTTCTGTGCACAGAAGTAAGTGGAGGCAGAGACCTCCGCAAGTAGGTCTGTAAATAGCATTTTGCAGTACAATAGTAGTGCTGTTGCAGTGCTACTAAATGTCCTGCAAAATGTGATTTGTAAAGGTTGTGTTTTCCATGCCCTAAGTGTTTAGAGAAAGTGGAAGTAAAACTAGAGACCAATGGAAAAAAGAAAACAACTACGTGTCTCCAGTTTAATTTATTTACTTGTCCTAGTATTAAGTTTTAAGCCAAGTATTAAAATGTGCTGTTTAATATTACTTTAATCAACACAAACCATCAAACATCCAAGGATGAAGATTTACATGGTTCAAGCAGGCGATCAATAAGGTTTCTTGTAAAGCGCGATTACTCACACGTTAGGGTCTCAAGGCGCTGAGGGGGAGGGGGTGTGGGGGGGGATGTGCGGTTCAGTCGAAGAGCCAGGTCTTGAGGTCCTTCCTGAACTGAGGCAGCAATGGTGATTGCCTGAGATGTAGAGGCAAGGAGTTCCAGGTCTTTGCAGCAAGGTAGGAGAAGGATCTTCCTCCAGCCATGGTCTTGCGGATCCGTGGGATGGTGGCCAGGGCAAGTTGGCGGAGCGGAGATGTCTGGTGAGTGTGTAGAAGGAGAGGCGGTGGTTGAGATGTGCAGGTCCGGCGTTGTGAAGGGCTTTGTAGATGTGCGTGAGGAGCTTGAAGGTGATTCTTTTGTTGATCCGGAGCCAGTGGAGGTCTCTCAGGGGACCGGTGATGTGGCTGCGGCGGGGATGTTCAGGATGGGTCTGGAGGAGGCATTCTGGATGTTCTGCAGTTTCTTAAGATGTTTTTGGGTTGTGCCGGAGTAGAGTGCGTTGCTGTAGTCAAGTCTGCTGCTGACGAGCTTATGGGTGACCGTTTTCCTGGACTCAGTGGGGATCCACTTGAAGATCTTCCGAAGCAGGTAGAGCGTGTAGAAGCAGGAAGACGAGACGGTGTTGATTTGGCGGTTCATTGAGAGCGAGTAGTCCAGGATGATGCTGAGGTTTCGTGCGTGGTCCGTGGGTGTAGGGGGATTCCGAGCACTGCGGGCCACCAGGAGTCATCCCAGGCAGATGGAGTGGAGCCCAGTATGAGGACTTCGGTCTTGTCTGAGTTGAGCTTGAGGCAGCTGTCTTTTATCCAGGTGGTGACTGCCTTTATCCCGTTGTGGAAGTTGCTCTTGGCGGCTGTCGGGTCACCTGTGAGGGAGAGAATCAGCTGGCTGTCATTGGCATAGGAGACAATGTTGAGTCCGTGGCTTCTGACGATGGCTGCAAGCGGGGCCATGTAGATGTTGAAGAGGGTGGAACGGTGAAAGTCTGACTCTCTGTGTTCGGCCGGTGAGGAAGGAGCAGATCCATTCTTGGGCTTTGACGTAGATGCAGGCGTCGTGGAGTCTTGCACAGAGGTTGTGGTGGGAGACGGTGTTGAAGGTGGCCGAGAGGCCCAGGAGGATGAGGGCTGCAGTTTCACCTTGGTAAAGGAGGGTGCGGATGTCTGTTGCGGCAAGGAGAGGGGTATTGTGCTGTGGTTGCTTCTGAAGCCTGATTGGGAGAGGTCCAGGATATGATTCGTTTCGATGAACTGGGAGAGTTGGATGTTGATGGCCTTCTTGATGAATTTGGCTGGGAAGGGGAGCAGAGCTATGGGTCTGTAGTTCTTGAGGTCCGTCGGGTCGGCAGAGGGTTTCTTCAGCAGAGGGTTGATCTCCGCGTGTTTCCAGTCTTCAGGGAAGGTGGCGGGCTGCATGGAGTAGTTGATGGTGCAGCAGAGTTCGGGGGGGGATGGAGGTGCCGGCTCTGTTGAAGATGTGCTGAGGGCAGGGATCGGAGGGGGCTCTGGAGTGGATGCTCTTCATGATCAAAGGTGAGGGTGGTCCAGTTGGGCAGGGCCTGGTGGGGTCTGGAGCCATTGGGTGTGGTGCTTGCGGGTGGGGTGGCTGGGTCTTGGGTTGGGAAGCTGTTGTAGATCTCCTAGATCTTGCAGTGGAAGAAGATGGTGAGTTTGCTGCAAAGATCTTGAGAGGGCGGAATGTCTTATGTCTCCGTGCTGGGTTTGGCGAATTCTTTGACCACAGTGAAGAGTTCTTTGCTGTTGTGTGTGTTGGCGTTGATGCATTCCTGTATGGCTGTTTTCTTTGTTGTTCTGATGAGGTGGTGGTGTGTGGTGATGGCGGTTTTGAAGGCTGCATGGTCTGCCAAGATCTTGCTGCTCCTCTATTTTTTCTCAGGCCGTCTGCAGGTGCGCCTGTACTCTTGGAGGGCGGGAGCAATCAGCTGTGCCACTCATAACTCTGAGATCTGCTCTCCAAAAAGTAGTAAACCTGTACCTGTAAAACTACTCCTACAAACGCATACATATTTACTACTTTTTGGAATGCACAAACATTGGCAGTGGTCTTCCTGGAAAGCTACACCAGTTGCAACTTTTAGGATCTACTGCTAGCAATTTTGTGTGATATTTTTCAGTTGTCATTTTACATACACATAATTCAGTCCAGGGTACAGTTACTCATTGAGGCAATGGAGCCCCAGTGCAATGGTACTTTATTTTTATTTTTGTTTTATTTTCTCGTTTAGAGAAACTATTGTCCACATGGTGAAATCTCTTTCCTTACACCCCTCCAAAGTTTGAGGGTGTTTCATATCCCTCACCCTGAGAAAGAGTTTTACTCCAGTAGTTTGTGAATGTCCACAAACTCATAACCTTGTAAGCAATTACAAACTCTCAAGTAAAACCACCCCTCGATCAACTTCTCCCCACCTCTAGTTCAAGACTTAATATTGAGTAACTATACAGCGTGATTGCGTAGAATTATGCAAAAATAAATGCATTTACACCTGCAAGATCTAATTTTGTGAATATCTAACAAGTGTAAATTGAACAATTTTTCCCGTAAATGCAGGTTTATAACCAAACAGGCTTTGTGAACCAGGCCCCCTATTCTTTAATGATGACGTCACATTCGTCCATGCATCAATTCTGCTGGGCCTCCGATTCAGATAAGGTAAAATGAAGAAAGTGAAGCCCAGTGTGAAGCAATTAGCAACCTCATAGCCTTTACTGAGTTATTGATTGACTTGTGGCAACCTGCTTCCTTGCAGTTCTGGCTTCGAGTCTAAGATCGAACTGTATTTCTGCACACCACGAAGCCAAGCGGCCAGCAAGGCAGTCCAAAAACATTACACTCACGGGAACAAAGACAGAGTTTATTAAGTTTCTGGCAGAGAAGTGAAGCTTTCTGGCCAAAACAGACTTACCAGTTGTGCCCTCAGCGAGGCGCTAGCCTTTGAACCTGTGAGTGAGTCTCGTGGGGTCAGTGTCTCCAGGTTCACTACATTTCTGGAAACATTTGATAACAGGAAGGAGTCTCGTCACAGTGTAAGCTTGAATATTATCCGGTGCTGCAAGCAGCAAAGCACTGATTGGTTCCTTTCAAACCTCCAATTTCCGGTACGGGGCCTCCAGCTCTACAGTTCTTGTGATGCCAGATTTTCTACTCTGTTTCGTCTACGTCTTAGTTCATAAAGGGTTAATACCATAACACGGATGGCCTGTGGAATGTGCTTGTTAATGACTATGGTGTCCGAGTGTCTTCACCTTGCTGAGACCTGTTAATGATTTTTTTACCATTATTTTATAACGGGCTAATGCCATAACATGGATGGCTTATGCGTGTCAAGGGTTGGCACTCTTAAAAACAATTTCTCACCAAGTGCAGAACCAAGGCTTGAGGCGTGTGCTTTTACATGGATATGGTGCCCCAGTGTTTTCACCTTGCTGAGAGTTGGTGATGATTGGTTTACCACGATTCTCTCCATGAAGGTACTTAGCTAAGCCTCAGTCATCTCTTTACTTTACATCTTGCAAATTAGCCAAGTGGGGCCAGCACCAGTTCCGCAGATTGGTGTAAAGGTAACAGGTTCAAATCTGGGCCTTTTTCATATCTAAATGTATAGAAATTAGCAACATAATGACATCAGCTATGTGGAGTTTCTGGCTACCTTTTTCTGAAAACCAGATTACTAAATTAGTATTTCAAAATGTTTTCAACTTGTTGGTTATCTAGTACCAAGTGCTTGGTTTTTATTGCTTCCTTCTAAATACAACTATTTTCGTTTTGTCAAAGTTGACAGACAAAGATTGAAGGAGGCCAGCATGTTTAATAAGTTCTGGAGGCCCACACCAGCGCAGTTTAATAACAGTAGATAGTCTGCTACTGAAGAGAAGTGATGTGTCGGAAGCCAATTTTCAGGGGGTGGGGCAGAGCATCATCAAGTTGGGTGCTCAGACCCACAATATCACTGATACTGAACAGCGGTGCAAGCTGGCATCTTTGTTTGAGGCCTCTGTATGCATAAATGACAAATGACAAATACATTGCTACCTATACTTAAAGTCCAAGTTAATCTTTACATTTACATATGGTGTGGAGGTTCAACTAAACTAAAGACGCTCATTTTTCTAAATACATCACAATGCAGTATATACACGCCTTTCTTTATTCCCCCACAGTGTTCACCACAGTCCTCAAACTAGGATGGAGCGAGGCGTTTTGGACCAACATTTAGCACTGAAATCTGCCTTCTTGAAATGCAGCTTTACAATAAAAAGCACTCTGAAAAATCCCTTCAATTTTACATGTGGGCAGAAATGAACTTGGGGATTTCCTCATCAAAAAACATCTGGTACATCCACCTGAACTCTGCTTTCACCTCTTTAAAGAACCACCCGCTGTGGAAATCCGAAATCTCACACTTCATATTCAAAAGTGCAATAAATAAAATCACGAAACAACTTTCTTTTCTTGAAGATAAAGCACCTTTCCAGCAAAGCAGTCATGCTTGGTCAGTAATCAATAGCTGTAAACAATTTTGTCTGCAAAAATATCTCGCTGACACTTATCCAGCTTATTATAAACTAAGATGAATGCAGCTACGCTTTGGCTCCTTCCCACTGTTGGACTTTCTCCCCTCGTGGGCTAAGCGGCCAAGTAGGCAGGACTGCAGGCGTTGCAAATGCAAAAGTGAAGTCTGGAACATTATTTGCACTTTTTAATCACAGGACACAGGAAGCGGCCAGGTGCCCCTTTCAACCGGATTAACATGTGGACCTGTCGCCACTCCCTTATCTTCCACCATCTGCAAGTCGTAGCTCGATATGGAAAATTGTTTAAATAAATCAAATCAGCAGGTGCCAGCGTGCCCTGCGGTGATAGAAACACGGACCCTTATAATGAGATGCAAGGACTCTTGTAGCCTGTCTTTGCACAATGTCACCTTTGATGATCAGTTGCCATAAAATTGTGATTTCCCAAAATATTTTAGGAGTTCATGGGGCCCACCGCCGATTTGGCATTTTACATGCTCAGCTTTCTTAGAATTTTCGACTCTTTTAACCTTTTACCAATCGTTGCTCATGAATTTTGATGCTGTCCTTTCAGTCAAATTGGCCCCGTTATTTTTACTCTGTTGCAACTGATACACTCATTGATATGAGGAAGGCTATACGAAGCTTGTTCTTGCACAAGGTCACTTTATCACGATGAAATTGATGCGACAAAACCTCTTATCAGTTTAAGTGGTATTTCGAATTTGACTTTCTTGTAGTCTGAGCCCTTGTAGGATCTCGGTTGATTGGACATTACTCGTATTGCATTTCTACTCACATTTTTTGCTCATTTTAATCGTTATTTGTAAAATTTCTGTGCTTATGGCCCAGTTTGTTCTGTTTTTATAATTATCTCCTTTTATCATTTTCGTTTCTCTGTATTCTGTTAATGAAGTCTGTTGGTTTTGCAGGTTGTATTTCTGTAATGTTATCTAATGTAATTTAATTAACTGTTAATAAACTTGACTATAGCTACATTGGCATTTGTTCTATGTACCCCTACAGCGCTTGGGAGTTAGCAACACAAAATGTTCAAGAAGCCACATAACGGGGGGGTGGGGGTTCCTCTGGAATGACAGACTTGCCTATACAGTTCTTGGACGCACACACCTCTCAACCTCGTGAATAAATTAAGTACTTTCTTTTCCAATCATGATAGGTAATCTTTGAACTTGTATCTATGGATGAAGGGAAAGGGGCAGGGCTACAAAGCATTTTACTTCCGGGTCGCCAAGTCAAGTCAGACTTACCTGAGTGATGATGACAACGCATCCCCACCGACAAGCTAGTTCTGCAGTTTGCACCAAATGAGAGTTCAGCCTTAGTCAATTTCCCAGTGCAAAGGAAATGTCCACACTTCACAAGAGACAGCACAACCTGCAATGTACTGCTTGTTCCCATTCAGTCTGACAAACCCTCGCTCTTAAGAAGCTTGGAGCCTTAACTTCCGTCTTGACCTCAGGAGTTGCTCAGTCAGGCACCATTGTTATTCTCCACATTTAAGCTCTATATGAGGTCACCCGTTTGCAGTGCAGACAAGCATTGGCAAGGCGAATAAGTCTGGCTTGCATTTTGAGTTGGATAAGACAGACCCATTGGCTTGGATATGGCTTGTTAGCTACAGCCCAGCGGGAGGATGACAAGAAGCCGCAGATGTTGCTTATCAGAAGCAAGGGGTAATTATCATCCTGTCGCCAAGCACACTGAACAGCAACAGTGGCCTGTTGACTGGATGAAAAAGAGCAACTGGACATGAGCGGCCATGCTGGAGAGTGGCCAAGCCACAGGTTGGCATACTCACTGAACAGGAGCAGGAGCCCCTTTTTTTCTACCATCGGGCACTCTGAAGGTTGAACGTGGCCGGATGAAAAGGAGCCACTGTGTACATCACACTGCTGGAAATCCGATGTGGCGATCCTATGATACACGCCCATAGTCTTGTGAGAGCACGCCTTGTTTTTTGTTAATCTGATGGGACTTTGCCCATTATGATGTGAGGTAATCCTGATGTGAAACTTGAGATGCTAGTGGGGCTCATCTCAGGATTACAAACAAGTGCTTACTGACGCATCCATTAAATGGATGTAACAGCAAGAAAATAAAGAATTCATTTATCCACATAAATGCATGTATCACATAAGTAAGTGAATGTGACAAAAAGTCTGATAACTGATTTTTTCAGAAGTAAAGTACTCCCTTGTATGTCAAAGTGGAGCCGGAAACATACCGCGAAACAGCCAATTGAAAGATGATGAGACAGAAAAACTCCCAAGGGCTGATCCAAAATGTGATTGACAGCGCCAGAAGCCAATGGGTGAAAAGTCCTGAGCCGAAGAAGCCGGTGGCTCAAAGAGGCTGTCCAAAAGCCTACTATATGCATCCGTGATATTTGTTTGGAAAGCCAAAACGCTATGGCTTTCATCACATGTAAATATGCTTTAATTAATCGAAATTTTAGTTCTGGAATCCTCCCAGCTGGTGACTTTTCGGTAGGTCTACATGCAAGTAGTTGCTTTGATAGACCGATTTAATTAGGTACGCCCTTTAAGACAATGAATGTTGTCAGGGTTCCCTTACCAACCCGCCTTTCACCCACAACCAGACTGGGAAGAGAAGCCAGCCCTGGCAACTCCACTCGACCGGCCTCCGGCAGGGGGGGGGGGGGACCATGTCGGGGTGTGTTAGAAATGGGGGTCTCTAGTTGGCAGAGGTAGGTACCTTTGTCCAAATAGGGACTCTTGCTTCTAGTCAGGGTAAGGGGGATACACACTCTAGATAACCCCTGCTCACCCCCTTGGTAGCTTGGCACGAGCAGACAGGCTTAGCCCAAAGGCAATGTGTAAAGTATTTGTACCAACACTCACAGTAACACAGTGAAAACACCACAAAAGGGCACCACACCAGTTCAGAAAAATAAAGTATCTTTATCTAAACTAAACAAGATCAAAACGACCAAAATCCAACATACACAGTTAAAAATATGACTTTCAAAAGGTTTCAAGAACTTGTACCATAGAAAACTATGGATGTGTGACTTTTCACCAAAGCACCTGTAGATGCGTGAAAGTTCCAAAAGCCAAACAGCCGCAGAGTCGGAAAACAAAGAGATGCGACACTCCTTAGACCTTGGGGAGGTGAAGCGACAGTCCCGCTGCACGCAGAGGAAGGGTTGCGTCAAATCCGGTCTGTATGGGGGGTGATGCGTCGATTCTTCGTGACGGTTTCGGTCCGCAGGTGATGCGTCGGACAAACTTGCCCCACAGGCACGATGCATGGAAATCCGTGATGCGTCAGCGATCGATGGGGCGGCGGCGAGCGGCGCGGCGCTGCGTTGGTCCTCTTCAACCGTGATCCCTCGATGCGTCGATTCTTGCAGCGGCGAAAGGCGCTGCAGCTGTTTTTGCAGCAGCGCGGTGATGCGTGGAAATTCTCCTCACGCCGTGGAGATGCGTAGGGAAAACAGCCGCAAGAAGAGCGATGCGTCGATTTTAGCAGTTCTTCACGTTTCTTCTTTCTTCCAGCTCCCAAACAGCAGCAACAACCTCCAGAGGCCCAAAACTGGCACAGGCACCTCTTGGCAGGCTAGAACTCACAGCAGCAGAGTTCAGGGGAGCTGGGTGTGAAGTCTTTGTGTCCCTGAGACTTCAGAACAGGAGGCCAGCACACTTCAGGCCCTTGGAGATCTCCTTCAAGCAGGGGACACAGCACACAGCAAAGTCCTTCTCCTTTCCTTGGCAGAAACAGCAACTGCAGGCCAACCCCAGACACACAGCAAGAGCAGTACTTCTCCTCAGTCTCTCCAGCTCTTCTCCTTGGCAAAGGTTCCTCTTGAATTCCAGGAATGATCTAAAAGTCTGGGGTTTTGGGTCTGATACTTATACCCCAAAATGTCTTTGTTCTCTTTGTGCAAGGGGCTCTGAGCCCAGTTCAAACCAGTTCTTGGGGGCACACTGCAAGTGCACAACAACATCCATTGTCAGTGTGAACCTTGGCTCCAGACACACTACAGGAGGGCGGAGCCAGCATTGTGGAAGGCAGGCACAGCCCTATTCAGGTACAGGTGCTACTCCTCCCACCACTCCAAATGCAGATCAGGCCTATTCAACCTAGTGCTGACTCATCCAAACTCCTGGAGCCACTGCACCTCCCCAGCCCTTGTCACTCCAAAGCCAGACAGTCAATCCACAAACAGGCAGAGGTGCACAGGATGAAGGAAGTGACCCGATTAGGGCCACCCGGGCCAATCTCGACCTCCTCTAGCCTTCCAAGAATGAAGAGTCGATGACGCAGTAGAGAATACAAACAATCTAGTTATTCACTGCAGTGGAGTCCAATCAGACCAGCCTCCTATGATGGCTGACGAGGGACTGACTGTTACAAGTATAAAGTTACATTATGTATGTTGCAGAGCCTACAAAGACCCGCCTACCATGGAAAAATACCGGCAGGTGTCATAATACAATGCGGTACAGAACATAAGTCTCGACTCTGCAGCCTGGTACAAGCTATCTACATTTCAAGGTTGTCTGGCCTATCCTCCCCTCTAGATAGGTGGGAGAAGACCTCGATTTCAGAAGAAAGGCATGCGCTAATGAGCTAACATGGGCATTGAAGAAACGAAACTTACCAAGAACCATTTCTCGTAAATGAGCAAAATACAGTTTCGAGTATGCAAGTAACAGTTTCGATTGCATTAGAACATGGCGTCTTTCTAACTAAAACGGCGGCACAGATGTCAATATAACTGGCGCGACATCTGTATCAACTCATTACATATTTCGCATAATACGTAAATATAATGTATTGAGCCATATAAATGCTAACATAATATGAAGTAAAATACGAGTAAAAGGTAAAACTACGTTTCAATTCTATCAAACCCTCCTTTTAGCGTTATATGCTAGATCATCTTTATTTGCGCTATCAGGTAGGGTCTTTACAATTCTAATAGCTAAGAGCAAACTTTAATGAATAAACAATAATGTGGCTAAATAGTATCACATATAGTGATAAAATTCACTGGAAAAGAATCTGCAGTATTAATCATCAGCAACACAAATACTATCAGGAACAGAATTGGCAAGAGAAGTACTTGATCCAAAAACTCCCTCATCCAACTGCATTAGGGTGTCAAGCTCTTGTTGAAGCATTATTTTAGCATTTGTGTCATGGATCGAACTTCTTTTGGGTGTAAGATAGGTGGCACAATATGAACAACATAAAAGAAGACACTGTATCAGGACGCAGCAGCAAATTAGAATAACAATGAAATAGATTACTTTCTCTAAGATCCAGCCCCAACCACCAAACAGGGACCAACTCCAATTGCCGCACTCCATGCCCTTAACGTTCTCCAAAATGTCTAAAATATGTTGAGTAATATTTTTCTCCATAGTCGTGATGCCGACCATGCACTGATCTCCTATTATAGCGCATGCTCCACCATTCTTAGCTAGGATAAAATCTACAGCATACCTTGTTTGTTCGGAATATATGCGCATACTTTCTAATTGAGTGGTGATGTCTCGTAAAGCTGCCACTGTCAAATTGGATAAAATTTGTAATTTACATCCAAAATACTCTCGAGCACGTTCACCTCTGGCCATAGCAGTACCACCGAATGTGATAATAGAAGAAAGGATGTACCCAAAAGTAATACCATTGCTATAATTATTAACTTCCAAATCAGTAACTCCTACGCAGAATTCCTTGGTCAATGTTCTTTTTACCCATTTTATTTTTGTGTTACTATGCCTGCAAGGTACCCCAAGAGGTAACACCATTCCCAAAGCTACGTCTTCTGTACCATTGTACATATTAGAATAAGTGCCATTGGACAGAAAATAGAAACCGGGGTGCGCATAAAGTGGACCTTGGTAATCTAATGGGGCATATCTAGTGCTCATGCCTTTCATACTAGGGTCGTCCTTTTTCCCTAAACATAGGATATTTTTGTATACTATTTCTCCAGAACAGTTAAGATACAGATAAGTATCCGTACTATTTAATTCAGGGCAACACACAGGATATATTCCTGCTTCCTGAGTGACAGTTAGATCTTGATAATGCCATCCTGTCAGTGTAATATTTTGTTTGCTGAAATATAGATCACCACAATACATTTCGGGCCTACATCCCGGATACACTGTACCTCTTGGTTTTTTATAATATATATATGGTTCAGTGTATCCCAAACCAAATTCACCTTTTACGTCTTGTTGGAAAACGAGGCAGTATCTGTGAGGCCTGCACAAATAACATGACTACATTTGTCCTTCACTGGGTACCAAACACCCCATTGTAGCGCTTGACTCTCAGAGAGTAGCGTTGCAGAGCAGTCTAAGGCTTACTCAAGGGAGGTGGTGTGGGCTAGTAATCGCCATTTACAAGTACGCAGAAATAACACTCAATAATTGAGTGTCCAGTCTGTACTTTGCTTTATAAAAGGAAGAGTACATTTATTAAACACACACACTACTCAATACTATGCACCAATTTATAAATATACATAAGCTGTTGGAATTACTTTGTGACATTGCATATCATTTCCACCCCTCCCGCAGGAGGGGGGGGGGTCTAGTACCACCACTCCCATGTATGCACATCATCTTGCCCCCTAATGCAGTGGGTTGACACAACCTGGAGCGAGGGCCTTGCCCACTGGCACCATCCCAGTGGCGACCCACCCCATCATCTCAACAAGCATTTAAAATGGGCAAACCTGCCATGGTGACACATAACCCTGACTGAGCATCTCATACTGACCATACAGTATACACCTCTACATCTTAGGGGCTAACAGTCTGGGTTGTTCTTCATCTAACGCAGCAGCAAGAATACGTGTTTAGACATCACTTTAAATGAGGTACTTATCATAGCTGATAACAGTTGTAATGCATTGCAATCACAGCCCCTTAAAGGCATCACAGTTATAATCACAGGATTAAGCATATACAGCCAGCCACCCTAGCAGGAATGTCCGGCAACATAACCCCACTTTGCTTATGAATTCACATTACACCTGTGACTTACAGTCCCACCATAGAAATAACGTTGGTAAATGCACTTCTTGTGCAATTGCACCTCTTCACCTCCAGGGGATGCCCTTCTCCAGACATCCCCAGCACACCCTTCCATACGTTGAGGCAGTCCCTAACGCACCCCCAGCTGTAGAGCAAAAGTTCCAGCCCGGGATGCTTTGACTGTGGACTGAGCCCTTGAGGGGTTATTTCTTTGGAATCCCCCAGAGACTTAGGGGGGGACTTTTCCTCTTCGTGCTGGGGGAGACTGCGTTGCTCCTGCAGCTCCCCCTGCACCTTTGCATTCACTTGGCGGTGACCCTGTCCTCCTGGGGTCACCACGAGCCGAGAACAAGCTGCTTTCCCTCGCAGGCCAGTCCGGGCCTGCAAGGCATTATGGGCTACTCTCCTCAGCCCATGCATAACATAGCAGCAGCTCCCCTGCTGCTTGGGGAGAGCCTCGCTTCGACCTTCGGCTGCCTCACACCGCTGCCCGATCCCGTTGGGGGCCCGGTCCCACCCGGACACCTTATGGCAGGTGAGGCTGCGCGGCTCGTGGAGCCCACCCCCGGCCACTCCTTCCGCTTCCTTTCGCGGGGGCCCGGTCCCCCCCGGGCTCCCCTGCATCTCCAGGCTCGTTGGAGAGCCACCTGGGGAGCCCACCCCCCGGTGGCTCCCGCCAGCTCCCCGCTCAGCCCGCACAATCTGGCGGGCAGACACGGAGGCGGCCTCTCCCTTGGCGGGTCTTCCGGGGAGTGCAACGGCACTCCCCCCACCTTCCCACTGTCGCGGGGGAGTGCGGCAGCATTTCCCCCTCCTTGTGGCATCACTGGGGACCGGTTTTGGGGGTCCCAGGTCCCTCGGAGATCGGGGCTCCTGGCTCCCGCTGGAGCATTTTCACGGGGAGCGTGACGGCGCTCCCTGACTGAACTTCTTGTGGGGGCAAACCCCGGGGGCATATCTAGGACCGGCGGCGGAGCCCCACGCGCTTCGTCGTCGGTCCAGTTGGAGGTCAAAGGTCGCCTACCCTCTGGGGTGCATATCTCAGCCCCCAGGGGACCGATCTTCCCCATTTTGGCCTCTTCTTGCTCCTGGTGGCGCTCCCCAGCCACTGGGAGCACTTTTCTTCACCCTCCTGGTCTCAAGGAGGGTGAATTCAGCAGGGAGCGGTCTTCACTGGCTCCCTGCGCCAGCCTTTTGCCGGGCTCTCCTCCTGGGCCTCTCTTCTCCTTGCGCAGAGGCCCAGGCTTCTGCTTACTGGTCCTGGTCTCCCCTTGTGGCGCAAGTCAGGGTCCTGGGCCAGTCTGGAGGTTCTTCCTTCCAGCTGCCCATGGCGCCAGGCTCCAGCACCCGTCTTCCTCAGCAGACCACTCCCCAGAGAGAGCTCCCCTTCCTGTGCAAGCTCATTTAAGAGAATTTGGAGGGGGCTGGCAGGAAGTCTCTGCTTGTCCTATCAAGCAGCGACACATCACCTCTCTGCCCCTGCTCCCTCCTTCCTGCCCAGGCCTCTGGGTTAGTTCAAGATGGCGTCGTCCAGGGGTCTCATGCCACATGGTCTCTGAAAAGCCCCATCCCCCCTTGCTGCCTTCTCTCCAGAGCAGCTTGGTGCCTGGCACCAGGGGACAGCTGCTGATGGATTAACCTGTTGCTCCACCCATCTTCTCGGAGAGGAGACCTTCGCCCTTGGAATGCTTGCCGTGAAGGGCTATGCCTCTGATGCCTCAGTTTGGGGAGGAAGGTCATTAATCCAGCCTGGCAGGGTCACACCCAGCCAGGCTCTGGTTATGAGCTGACTCAGAGGGATATGACATTTCTGGATGACCCAAAAGCAGTACAGATATGACTTTGGACTCTGCAGAATAGTACTTCTCATCTAAGTTATAGTGGACTTTAGTGCGTGTCTGGAATTTGTAGGCCCTAGGGAAGTGAAACTATCACATGTGATCCCCATCCTCATTGGGGAATAATGAAGTGGTCTTTCAGTGAAAACAGTAAAGCACACTGACTTTCCCTTACATGTTTCTTCCCATTGTATAAAGCCTATTCCATGTCACCACCCAGCTCTGCATAATTCCTGCCACACCATTCAATTTGTAGCTGCTCCTGGGCTGCGCACGCCAGGAATCTCCCCTGCGCAGCCCCTACACATGTGCACACGCATGTACACACGTGTCTGCATGTAACCAGCCCGGTGCCCCTTACTCCGGCTGCGGCGCAGCGGCCTACTTTCACCAGGGGGACACCGGTAAAATACACATGCAGTCTCTTTCATCATGAGTTCACTGTGGGTGAGTCCCAACTTATGAGGCTCTCCCACAGTAAAAGCTCAACAATTAGGTGTTCAAAAAGCGAAAAATCTGGGCGGCGCCTTTGGTCAGAACCACCTTCTAACAACTCTACAACAGTGGAGGGCCGAACATATGTGTAATTTACCAGTGAGAGGGTATAGCCTGTCCATAAACTTGTAACAGAATCAGTAGGATAACAAGCGGTGTTGTCCCCAAAGAATTTTCGGTGGGTATCCAGAAAAACATTATTGTGCATAGTGTGCTTCTGACGATCTGAGGGAACTGCTTGATACAGGACACATGGCGAAATGACCCCAGAGCACTCCATTATCCAGAATAGCCCCCCTCCCCCAATAGAAACAGTAACATAACCACGACCCAAAAGATCTTTTTCCTAAACAACCATTCAAAACAAACCCGCCCTGGGCGTAGGACAACAAAACCCTGTTCATCTGCTGCAAGAGGACGACCAAAAAGATCCATTTTCTCTATATTTATATTCACAGATGAAAGCGTCTAAGAAAGAACGACTTAAAATGGAGCCAATGATGGAAAAAAGCACAAAAGAATAAAAAGGAAAAAAAATAAATCAAAGGAATTGTAAATCAGGGTCCGTTCTAAGCATCCCTGGCAGGCTCTATCGTCCAATCCTCGGTGGTGCTATTGAGCACGCAGCGGTGGAGCCACACCCTTGCAGCTCATCGACAATTGTTCACTGTTCTCAGGATAGGGCACTCTCCCTCCTTGGAAGATACCCTCAACTTATCCTGTCCTGTGTCACAGGTAGTGCGTCAATCTTGTGATCCCTAATCTAACAGGAAGATGCAAAAACAGGGGACTTTGTTACTTGTCTTATGCAATGAAGTCCATCCCTAACTACACTCACTTTTCTTTTGGCGCACCACCTTTCCGTCAAGGACGCAAATTATACCTGTTTTTTCCAGGCACGGTCTCGTCTTGAAGTAGAATCTGAAATTCAGGGGACGTTGAGGACTGACACTCAGGTTCCAGGGGATCAGATAAGGTGGAACCCTGAGCAGCCCTTATTTCCGAGGGAATTGCTTCATTTAGCACGTCATCATTTTCTCCTTCTGTTTGTGTCCAAACCAATTTAGCATCCGAGAACGGAAGAAATTTCGGGACCTTATCAGTTTCGTGATCTCCGATGCCTTCTCTCACCCACGCGTCGTAGGGCAGGGGCAGAGGCACTCTCTTACAGTGAGAGGCATGCACCCAGTTCTTCCGACCTTCCACTCGCACTGCCGTCCAGGTGGCAATAAGAACCAAATAAGGCCCTTTCCATCTTGGCTCCAAGGCGTCCTTTCTCTGAAAACTTCTAATCAGTGTGTAGTCACCCGGCTGAATCACGTGCCCAGGCCCCTCAGGTGCTGGAGGCAGCACCTCATGTATCTGTTGATGAATAGAACGGAGACTTTTAATAAGTTCATACAAATAGTCAACCAACAAAGGGTACTCTATATCCGAAAATCTCTTCGGTCTAGGGACACCCCACACATTCGCTGGACGACCGAAAATTACCTCATAAGGAGATAATCCGGTCCTGGAATGGGCAGTCATTCTAGTGGACAGCAAAGCAAGAGGTAATGCATCTGGCCATTGTAACCCAGTACTTTCTTTCACCTTTGCCAACTTTAACTTGAGAGTACCATTGTACTTCTCAACCAAACCTGCTGACTGGGGTGATTGGCTGCATGAAACTTTTGCCGAATATGCAAACCATCGCATATCAGCTGGATCAATTTAGCATTGAAGTGACTTCCATTGTCACTCCAGATCAAGCGGGGCAAACCGTAACGTGGGAAGAATTCCTTAATATGGGCCTTTGCCGTTGCTTTGGCGGTGTTTTCTTTTGTAGGGTAGGCCTCAATCCATTTACTAAAAGCACAGACTACCACTAGCACGTATTTCAAATTGTTAACTCGTGGCAGTTCTATATAGTCCATTTGGAGTACCTCAGAAGGAAAAGAGGGAGGTGCAAAATTACCAGAAGGTGAAGGGGTACCCTTCCCAGGATTGTGTCTAAGACAGATCATACAATATTTCACCAAGTGTGTAGTAACCTTTGGGATATTGTCATTGTTCCACACAGGATCTAGCAGTTTGCAAATACCCTTAGCGCTAATATGAGCTGGACCATGTGCCATAGTAACCGCGGGGAGTACATATGCATTTGGTAACATCCACCTCTGTTTCTCGGCCAAATCAGTCCAACATCCCTCGTCATCTAGACGCCCTGTTTTCTCCTGCCACACTGCCAACTCCTCCACTGTCGCTTCACTTTGAATCTCCTTGACATTGGCTAGTGTGTCCTCAAACATCCCATTATCAGGCACCCACCTAGCTGGGCCTGCCACAAACATTTTTTTCATCTTTGATCTAGCTGTCTCCTTAGCTGTCTGATCTGCAAATGCGTTTCCTTTCCCAGCATCATCAATAATTGCTTTATGGGCACTGCATTTTATTATTGTCAATCGTTTGGGAAGAGTCAAAGCTGTCAAAAGCCTTTCTATCAACGGACCGTGTTGGATTTTGGTCCCATGCGATGTCAAGAACCCCCTCTCTGCCCAGAGGCGTCCAAAATTATAGGCCACCCCGAAGGCGTACTGGCTGTCAGTATAAATATTGACAGCCAGTCCTCCGCTTAATTCACAGGCCCGCAACAGGGCCACCAACTCCGCAGCCTGTTCTGATTGATAAAGGAACATGTGACATCTCAACTACAGTGTGCAGTGTGGTAATAGCATACGCCGCTGTAGTGGTGCCATCTGACAATTTAAAACAAGAGCCATCAACATATAGTTCCCCTTGTGGGTCAAATAAGGGAACATCAGTCAGGTCTACCCATCCCTTCGTCTCTTCCTGTGTCCGAAACAAACAATCATGGACATCCTTGTCCTCTTCTTCCGAAGGGAGGGGTGGTAACGTGTCTGGATTCAGTGTGGCACATCTTTTGATAGTAATATGAGGTGCAAACAAGGTCAATTCATATCCAGTCAAACGGGCACTGGTAAGGTGCTGTGTCTTTGTTTTGTTCAAAAGTACATCCACAGCATGCGGTACCATTACTGTGAGATCATGATTGAGAACGAGCCCTGCCGATTGTCGAATAGAGACCGCCGCAGCCGCCGCGGCTCTTAAACAGCTCGGGAGCGATCTAGCGACAAGGTCAAGCGTAGCAGAAAAATAAGCACACAGCCTCTGCTTACCTCCAAAGGCTTGTGTTAACACAGAGAGTGCGCACCCAGCCGCTTCGTGTACGTACAGCACAAAGGGCTTCTTTTAATCCGGCGTGCCAAGCACAGGTGCAGAGCAAAGCGCAACCTTTAATTGTTCAAAAGCATGCTGACATTCATGCATCCAGGGTAGGGGTTCATGCACATCTTTAGTGGTTAGGTAAAGCAAAGGCTGTATTAGTAAAAAAGTAAGCAGGTATCCAATGCCGACAATACGAGGTGATGCCTATTAAACGCACGCACATCCCTTTGAGTCTCAGGGACTGGCATCATAACAATGGCATTAACTCGTTCAGGTGTTAGCCTCCAACCCTCCTACGACAGCAGGTGACCTAGATAGGTGACCTGCTGTTGACAATATTGGAATTTAGAAAGGGACACTTTATGTCCATTTTCTGCCAATTGCATTAACAATTTTACCGTGGCATCCCGACAACCCTCTTCGGTGTTGGAGGCTATCAAAATGTCATCCACATATTGTAATAATACATTACCTGCGGGGAGAGAGAGAGTCCAACTGACCTTTCAAAGCTTGACTATAAATACTAGGACTTTCTGTATACCCCTGAGGAACCCTACAGAATTGGGAGCTTTTTCCAGCTAAAGCAAAACCAAATAGATAGCAACTACCAGGGTGGACAGGAATGCTAAAGAAAGCATTCTTCAAATCGATCACAGAAAAATATTTTGCCAAGGAAGGGATCATTGTGAGGAGGACTGTTATATCGGGAACCACCGGAAACTGAGGAACAACTATTTTATTAACCTCCCTCAAATCAATTACAAATCGGTAAACATCAGAGTGTGCATCAGGGGAATTCACAGGAGCCTTTTTAAGGATAGGAAGAATAGGACTATTACACACATTCGCTACTGTCTCCTCCACCACCCCCAACTTAATCAAATCCTGTATAATTTGCATCAAAGCCTGTTCCCCTGCTTGCGATATTTTGTATTGGGGAATTCGAGGAAGCACAGCATTATCCTTAATTTTGATAGAAACAGGTGGTATCTGTAACAACCCAACATCAGTGTCCCCAGTCGCCCTCAGTGAAGATGGGACATCCCGAAACTCAACAGGAAGTGGTGCGTCCTTTGCAAAACACTGTCTCGCGCCATCTACATTAGGTCCGAAAGTCATATAAACACCGTCTGGGGAACAATAAATAGTAGCACATAGCTTCTTTAATAAATCTAATCCTAATACATTTTCACCACAATTTGATGTCAACAGAAACGGAGAATCTACCGTAAAAGGACCTACAGTCAAAGCTAAAGGTTTGGAAATGGGGCTCACAACCGGTACGCCTGAAAAACCCACCGAGACATTATTGCGGCCAGACAGGGCGGCCCCAGGGACCAGCGTATGAGAAACAGAGCTATTCATGGCACCTGTATCCACCAAAATGTTTTGCGTCGAACCATGTAGGTCGGCTGTGACATAAGGACCATGCTGATCTACAGGAATCTGGACTGGTCCCTCACCCTGCCCCTTGCTGTCCTAGCTATAGGACGTCCCTGTAACTTCATCAATATCATAATCATCATGGTAAAACTGTCTTCCTCGGGGATCGTCAAAATAATTCTGATCAGACCGACCCCCTGAGGATGTATACCCTTGAGCCTCATCTTGGCTACCTGCACCACGACCCCTTCCATTCCAACCCCTTCCTCTCGGTGCTGCAACCTTCTGTAACAATTCTGGACACTCATTCCGCCAATGCCCCTCCTTTTTACAATACGCACACTGATTCAGTCCCAAGGGCACACCACCTCTACCGGCACCTCGTGACCTCTGCGCCGGACCAGTACCTCGACCCCTTCCAGATCCCCTTGCAACTTGCTGTAACAACACCTTCGTCTTTAAATCCTTACTCTTCTTCTCCACTTTATCCTTTTCCTCATTTTCTCGATGTTCATAGTATTGGGCCATACTCAATATCACTGAAGGGGAGGAAGTGGTCCATGTGCTCTCAGAGGGTTGCAGCCGAGCTGCAATCTCAGGAAGTAAATTTGTAACAAACCTGTTAACAAACAAACGAACTCCACCTTCCACTGACAAATCTTGTCCACTAAAGTCTAAACACACCCCTTCAAACCGAGTAAAAAAATCAGACACGCTCTCTTCTTTCTTCTGGCGACATGCCGTCAACTTATCCCAATCTACTCGCCTGGGTGGAATAAGTGAATGCATGTACGTAATGATACGATTTGGTAAAGCCAATACCTCTGCCCTAGGTTTGTCACCAGGCTTCCGTTCCTTATCCCACGCCTTAATCTCGTCCCATGTACCACCAAATTCCACTCTGTGATCGTGTGTATGCACCTGTCTCCATATATCGACCGGCACCAGCAGCCCAAAAAATATCTCAATATCTGCTAACGTCATAACTGACGAAGAGGCAGCCTCTGTTAATTCTTTATAGTATGCAGTGGGATTTTTCCTAGGATCCGGTAACTGACTTTTAAGAGCAAGTACCTCACTTGTTTTCCACGGGGTATAAAACCACTGCTCCTGGAAGCGAGCCTCTACTCTCTGCTGAGTAACGATATTTGCCGCATTACGCTGCTCTGGAATTTCAGAGTGGTAAATGGGATGTACTTCCCTCACTGGGAACTGGGATGCTGGAATCAGAGTGTTATGATATAATTTTGCCAGATAACTAAGTAATGTCCCAACGTTACTATGCACTTCCACAGGAGCCATAACAGCAGAATATACACGATCCCGAATATCATAAACAATTTGCGGAGGTTTACCTCTGATACACTGTTCCCACAAACCAATCAATGTATGTGACATATGCTGAAGAGCATGTTGTTGCACAAACGGATCAAAATCTTTCATCACACTCCATATATCCTCCAACCCATAAATCACATTCCGAGCCCACTGTGCTGCCTGAATTACAATCATCCTTTTCTCTTCTTCACCCACATCAGATCGAATCATTGCTCGCTCTAATTGCTCCCGTGCCTCTGCCCAATTCCCTCCATCCGACCCTTGCACTGGTGTCCCAACACTACTCAATATCGTAGGTGACATAGTCAGGGGGAACGCAACAGATGCAGGTGACAGTGTCAACAATGACTGTGTAGTAGGTGTAAGAGAGGGAGGAGAAACGGAAACAGAAGCACCTGACACTATGGGGGTGCCCGCAGTCACTGTACTCGAAACGTGCGAAACAGGGGGAAAAACAGATACGGCTGGAGCCGAGCTGTTGAGGCTGCAGAGGGGTCAAAGGAAGACGAAGGAACAGCGGCAGACTGATACGGCGGAACAACAGGATATACTCTTTGAGGGGCATAAGGAGGTGGGGGGCCAGTTTCCAACAAATCCTCCACGAAAAGATCCTCCTCCTCTCGAACAACAAGGGACCTATTGCGCTGTAACCGAAACTTCCTATCTGCACACTCAATACCCTTCTCTCCTTATCATAGGCTACCGCTTTTTGCACCACCGTTTGCATTGCCTTCTTCCTAGACTCCTTTTCAGCACGTATACACCTCTGCTTAGCTTCTTTCTGCCATACCTGGAATGTATCAAACATTAACTGCCGACTTCTTCTAGCAAATAATTTATCCTGTAAGTAATTCAATTTTTGTTCATTAAAGGTACCATCCCGTGGCCACTGAAGCTCAGTATTGTCCCTCGTATACTTGTGCCACAATGTACAAAACAGTGCCCTCCGGGGGTGCAGGCTGCCGCTCCTCCAAATGATGTTCCGCAGAGCAACATCGGCACCCCAAACACCACACTTTACTCCAGCAAGGCATCCCGATATCAAACACATTCACGTATTCACTCAATCAACACACACACACACACACAACGAAACACACACAAACAAAGAGCTCTCAAAAACAGTCCGCAGACTGTATCAAAACAAGTCAGTCCTCAGACCGCACCAAGACAAGGTAGGCTCTAGCCCCAGACCTTTTCAAGAATAAATCAAATTCAACCAGTGGCCTGGGAGAACGTTCGACAAACGCTCTGTATCACAAGAGTCCACAGACCCAACCAAGTTAACCAAGACGGCGCCGCACTTACCAAGAATTCAAAATGAACTCACTTGGTGCACACAGGTCAAACAAGACTATTCTCCACTGCCGACACTTCGGACCAAACAGTCAGATCCAAATGTTTCGCCTTTTCAGGACTCCAACCAAGGTGACCACTAGACGAGGAGCCGCCCGATCAGACAGGCAGGGCAGCTGCGAGAACCAGGCTCGATCATGTGGGGATCCCCGATCCGCCTATCCGACCGGACACAACCCCGACCTCTACAACCCGACTACGGGTGAGATGGGTCACCTGTGGGGAGTCCCTGTTCGGGCGCCAACTGAAGGAAGTGACCCGATTAGGGCCACCCGGGCCAATCTCGAACTCCTCTAGCCTTCCAAGAATGAAGAGTCGATGACGCAGTAGAGAATACAAACAATCTAGTTTATTCACTGCAGTGGAGTCCAATCAGACCAGTCTCCTATGATGGCTGACGACGGACTGACTGTTACAAGCATAAAGTTACATTATGTATGTTGCGGAGCCTACAAAGACCCGCCTACCATGGAAAAATACTGGCAGGTGTCGTAATACAATGGGGTACAGAACATAAGTCTCTACTCTGCAGCCTGGTACAAGCTATCTACATTTCAAGGTTGTCTGGCCTACAGTAGCGGCCCGTGGTGGGAGTGCTGCCGGGCGGTGACGCGGGGCGGGGGAGGGGCAGGGTGGGGGTTAGTAAACTCCGGAATACGGCCGCACAGAGGTAAGTAAGCAAACAAATAAATAAAACGAATTTCATTGCGCGCGCTGCATCGCCAAATGCGTTTTATTTATTTGTTTGTTTACTTACCTCTGTGCGGCCGTATTCCGGAGTTTACTACCCCCCATCCTGCCCCTCCCCCACTCGGCATCACCGCCCGGCAGCTCTCCCATGTCGGGCCGCTACTGCTGGCCTATCCTCCCCTCTAGATAGGTGGGAGAAGACCTCGATCTCAGAAGAAAGGCCTGCGCTAACGAGCTAACATGGGCATTGAAGAAACGAAACTTACCAAGAACCATTTCTCGTAAATGAGCAAAATACAGTTTCGAGTATGCAAGTAACAGTTTCGATTGCATTAGAACATGGCGTCTTTGTAACTAAAATGGCGGCACAGATGTTAATATAACTGGTGCGACATCTGTATCAACTCATTACATATTTCGCATAATACGTAAATATAATGTATTTAGCCATATAAATGCTAACATAATATGAAGTAAAATACGAGTAAAAGAGTAAAACTACGATTCAATTCTATCAATAATGGTTGAACAAGAAAATAGCCACTTTCTAAAAAAAGTGGTATTTTCAAACACACAATTTAAAAACTATCTTTACTAAAAGATGTGTTATTAAATCCTGAGTTCAGGGATACCAAACTCCATTTTTAGGTCTTGCCTAGGCAGCGCGCATGCGCTGCTCTAGGAGGGCCATTAGCCATCGGTCTGCTCCTTTTCAAGCACACTCGTGCTTGTGGTGGCATCCACCTTGCGGGAGCGAGCAGCGGCGCGCGTGCTAATTGGCCGCTGCTCGCTCCCGCAAGGCGGAGGCCAGCACAAGCACGAGTGTGCTTGAAAACAGCTGCTGCTTGTTTGAGTTCCAGCATTAGTCATTCACGGGAAACAGCCTTAATAACGAAGTTTGAAAAACGACTGACCTGAACAACGAACCCCAAACAACGACCAATCTGTTAACCACGACATCCTTAACTACGACTTACACGAACAACGACTTTCCTAAACCACGAAAAAACCGACTTCGTGATTGGCCAATAGATGCCACTATTGTAATAACAATGACAAGCCTTTCCAGACTGGGTCCGGCTCCTGGCAGATGAGGCTTTTGTTGAAGGTTGTCAGGTAGGCCAATTAAATGTATTATGGAACTTGTAACCAGATGTCATTAAGACGTTTGTAGTCCTAGGGGATTTTAATGTTTTTTTCTTATAATAAGACTCATCCCCTTGGATTTTTAGGTGTTAATTCTATTTCTGTGTAAGAGTTTACATTTTCTGTAACAATAAACAGCAAGCTGAACACAGTGCAAACGTAGGCTTTGAAATAAAAGTGTTTTTCCAGCAATAAAAACAGCGCACATTGGTTTGCAGAAATAACATTATACATACATTAATAGGGTAAGGCCATTTCCGTTTAGGGGCCTGGGTATGAATACCATAACAAAGAAGGAAACTTCTCAGGTGTGTTATTTGAATCCGTTTGCATTTCAGTCATTCGTCGGCCGAGAACCGTCACAAACAAAGAAATGAATGAATCACTCCTTTAGGGGAGCTTGTTGGCTAAAGCAGAAAGAACACGGAGCATTTTCAATATGTTGGGCATGGAAGTTTTGCGAATGTACTTTTGCAATCAAACGAGGGTATTTTAGTCTATGTATCCGAAACAAAGCTATTGGTTAACTTGAATTTAATATTTAATATAAGATACTTCTCTGTGATATTTTTGCAGAAACTCATTATAGAAGAGGGACTTTCTGGAACATACTAAAATACAGCAAAATACTAAACTACTGGGCATGAGAGATAGCTCTAGGCCTACAATGCCTCTGTTGCAAATGTTGTTGAACTGTTTCATCCAGAACGTAAGAATGACGTATTACATTGGCTGATGTTAAGTGTTTGAGGTCATAATTACACTTGAAGTCTTTAGTGATGCAGTTTTTCAAAAATTTAATTTCAATGAAGCTTGTCCAAGCCCGAACGCGCCCCTCTAGTTCTAGTGACTTCCATATCTGGGTAGACTCCACGAAAAAACTTCCAGGCTCCATCCACTGAATGCCATTAGATTCATATGTGCCGCGCAATTAGTGAAAACACCCACTCATAAGGCCGGTCAGTGGCCACGCCCTAGATCTGATTTGGAAATCATCCAAGCTCATTAATATCCACGCGGATTCAGACCTGCTATGTTCTCAACACTTTCTGGGAAAATGTGACGGCTCCAATGCTCACAAAAAACTAAATACTATACAAAAGACTTAATCGGCTACTGAAACAGCAAAACCATTAAACCAGAAGGAAGTGGCATAATCGGGTAATGAGCAAATTGAATATCTTTCGTGGTTTAGGAACTCGTTGTTAACAATGTAGTGGTTTGGCATTGCTCGTGGTTTAGCCTTCGTGGTTTAGGAATTCGTTGTTTAGGCAGTAGTTGTTTAATCATATATCCGTCATTCACAGTCATTAAACACAGCGCGGGCCAACTCGCGCGCTTGTTTACATTAGCGGTCACTTTTACTTTGTAGTCGGCTCGGGCGCTTGCGGCGCGCACAGGGGCCATCTTTCGCGCGCGCTTGTTTACATTCGCGGTCACTTTCACTTTGTAGTCGGCTCGGGCGTGCTTTCATATACTTATTTATCTTTTTTTTTATAACTCTCCTTTGTAACCTGGCTTCCCTAATAGGCACACCTTTTAGTATATTTCGTCTTGCTTTCATTTCTCCTTTTGCTGTTTTCTGGCGTTTTCTTTTTCCTTTCAATATTTTTATATTCATTCCTTTTCTTTTTCTTTTTCGTGTTAATGGCCGTCCTATAGTCCTCTGCAGTTTTTATTTGCTTTTCATTGACTTCTTTACACCTTGCTTGCTTTTTCTTATCCCTCTGTGGCTCCCACTGACAATAAATTATTTGATACCCGTGTAACATTAAATTCACAAGCAATTTCTGAATAGAATGGTACCCGTTGTATGCCAGAGCTGCTCAACAAGCGTTGTAATGTCAGAACTCTCCTTACTGAAAGCAACTGAAATTGAATTTGGGAGATATGCTGTCATGACAGCTAGCACCGATATCGAAAGTATGGTTGAAATGAAAAAACGGCGTACATGGATTGAACGTGAGAGGCACGGATTATAGACACTATACATTTGTACTACCGTATGATGTTGTTTCCTATTAAAATAGCATTGATATTGTATGCATGCCTGCTGCTCATTAAAGTGGCGAATTTTCACACTTTACTCGTCGGTCCCATATTAGAATATTTGAAATATTTTATAGGAAAAGCACATACGTTTTGTACTAATTGTGCATTTTCAGACCCCCCTCTCATACCTGATTTGTGTGCCAGTTCGAAGCATTGAAGCGTCAATAAGGCCAAGCATCTGCAAACAGTGCTCCCTGTTAAATGTGGCATGTCACCAACACATTGACATTGTTATTGGAGAAGATCTCATGTAGCTTCAGCGTTTGACAGGGAATCAAAAGTGGTACTGAAAAGCATCTCTTAACAGATGCTCATCGCACTGAGCAAATCATTCTGGGAGGCTTTGAGCGACTGTCCCTGGAAGAAATAAGCAATGGCAAAGCCAACAGATGTGGTCTTTGGAAGCTAGAGTGATAGTTAGATTTGTTTTCGGTTAATGTTAGGTCTCAGCTGCATCCAACTTTAGTAATGCTTTCTGAGACTAAAACATATTTTTGCTTTTTGACACTGTTTGTAATGGGAGGGCCCAGCAACTTTACCAATAATAAAGATTTGCAAAAACAAAAATGGCAAAACAAAATAAGCATTGACAAATACAAAAATACCTAGAGCCAACGACATACCTATTGGCTTGACAATGCTTGTTTTATTCTATTTTTGCACTACATTCCACATGTTTCATGACGCACTGACAGATTTTTTGGCATCGGCTAATGCCAATGCAAACAAGCATTAGCAAACCCAATTCTCAGCTTTTTTACAGCCGAGACCTGTTGGCTATGCCAATACTTTTTTATTGAAAACATATGACACAAAATTACAAAGAAGGGAAAAAACAAGCCATACGTGACAGATTTATGCTTAGAAAACAAATTTTAACTTACAAAATAGCCATTATATGTATTTGTAGTAATTTTAAACATAGCTTCTAACAATACAAGCCCCTCGTGATATGTTGAAGAGAAATAGTTCTTAAAATTTCTCTCCTCAGCACTTCTCGCGCTCATCTATTTCTCCATCTCCCCCCTCTCCTTTATGGCTCCCATTTCTTTCTCCCGCTATTTTCATCCCCCTTAGCACCGCTTGCTCCCTCCCTCCTCTGTACTTCGCGCTCGCCCTCGTTTTCTCTGTCTCTCCTAAGCATTCCTTGCTTGGTGTACCTCTTTGCCCATCCCCCTATTTTCTTTCTTTCACAGTCTCTTCATTCCTTCCCTTCCCTGTCTGTCTTCTTTTCTTTCTTTTTCACCGTTTATCTGTCACACTCACTTATCATCCTTCCCCTCTCACTCCCATCCCCTCTCCTTCTCTTTTCTTTCTCTTGCCCCCCCCCCCCCGCCGGTCGCTGTCTCCCCCCCCACCCCGGTGTCTTAATACCCTGCGGTAAGAGGGGCCAGTCACGAGCTTTCAGGCTCCGCTTTCATCCTCGTCTCAGTTAATTATTCGATGGTCACTGATAATAAGCCAAGACTTTTTAGCGCTATGTCAGCACACTGAAACACTGTTACCCAGCACAAAACTAAATCAAATGCCCTCAGTCGCTTGGTCTAATATTTTTACTCCTCCATCATTCTCAGAAACATCTGGAAATATATTCCAGCTCTCCCTCCCACTCCCCCGCCCCACCGCCCCCCAGCTCAGCTGGATGTCAGTTCACAAGGGTTCACTATTGGAAGCCGAGGCGGGGACAGAAAGCTGCTGTTCCCTGGCCGGGTCTGTGTGCCTGGTCAGCCGCCAGCTGTGCCCTGCCAGAAGCCTTTCTTTGTCGAACTTTACCATCGAAGTTATGGCTACTTTTAAACCTTGGAAACCTCTGCCTCATTGGCTAATTTTATTATTTTCTGGACCCAAATTACCATACAGTGATCTGTTTGTTCCCCGATGTCTCAAGAAGGGTCTCTGCTGATGACATAGCACCTCTCCCTGAAGAGTGGTCTCTAGCCCTCATCTAATGTTAACGGATGGCTCCATGTAACCAGGGGCAGCATTTAAGATAAACCAGAAATACCATTCCCACAATGCTATGGCTGTTGAATAGAAGACAATGGCTGGTAAATAATACTCAACATTTGTGGCATAGCTAGGATACCCTGGGCCCTAGTGCAAGCATGGACAACGGGCCTTCTGACTGCTGGTTGGGTAGTAAAATAAAGCAATTGGTTGCCCCCTCGTATAGCTGGGCCCCTGGAGCCACTGCACCTGCTTCGCCATTAATAGCTATGCCACTAGTTAACATCCCTGCTCACAGAGGTTTTCCTGATTGTATTTAATGGAATACCATTACCTCGTTATTTTGTCATTTGTATAAATGTTAACACTACCTGGACAAATGTTGTACCTCATTAGAACCAGTTTGACATCCAAACACACCAATCAGCAACAGATGAGTATCAAAACTTGTTGCTGTGTTTTTAGTAACTTTTGATCCGTTTGAGCAAGATTTTTTTTGTTTAAATCTGTAGTTTATGCATCAGTTGATAATTATGTGGCAAGTGTGGCAAATCCATAATTATGTGGAAAACGCCACGTCCACAAAATTGCATAATTCCTATGGCCTTAGGTTAATAATAGCAAAAGTGCAGCTACTGAAATGCAAAAAAAAAAAGATTTCATAAGCTTTACAGGCCATTTATATGGGCCGGCCTGTGATTTGTGAGTGTCATCCAGACCACAATTGCTTAATATATTAGGGTTCCCACAACGATTGTGTTCCCTATAATGCAGCCCCGGTTTTCTCTCAATGTCTTGACCGTGTGCCATTCCATCTTGTGTGGAAAAAGTCATCCCTGTTCACTAGTTTGGGAGTAAGATGTGCTGTATTTTGTTTCTACACAGAACTCTGTTTCTGCACATAGCACTTTATAATATCCCCTTTCATCTGAAACAAGCATTGGCATAGCCAATAGGTCTCGCTTTTGGGACCTTATAAGTATGTAGTTATGCAGCACAATATCCTTGGTGCAACAATATCAACCGTTGCATGGCTAAACACTTATAAGGTCCCAAAGGCGAGACCTATTGGCTATGCCAATGCTTGTTCTATCTTATCCCTATGAGAATATATGCTTGTAAAATGTTACAAAGCATTCTCCATTCTGTCTTACGGGGCAAGATAGCCATTCAATAGTAAAAAACGAAATTGGCAGTATTTCACTATCAGGACATGTTACACACACCAGTACATGTCCTACCTTTCACATACACTGCAACCTGCCCAGGGGGGTACCTTGGGCCTACCATAGGGGTGCCCTATATGTAAGAAAAGGGAAGGTTAGGGCCTGGCAAGTGGCACCCGACTTGCCAAGTCGACATGGCAGTTAACAAACTGCGCACAGGCACCGCGGTGGCAGGCCTGAGACATCTTTTCAGGGCTACTCATGTGGGTGGCACAATCAGTGCTGCAGTTCCACTAGTAGCATTTGATTTACCAGCCCTGGCACACTCAGTGCACTATACTAGGAACCTACTGGTAAATCAAATATGCCAATCATGGATAACCAATCTGTTAGAAATGGGATCTCTAGTTGGCAAGGGCTTGCACCTTTGTCCAAGTAGGGACCCTTCTTCCTAGTCAGGGTAAGGGTTGTTACACTCGTGAAGTAACCCCTGCTCACCCTCGTGGTAGCTTGGCACGAGCAGTCAGGCTTAATTCAGAGGCAGTGTGTAAAGCATTTGCACATAACCAACAGTAATACAGTGTAAGCACTACAAACGGACACCACACCAGTTTAGAAAAATAACCAATATTTTATATACTTAAGACAAGACCAATTACGACAAAAATCCACAATACTGTACTTTACGAATGAATACTTGATACGTTAACTTCTTCTTTGCGGGAATAGCACAACAGCAAAGTTCGTACGAGTCGGTAGCTCCGTCCGAGCCTACCGTGATGCTGAAAACCCCAGAGTCTAACAGTTCCAGCCGACCGCGTCGATACGGGCCAGCAGAGTCATGAACAGACTCGGTTACAGTACCTTTCTCGTTGTGGCTGGTACGGAGTGTACGAGCCGGTCGGCGTTCGTCGCGGTTGCGGTGCAAGATGGAGCGATGCAAGGTGCGGTGTCCCTCGATGTGGTGCAGGCAGCGGCTCGATGAGCGTCGTGCAGACGGAGTCGGTGAGTCCAAGGCGTGCGATGCAGGGTGAGACGATGCTCGATGCGGTGCTGACAGGTTGCAATGCAGGCGACCTAGCTGGAGTGCGGGAGCTGGCGTCGGACAGCGGTGCGAGTCGGAGCGGTGCGTCGCAGACGTGCGAGCGGTGCCCCAAATGCGGTGCGGTCTCGACTCTTGAGCCAGTTGCAGCGACAGTGTCGGTCTGGTCCGGCTGGCCCAGTGAAGCGATGCGATGCGAACTGCGGTGCCCACAGGTCACGGTGCAAGCAGCGGCTCGATGTTGGCGGCGTCGGACGTCGCCCACGGTGAGACCAGGGTTGCGATGCGAAGCGGGGCGATGCGGTCTGCGGTGCAAACAGGTCACCGGCCAGGGATGGATTCGGTTGACGGAGTCGGTTGCAGTTCCCTTCCTCTGTGGCAACTGAAACAGCGTTCCAGAAGCGGTACCCAGAGGCTTGTGAAGTCTTTGCAGTCCCTGAGACTTCTTAACAGGAGGCCAGCTCGGTTCCTGGCCCTTGGAGATACTCAGCACAAGTTTGTAGAAAGTTCAGTCCAGTCCTTTCACTGCCCAAGGCAGAAGCAGCAGCTGCAGGCCAGCCCAACAAAGCAACAACACAGCAAAGGGGCAGTACTCCTCCTGGCAGCTCTTCCAGCTCTTCGTCTTGGCAGGTTCCTTGATTCCAGCGAGATCTAAATTCATGGGGTCAGGGCCCCAATATTTATATCCCAAATTTCTTTGTTCTCTGAAGGCAGAGAGGCCTTTGCCTAGTCCAAACCAGTTCTGGAGCACTTTGTTGACAAGTCTCCGTCCCTTCTTTCAGTGAGTAGGCCAGGGACATCAGACGCACCACAGGAGGTGGAGCCAGCATTGTGGAGGGAAGGCACTGTCCTATTCAGGGCCCAGGTGCGACCCCTCCCACCCATCTACAGGTCGATCTGGCTATTCAGCCCTGCGCTGACTCACCCTGTCTCCTGGCATCCCCCAGCCCCTGTCACTCACATTCCAGACACGGAATACACAACCTCGCAGAGGCAGGCTTGGATGGTTAGACAAGAAAATACCCACTTTCTAAAAGTGGTATTTTCAAACACCGAATGTTAAAACCAACTTCACTAAAAGATGCATTTTATCATTCTGAGTCCAGGCATACTAAACTCGAATTTCTACCATGTTCCCGGGGTCAGTTAGGATTATATACTGTAATAATCAAAACCGCCCGTTCTGGCCTAGGGGGAACAGGTAGCCTTGCAATAGTGAAAAACGAACTATGCTGTAATTCACTATCGGGACATGCCGCACACACCCGGGCATGTCCTACCTTTCGCATACACCGCACCCTGCCCACAGGGGTACCTTGGGCCTACCTTAGGGGTGACTAACATGCAGCAAAGGGAAGGTTTAGGGACTTGCAAGTGTGTGCACTTGCCAAGTCGACATGGCAGCCCCAGGCTGCGCCCAGGCTCTGCGGTGGCAGGCCCGAGTTACACTTTACGGGCTGTTTGCAGGGGTGGCACAATCCAGTGCTGCAGCCCACCAACAGCATTTGGTCTATAGGCCCTGGCACTCGTAGTGCACTTTACAAGGGACTGACACATAAACCAAATAGGCCAATCATGGAAACACCAATCCATAACACATTTTATACAGGAGCACTTGCACTTTCCCACTGGACCGCAGTGAGGAAAGTGCGCAGAATCATCACACCAGCAAAAACAGAGTCAAAACCGGGAGGTCAGAAAGCAAAAGTCAGGGGAAACACGCCAAAAGATGCCAAGTCTAACACATGTCCCCTCCAGCTGAAAGTAGGGAGAACTACCCAACCCCATTGGAGTTCTCTTCACTAAGGCGGAAGAACCTGGACAGACCATCTGCGTTGGCGTGTTCTGTACCAGGACGGTGTTCCACCGTAAAGTCCATTCCCTGTAGGGAGATGGACCACCTCAGCAGTTTTGGATTCTCGCCCCTCATTTGCATTAACCATCTGAGGGGCCTGTGGTCTGTCTGAACCCGGAAGTGAGTCCCAAACAGGTATGGTCTCAACTTCTTCAGCGCCCAGACCACAGCAAAAGCTTCCCTTTCTATGGCACTCCACCTCTGTTCCCTGGGAAGTAGTCTCCTGCTAAGGAAGACTACAGGCTGATCCAGGCCCTCTTCGTTCAGTTGTGAGAGCACCGCTCCCACACCATGCTCTGAAGCGTCAGTCTGCACGACAAATTCTTTGGAGAAGTCAGGTGCCTTGAGCACGGGCGCCGTGCACATGGCTGCCTTCAGGGCATCAAAAGCTTTCCGGCAGGACTCAGTCCAGATCACTTTCCTGGGCTGCCTCTTAGAGGTCAGCTCTGTTAAGGGGGCCACGATGGTGCCATAGCCCTTAACAAATCTCCTATAATAACCGGTGAGACCTAAGAAGGCTCTCACCTCTGTCTGGGTCTTGGGGGCTCCCAAGCCAGAATGGTGTCAATCTTGGGTTGTAGGGGCGCCACCTGGCCGCTTCCTACCTGGTGTCCCAAGTACACCACAGAACCCTGCCCGATCTGGCACTTACTGGCCTTGATCGTGAGGCCTGCACCTTGCAGAGCCCTCAACACTTTCTCAAGGTGCTGTAAATGTTCTTCCCAGCTGGAACTGAACACAGCAATGTCATCCAGGTAGGCGGCACTGAAATCCTCCAGCCCGGCCAACACCTGATTGACCAACCTCTGAAAGGTGGCAGGGGCATTCTTCAACCCAAAGGGCATCACCCGGAATTGGTAATGACCTTCTGGGGTTGAGAATGCTGATCTCTCCTTGGCCCCATCGGTTAAGACAATCTGCCAGTACCCAGACGTTAAATCAAACGTGCTGAGGAACCGGGCAGCTCCCAACCGATCAATGAGCTCATCAGCTCTGGGGATGGGGTGCGCGTCAGTCCTGGTGACGGCATTGAGCCCACGGTAGTCCACACAAAACCGGAGTTCTGGAGTGGCACCGGGCGCCGCAGCCTTTGGGACCAAGACCACTGGGCTGGCCCAAGGACTGTGGGAGGGCTCAATCACCCCTAACGCCAACATCTTAGAGACCTCCTCCTTGATGCTGGATCTGACCCGGTCAGTCAACCTGTAAATCTTGTGCTTCACAGGATGGCTGTCACCGGTGTCCACGTCATGGGTACACCAGTGAGTAACACCGGGAGTCAGAGAGAACAGTGGGGCGAACTGTCCCAACAACTGGCGACAGTCCCCCTGCTGCTCCTGAGTCAGAGTAGGGGAGAGGATCACACCCTCTACTGACCCATCATGCTCCTTGGTAGACAGGAGGTCAGGGAGAGGCTCGCTCTCCTCTTCCACCCCATCATCTGTCGCCAAGAGCATACTCACTTCGGACCTCTCGAAGTGGGGCTTGAGGCGGTTCACGTGAAGGACCCTCAAAGGGTTCCTTGGAGCCTGCAAATCCACCAGGTAGGTGACGTCACTTTTGCGCTCCTTTACCTCATATGGCCCAGTCCACTTGTCCTGCAAGGCACAAGGTGCCACTGGGGCCATTACCCACACTTTTTGTCCAGGTTGAAATTCGACCAGAGTGGCGTTCTGGTCATACCATCTCTTCATTTCTTCCTGGCTTGCTTCTAGGTTCGCCTGAGCGAGTTTCCTGAAGCGGGCAGTTTGGTTTCTAAAGGCCAGCATGTAGCTAAATACATCCTGGGGAGTTTTCCTGGGAGCCGCCTCCCAGCCTTCCTTCACCAAACTCAGAGGTCCTCTGACAGGGTGGCCATACAGGAGCTCAAAGGGGCTGTACCCAAGAGACTTCTGAGGCACCTCCCTGTACGCAAAGAGTAGGAATGGCAAGAGGACGTCCCACTTACGCCTCATGGGTTCTGTTAGACCCTTGATCATGCCTTTCAAGGTCTGGTTGAATCTCTCCACCAGACCGTTTCCTTGTGGGTGGTAAGGAGTGGTGAACTTGTAGGTTACCCCACACTCCTTCCACAGGGATGTCATATACTTCGATATGAAATTGGTCCCCCTATCGGAAACCACCTCTCTGGGGAATCCCACACGGGAAAAGATCCCCATTAACGCCCGGCCCACCACTGGCGCCGTCGTTGTCCTGAGAGGGATTGCCTCCGGGTACCGGGTGGCATGGTCCACCAAGACCAGGATGTACCTGTTGCCCATGGCTGTCTTGGGATCCAGTGGCCCCACAATATCCATCCCTACCCTTTCAAAGGGTGTTCCAACAACCGGAAAAGGTTGGAGAGGAGCTTTGACCTTCCTCCCACTCTTACCACTTGCCTGGCAAGTTTGGCAAGACCTACAGTGTGCATCTGACTGCCTTCGCATTTGGGGCCAAAAGAAGTGGGTGACAAGCCTGTCAAAGGTCTTGTCCTGCCCCAAATGTCCTGCCAAAGGCACGTCATGAGCCAGACCCAGTAGGAAGGTCCTGAAGCGCTGGGGTACCACCAGCACACGGGCTGACCCAGGCTCAGCAACCTTAGGCTCACTGTATAGGAGACCACTCTCCCAGTAGATCAGATGTGACCCGGACTGATTACCAGCTGCCTGGTCTGCAGCCTGCCGCCGCAGACCCTCCAGAGTAGGGCACTCGTTCTGCTCCCTGCAGAACTCCTCCCTGGTGGGACCCCCTTCTTGCTGCCAATGGGTCAGCTCAGAGATGTCTCCCAGTTCGGCTACTTGCTCCCCTGTAGGCACCGGGCGTCCCCTCGAGGTCCGCCTCCTCCCGGTCCGTGGGAACTTCGGGGGCCGGTTTCCCGCGCCCCTGCCCTTTCTCTTGGCAGGGACTTGGGCCACTGTTTCAGGCTCCAAGTCCTCTTGATCACCCTTTCTGGCCGCCATTGACCGAGTAGACACGCATGCCCACTCTGGCAACCCAAGCATCTCCAAGTGGGACCTGAGCTCAACCTCCTTCCATGAGGACTGCTCCAGGTCGTTTCCTAGCAGACAATCTACAGGCATGGTAGGGCTCACAACCACCCTTAAGGGACCTGAGACCCCCCCATTCAAAGGGAACCTGCGCCACCATACATTGGCGCTCTGAGTTGTCGACAGCAACTACTTGGTGGAATGCTCCTGGGACTACTTGCTTCTCAGACACCAGGTGACACCGGACTGAGGTCACACTGGCTCCAGTATCTCTGAGAGCCTCTACCCTGTTCCCATTAATGGTCACCCAGGTGCTATATTTCTTTGTGTTAGGGGGCACCTGGTTTCCTGGGACCATCTCACTGTCCCCTAGTGAGACAAGGGTCATTTCTGCGGGATCCCCACCCTCCTGTGGGCACCCCTCCTCCCCAAGCGCTACACTAGCCAACACTTTGGATTGTCCACCGGTGGGTGGCTGTGTCCCCTTCGGGCACTTGGGGTCCCCCTTAAAGTGACCTACCTGGTCACATGCATAACACTTGCAGGGGGCCGGTCTCAACAGGCTTCCCTGTAGAGACCCCTTTCTTCTTATCACCGGGGGCTGGGAACCTTTACCCTGGGTACTAGTTTGGGGCCCTTTAGAGAACTCCTGTGCTTTACCCTTGTCCCCCCACCTTTCTGCTGGGGACCATGCCCACCTTTGGCTGAGTCTCCCCCAAACGCTTTCTTGTGGACCCTGGTACTCACCCAGCGGTCCGCTTCCATAGCAAGCTTCCTGGGGTCTGTTAGCTTACTATCAACTAGGTGCTGGCGCAGATCTGCAAAACATAGACTAGACAAGTGCTCCCATGCAATCAAGTTGTAGAGCCCCTGAAAATCTGTTACACTACTGCCCTTCACCCAACCATCCAGAGACCTGCAGAACACATCCACACATTCCAACCAAGTGTTGGCATCAGACTTCTTACTGGACCTGAACTGATCCCTGTACTTTTCAGGAGTAAGACCATACTTCGTGAGAAGGGCATCCTTCATGTCAGCATAGGTGAGGTGATACCCCTTACCCAAAGCTATCAGAGCATCCCTTGCTTCTTCCGGGAAAAGTGGCCACAATCCTGCTCCCCAATTCTCCTCAGGGACCCCATTCATGTGTATGGCTGCCTCATAACCCTGGAACCACCTTTGTATGTCATCCCCCTTCTTGAACTCCTTGCCTACGTTCTTGGGAATGTGCACAATCCTGTCTGCCTTTCTGGACGAATTGCTGCCACCATCTGAGCCTGACTTACTCCTAAGTTCTAGCTCCTTCAGTTCTCTCTCATGCTCTAAGAGCATCTTCCTCTCCTCTATGGCCAATCTCTTCTCCTCCCGCTCACTCTCCAGCCTGAGCTTCTGCAGCTCAAACTGCCTTGCCTCCCGCCTGTCCTCCAGCTCCTCTGGGGACAGACTGCTGCTGCCTGACCTGGCGGGTTCCCCCCTACCCAAAAGCACATCCACCCTGGAAATAGGCTCCTCCGCCTCCTCACTGAGATCACCAGGCTGCCCATTGGCATGTCTGGCTGCTACCCAGGCCCTCAGCGCCTTCTGTAGCTCCTCCTTCCTTGTGAGGCCTTTAATTTGGACTTTCAGGTTTTTACAAATCGCTCGTAACTCCTTTACGGCGTAGGATTCCAACCTGTCCTCCTCAAAGATAACTTCCAGAGATGCAACGGATGATGCAATTGATTCAGGCATGACAAAAGTCGTGAGTTGAAAACTGGCAAGATCAAAAATAGGCCAAAAGAAAAAGAACCAGTATGTGGTACGTAATGGTCTGCGATATGGTAGTAGTGCACACCAATCACTGTAAGTCAAGTGCAAACACAAGTCCTATCCTCACCGCTGACAACCAATGTTAGAAATGGGATCTCTAGTTGGCAAGGGCTTGCACCTTTGTCCAAGTAGGGACCCTTCTTCCTAGTCAGGGTAAGGGTTGTTACACTCGTGAAGTAACCCCTGCTCACCCTCGTGGTAGCTTGGCACGAGCAGTCAGGCTTAATTCAGAGGCAGTGTGTAAAGCATTTGCACATAACCAACAGTAATACAGTGTAAACACTACAAACGGACACCACACCAGTTTAGAAAAATAACCAATATTTTATATACTTAAGACAAGACCAATTACGACAAAAATCCACAATACTGTACTTTACGAATGAATACTTGATACGTTAACTTCTTCTTTGCGGGAATAGCACAACAGCAAAGTTCGTACGAGTCGGTAGCTCCGTCCGAGCCTACCGTGAAGCTGAAAACCCCAGAGTCTAACAGTTCCAGCCGACCGCGTCGATACGGGCCAGCAGAGTCATGAACAGACTCGGTTACAGTACCTTTCTCGTTGTGGCTGGTACGGAGTGTACGAGCCGGTCGGCGTTCGTCGCGGTTGCGGTGCAAGATGGAGCGATGCAAGGTGCGGTGTCCCTCGATGTGGTGCAGGCAGCGGCTCGATGAGCGTCGTGCAGACGGAGTCGGTGAGTCCAAGGCGTGCGATGCAGGGTGAGATGATGCTCGATGCGGTGCTGACAGGTTGCAATGCAGGCGACCTAGCCGGAGTGCGGGAGCTGGCGTCGGACAGCGGTGCGAGTCGGAGCGGTGCGTCGCAGACGTGCGAGCGGTGCCCCAAATGCGGTGCGGTCTCGACTCTTGAGCCAGTTGCAGCGACAGTGTCGGTCTGGTCCGGCTGGCCCAGTGAAGCGATGCGATGCGAACTGCGGTGCCCACAGGTCACGGTGCAAGCAGCGGCTCGATGTTGGCGGCGTCGGACGTCGCCCACGGTGAGACCAGGGTTGCGATGCGAAGCGGGGCGATGCGGTCTGCGGTGCAAACAGGTCACCGGCCAGGGATGGATTCGGTTGACGGAGTCGGTTGCAGTTCCCTTCCTCTGTGGCAACTGAAACAGCGTTCCAGAAGCGGTACCCAGAGGCTTGTGAAGTCTTTGCAGTCCCTGAAACTTCTTAACAGGAGGCCAGCTCGGTTCCTGGCCCTTGGAGATACTCAGCACAAGTTTGTAGAAAGTTCAGTCCAGTCCTTTCACTGCCCAAGGCAGAAGCAGCAGCTGCAGGCCAGCCCAACAAAGCAACAACACAGCAAAGGGGCAGTACTCCTCCTGGCAGCTCTTCCAGCTCTTCGTCTTGGCAGGTTCCTTGATTCCAGCGAGATCTAAATTCATGGGGTCAGGGCCCCAATATTTATATCCCAAATTTCTTTGTTCTCTGAAGGCAGAGAGGCCTTTGCCTAGTCCAAACCAGTTCTGGAGCACTTTGTTGACAAGTCTCCGTCCCTTCTTTCAGTGAGTAGGCCAGGGACATCAGACGCACCACAGGAGGTGGAGCCAGCATTGTGGAGGGAAGGCACTGTCCTATTCAGGGCCCAGGTGCGACCCCTCCCACCCATCTACAGGTCGATCTGGCTATTCAGCCCTGCGCTGACTCACCCTGTCTCCTGGCATCCCCCAGCCCCTGTCACTCACATTCCAGACACGGAATACACAACCTCGCAGAGGCAGGCTTGGATGGTTAGACAAGAAAATACCCACTTTCTAAAAGTGGTATTTTCAAACACCGAATGTTAAAACCAACTTCACTAAAAGATGCATTTTATCATTCTGAGTCCAGGCATACTAAACTCGAATTTCTACCATGTTCCCGGGGTCAGTTAGGATTATATACTGTAATAATCAAAACCGCCCGTTCTGGCCTAGGGGGAACAGGTAGCCTTGCAATAGTGAAAAACGAACTAGGCTGTAATTCACTATCGGGACATGCCGCACACACCCGGGCATGTCCTACCTTTCGCATACACCGCACCCTGCCCACAGGGGTACCTTGGGCCTACCTTAGGGGTGACTAACATGCAGCAAAGGGAAGGTTTAGGGACTTGCAAGTGTGTGCACTTGCCAAGTCGACATGGCAGCCCCAGGCTGCGCCCAGGCTCTGCGGTGGCAGGCCCGAGTTACACTTTACGGGCTGTTTGCGGGGGTGGCACAATCCAGTGCTGCAGCCCACCAACAGCATTTGGTCTATAGGCCCTGGCACTCGTAGTGCACTTTACAAGGGACTGACACATAAACCAAATAGGCCAATCATGGAAACACCAATCCATAACACATTTTATACAGGAGCACTTGCACTTTCCCACTGGACCGCAGTGAGGAAAGTGCGCAGAATCATCACACCAGCAAAAACAGAGTCAAAACCGGGAGGTCAGAAAGCAAAAAGTCAGGGGAAACACGCCAAAAGATGCCAAGTCTAACACAATCACAATAACAATTTACACAGAGAGCATATGCACTTTAGCACTGATCAGCAGTGGTAAAGTGCCCAGAGTTCTGTAGCCCAAAAACACAGGTCAGGAAAAAATGGGAGGAAGAAGCAAAAAGTTTGGGGATAACCCTGCAAAAAGGGCCATTTCCAACAGGGTAGCACTGAGAAGCTCTAGTTGCGAGCACCGATGCTGCTTTCATTTTGTTACAGGGGGCTGATATTGCAGTCATGCTGCAAAACGTTCCCCCAGTGACAAAACCGGCCCCCATGGCCGCAAAACTGGCCCTCACCCCTCCGGCCCAGCGGGGAAGCGCCCAGTGCCCGCTACGGCCAGTCCGGTCCTGCTTTTCCCTCTCTGCTGAATCTCATTACTACAATGTTGTCCTAATGGTGCTATCAGGAACTGGGCAACATGAATAAAATTGGCCACTAAATCATTAATGCACCAGAACTCAGATAAAGGACAAGCTTCCCTGCCATTTCTGCAGGAGTTTTCCAGGTCAATTGCACAAGGCAGGGTTGCATGTCAGAATATGTTAGCAGAGAAATAGTCTGACAGAACTATTGCATCCTAAATATGCTATAAACATGTCAGAATAAATGTTTTTGGTAATAAGCCCTACAGTAAATAAGTCACTTAAGCAATGTGCCTTCAAGCCCACAATGTGCATATTATGTAAAAAGTGAGGCACGCCAAATATGAAACTTACGCAACACTGCAGTGACAGAATAAAAAAAGGATAGTTACTGCACAGGCTAAAGTAGCTTTTCCTTAACAAAGGTGTGCTTTGTTTATAAAATAAATGAAAACCTAACAACATAAGACTCACCTAGAAAATTCATCTTTGTGGCATTATTAAAATATGAAATTATTGGTAAATGTACAGTTTTAGTGTAAAGGTTACAAGAATGATTTTCAGAAAGGTTGTTTATATCTGTATAAGCACAGAGCTGGCTAAACTGATGTGGACAGACTCCCACCTCCTACAAAACAGTATTTTCCGTAACCCAGAACTGTCCAAAGTATGAACAACTGTGATTAGGATATAGCTAGAGAGCAAAAGAATAAAGGAACCATCTGGCAGTTGCCTGCTGGGACATTCCCAACAACAGGACAACGAAAAGATAATTACTGGGCCTCAGACAACTAAGAATGGCGATTCTCCAATTAACATGCAGAGAGAATCTTGATTTCATTAAAGACAACGGAGGCTAACATTATGCAGTAACCTTTTATTGCTGTCCCAACATGCAGCCCTTTAAAGAATATTAGAACATTGGAATGTTGGGAGCTCCATTGAAGACAATGGAGTTGCTCTGGGCTTATAATGGCTGGTATAAGCCCAGTGCTCCAACATTCCAATGATTGTCTTTTTGTTTCTCCATTTTTAATTTAGAACATTCCACGCTTAGTGGGTGGAATGTTCTATTAGTCTTATAGCCCTTCTGCCTCAGGCTATACCGGTTGTTAAAGGCCCTCTCCCTCGTTATAACTCGGGATCAGGGCCTTTAACAGCCGGTATAGCCCTCGGCAGCGGGCTATAAGGCTATAGTAATACATCATAAAGCATTAAGAATGTTCATGAAAACACATAAATATCCACTGCACGCTGACATCCTCCTCTTTGGGCTGCAACGAAACAGGAAACAAGCCACTTCATGGTCTTCTGTTGAATTTTATGAAGCATTGTCTAAAAGAAAGGAAAACAATCTCACAATAAATTGTTTGTATTGTATTGTATACTGGACTTAAATAGCGCTCTGTCACCCTACGGGTATCCTGGCGCTGAGATTACCCTACAGTTGCTGTGCGTAGCTAAAACCATGCGATATGAAAGTGAAAAAAGCTACTACTGGACTACACTATTCCCTAGGGAATAAATATAATTAAAATACTCATAAGACGAATACAAAGGACCTCAATTCCCAACTATAAACTCCTGAGCTATAGCTAAATGCCAAAGAGAGATACATTTTCTTTAAACATTTCCACAAAGTCATTAATGATACTCACCGTATGTTGATACTCACCATCCTAGTACCTCTCCTCAAGGGTGAGGAGGGTGAGATAATGTTAGTCTCCATTGTCTTCAATGAAATCAAGATTCTCTCTGCATGTTAATTGGAGAATCGCTATTTCATTACAAGACCTAAGGCTACTATTATGCATGCTTAAAGCCTTCCAAAGCTACGCTACTAACATGCTCTACTGGTCTCAAATAATACTTTGCAAAAGTATTTGCATTTGACCAATCTGCTGTTTTAAGGATTTCAGGTAGCAAACCACCTGCCCAAAAACCCTTACTAGCCATCACGCCTCTTGAAGAATGGGCACCAAACCTGGAAAGATCCACACCAGCTTCGCTAATAACCATACTTACCCATATAGACAATGTAGCTGTAGATACAGGTTTATAAGGTTTTACGTAATCCCCCACAGATCTTGTATCAAAGCGAAAACCTCTGGGTCTAAATTCTAATCGCTGGAGTCCTGGAGATACCTGGAATTCCAATCCACCCTTACATTCTGAAGACCTGGAATATACTCTGCTCGTAACACAATCTTGTGTTCGCAACAAAAATACCAGATTCGTCTCACCAAATCTGCCAAAGCTTTTGACCTTGCACCTCCCAAACTGTTTATATAAGAAACTGCTGTGGAATTCTCTAATCGAATCAGTGTGACGGAATTTATCAATAATTCCCTGAAACTCACTAAATTATTCAGGCCAGCCAAAATCTCTAAACAGTTTATGTGAAGTGACTGTTCGTCCATTAACCATCTTCCACCTGTCTCTAAATCGTTCAGTCAACCAGTTTCTGGCATCTGATTCCACAATCAAGTCAGGAACATTCCCGAAGATGGCCTTGCCATTCCAAGCTTCAAGATTTCTCAACCACCATTCCAAATCCTCCTGTGCATTTCTTGATAGTAGGAGAGAATCCCCATACCTAGTTCCCAAGCTTTCGGTTTCTGGAGGCCCCTGTAATGTAGTGGGCCAGTAGAAATTGCCTGAATGGAAGACAACAAAAGTCCCAGAACTCTCGTCAATGCTCTTAGGTAGATTGATTCTTTGAATAAAACTGATCTCACCTCCTTCCTTATCTTTGTCGCTTTCTTCTGCGGGAGAATCAATTGAGATAGAATAGTATCTACCTGGAGACCCAAACATTCTATGTTTTGGGTGGAACCCTTGAGAGACTTCTCTGTATTCACTATGAAACCCAAGTTCTATAGAAGCTCTATCGTCCATGCCAAATGATCCAGAAGCTCCAACCTGTCCTGAGAGATAATCAGGATATCCTTCAGATAAATAATTTAGGCAAACTCCTCTCTGTCTGAGGAAGGTTACCACAGGATGAAGCACCTTGGTAAAACACCACAGATGTGAGGACAGCCCGAAGGGAAGGCAGAGGAACTGACAAAGAACACCCCTCCATGTAAAGCGCATATAATCTGGTTGTTCCCGTCCATGGGTATCGTGAAGTAAGCATCTTTGAGGTCTAACTTGACTAACCAACCCCTGGCCTGCAAGATGTCTCGTAAAAGATGGATACCCTTCATCTTGAAGTATCTGGAATTTCAAAAAATTTTCAACTTTCTAACGTTTATGACAGGACGCCAACCCTTGTCCTTCTTTTTTACTAGAAAAACCTCTGCTCACAAAGCCCCCGATGCTTCCTGATCTGGGACACAAATTAGCGCCCCTTTGTCCAACATCTGGGCTACTTCCGAATCTATCAGAGACATTTTATCTGCATACAACACCATCTCTCTGGGTTTTTCCAGTTGAAGTGGAAACTCCCAAAAATCTATCCTGAAGCCACCAACAGTTCTAACACCCAGATGTCCTTTGTGATCTTCTCCCAATTATGAATAAAGAATTTCAACCTTCCCCCTACCTTTACCAGGGATGAAGTTATACTGATCACCTTGAGAGCCGGAACTTGAAGTCCTAGACCTCCCACCACGGTTACCAAAGCTTCTCTGCTCTTGTGGATAAAACTGGTACCTGAAGGAACTGCAGTTGACAGCTAGTTCCCTCCTGTCAGCCCGTCCAAAAATTGCCTGAGAGCCAAAGACCCTGCTCATGCTAGTTTGAGCCATACTGAAGGCTGTAAAGGTGGAAACATATTTCCCCAAAGACATAAAGGAATTTTTCCCAAAAAGGAGTCCCTTAGGGTCTTCTCTAGAGGACAGGTTGGCCAACTTAGGAGTCATCCTCATCAACACCACCTTTCGTCTTTCTGTAATCAGGCTGGCATTGGCATTGCCTAACATCCAAATGGCACGTGTCAGGGACTGTCCGGGACTATGTCGGGAACACAGTCAGGGACTTGGGCAAGGACTGGGAATGGGGTAGAAAACGTACACTGAGAGAGGAGTACAGCGCTGCCCAGGATCACACAGGAAGTCAGAGGAGATAAGGTATCCAAAAGGGAAGCCTGTACAAAGGAACAAGATAGCTAAGACTCAGAAAGGAAAGGCACTCACAAGGCAATTTAGCATTCAGGCTAACTACACCCAGGACGGAGGTGCAAGACATATATATAATACAACATTAACAATAAAGGGAATGTGGGGTAAAGCACTCAGGAGCTCCACATGGTAAGACTGAAGCTCAGTAAGTTCCTCACCCACAATTGCTGTTACAGATACTGACTGAAAATACCCACATATAGGATATGTATGCAAAGGCAGGGTCTGTGAAGCTTATACCTATGGTGATGTTATAACAGTAACTCAAAGACAATACTCACAGTGAACAAGAAACACCACCTAGGTAGTCAGCTGTGCCCACGGATCCTGGCGATCAAACAGGAACACACAAGGCAGTAACAGCAAAGGGGTAGAACTAAACACAAGCACAATAGACCAGGAGCTAGCAAGGAGGAGTGCTTAACAGGAAAGGAAGGAAATCACAGGGCACACTTGGCAGAAAGCAGGTAACAAACATACAAGGTAACAGAAGCAAGACAGCAGAAATAGAAAGACAGCAAACTAGAACTGGAACCAAGGAAATGGGAAGAAAGGCAGGGACTGGAAAAGGATATACAGAAGGGGAGGCTACAAGGATACTAGAATAGTGCAAGTTCAGGAATCAAGAAAACAAAGTAGCATAGAAGGCAGTGCTGGGGCAGGAACAATAATTGAGCAAAAGCTCAGGAGTCAAAGTAGCACTGCAGGTAGTGCTAGTTCAGGAGAAGGGAAACTGCTGCAGGTCAGGAACAAGGAATGCTAAGGCTCAGGAGTCAAGGTAGCACTGCAGGCAGCGCTAGTTCAGGAGCAAGTGAAACTGCTGCAGGTCAGGAACAAGGAATGCTAAGGCTCAGGAGTCAAGGTAGCACTGCTGGCAGTACTGGTTCAAGGAAACAGGAAATAGCTACAGCTCAGGAAACAAGGAGTCAAGAGAGCACTGCAAGCAGTGCAAATCAGGAACAAGAAATAGTTGAAGCCCAGGAACAAAGAATAACTATAGCTCAGGAACTCAGGAAACAAGGTAGCACTGCAGGCAGTACTAATTCAGGTACAAGGAATAGCTATAGCTCAGGAACTCAGGAAACAAGGTAGCACTTCTGGCAGTGCTAATTAAGGCACAAGGAATAGCTATAGCTCAGGAACTCAGGAAACAAGGTAGCACTGCAGGCAGTGCTAATTCAGGCACAAGGAATAGCTATAGCTCAGGAATCAAGGAATATCAAAAGCTCAGGAAACAAGGATCGGTCTACAGCTACAATGACCAACACTGGGCTGAAGGGAGCTGGGGCTTAAAAGAGCTCACAGTAATCACATGCATAAGGTGTGAGCAGGCTAGCAGCAGCCAGCCACAGGTGAACTGAATTCCTCCACCCATCCTTGGCCTGCAGGGGTGGAGACAAAGCAGTGAGCAGGGGATTATAGGTAATGGAGTTTCCAGAATGAGCAGACTGGCTTCCACAAAACCCGGCATGGATTGGGAATGGATGTCAATTCCTAAATGATGTCCAAATGCCTGGAAGTGAGGATATGCATAAAGGGGAGTGTCTGGAAGCATATTAGGAATTCGGCCCCCTGGTGGTGGGAACGAGAGCACAGGGAGTGAATCGTGACAGCACGTTGTGCCCAGCCCCTCAAAAGGTCAAGTTTCCCTCTAAAATTCTTGCTCCAGACATCTTCTGCCATATCGAGGATATGTGTAAGAGGGCCCAGAATGTCGAGGAATTTAACCTGGCCCTGTTTTAAACATTTCTGAATACCCTTTCTAGGGTCCTTGCTGAACTTAAACAGAAAAGTCATAAGTTCTGGGTTGAGGCTGGGCATATTACAGATTTTGTCCTCTGTAGAGGGCCTAGGGCATTCAGTCCGAAGTAATTAAACAGGTTTCTTTGTCTAGAGACTTCTGGATCCAATGCTTAAGGTACTTTAATCTTAGTGGAGTTAAACATCTCACCCCCGAAGGGGTCCTTAACCTCAATGGAGGTAGAGGCTTGATCCAGGTCCTCGTCAAGTCCCCCCAAGAGATCATAGCTGTCCTGAAGATCAAATATAAATTCATCCAAATCATCGTACTCAATATTCTCCGCAGAGGAGTTTAAACTGCTCTGTAAATCCTTTGTGCCATGTAGGTCACTTCTTTCAGTCATGCTGCTAAGGACAACCTTTCTTTGTGTCCCATCAAGGTGGCCCCTTTACTTTGTGCTGCGAAGAGCACCACTCTCTATTGTAGCGTAAAGGCTACCTGCGCCAAAGGCATGGCTTAACGCCTTCTCAGTATGTTTCCTCTTGTGGGAAACATTACCCCCTCTATGGGGTTCAGAGGTAGAAGGGGAGTCTCCATCTGAGAGGGAATAATAATTCTTCTCTGAAGTGGTGGTCCTCTTGCTCTTAGCCAATGCGGCATCCACCGCCTCCCTCATGGACGACCTAAGTTTCGCCTCTAGAATTATTTTAATAGACTCTCCCATGAACTCAGTCAATGCATGGGGTTGGGGATTTGTGCCCTTCATAACTGGTATATGATCCAATTAAATTAATAATTATAGGGGTATACCCTGGCTCAGTGGCTGCCGAATATATTGCCCACAAATAGTGATAGATCTTAAGAAGCAATATCACTTAAATTGACCAAGAAAATGCCACCTTTCACCAGCAGGTGGAAGCACAGATATTGCAATCGCAAGTGGAGGGGAGGTGCCGGTGCCTTCAATTGCTGCAAAAGTAACCGAAGCGGCTTGCGGGTGGTTTCCAGGGAACACGGCAAAGCTAAGGCAAACACAAAGAAGGGACTGCTGCTTGGGCGTATGGCTTGTGAGCTTTTTCCAAGTAAAACGAGCATAGCCTGGCAACGTGTTGAAAGATGCAATGCCTTCAGTCTACGACTTTCCATGTATTGGGCAATCCCTTTAAGGGATAGAAACAACAACCCCTTTAAGGTAGACAGAGGACCCGACAGCGACGCAAAGCTAGCGCGGTCGCACTCCCGTCTTTCCCTTTTTTAAGTGTAGATCTGCGTTAGTAGGGATAAAGCTACTTAGGCTTATGTGCAGGCAAGAGCAGTAAATTATTTCAAATCACAATTGAAGATTGCCATTCAATCCCCGAACAACCGGTAAGGATAGAAAGCTTTAAAATTATTATTTTTATTTTAACTGGGTAGAATATTAAGAACGTAAAGGAAAAAAAAACTATACCTACCTAGCCTGACTGCAAATTGGAGGGGCACCCTCCAAATATATATTAATATATATCTTGTAAACAGAAACAAATACTAATACAATACTGAAAGGCTCATAAGTAAATACAAAGACATAGAGATGCACTTATCTTGTTGAGGAACAACAAATAAAAGAGGAGGATGTCTGCGTGCACTGGATATTTATATGTTTTCATGAACATTCTAAATGCTTTATGATGTATTACTATTCTTTAAAGGGCTGCATGTTGGGGCAGCAATAAAAGGTTATTGCATAATGGTAGCCTCCAGTCTTGTAATGAAATTAACTTCCTGTACTTATCAGAATAATGTGAGGAGAGGAGAGGGAAAGTGATACAAACAAATGACAGGCATGAACTTATTGAAGGTGCCTGCTAATGTCCATGGGAAAGATATGGTGTGAGTCTGCCTTTGAAGCAGGATATTACTCATTTCATTAGCAACACATTGAAGCGATATACCCAAACTGTGCACTGCAGACAGTGGAGAAATCGCAAACTTCTTCCAAAAGAGACAAGGTACCTCCACCTTCACAGTTTGGACACAAGAGGCATAGAATTTCTTGATGAGGAAGTTGTGCATCACACCCAACATAGTAATTCGAGAAGGAACTGAACTGAACACTTTGGTGACCTTAGGGCCAGGCAGTGTGACAGGGAGATCCTAGACTTGTAGATATTATTGTGCTTCCTTCAACAATTACATATTACATGCTTTTAATCACATAAATACATAAAAGATGAATTGGGCACAAAAATATAGATTCGAACATTGTCAAGAGTTCAAGGTGAATGCTATTTATTTACTGCAGACACTTGAGGTTGTTGCTCCACAACTGTAACAACCAGTTAACATCTCATTAAGCACAGGTTGATTGCCTTGTAATCTTAAGCAAGCAGCTGTAATTCCTTTGCTGAGAAAGCCCTACCTGAACTCTTAAAGGGTCTGAATGAACCTGACAACTTTCTTACTGTTTCAAACATGCCTTGTCCAACAAAGCTTATCAAATGGACAGTAATTAGTCCGCTTCAGCAAGCCTGAAAACACGACTATAGTTTTTGGTCTGAAACACAACATGAAATCCACTTTGCGATGTAGTGGCTGAACGCAGTGTGGGTGCCATAATCTGTGGTGTTTGAAATTCTCAACTATTCTACTCTGCTCTTCTCTATCAGAGCTTGGAGCTGAAAGAATAGCCCTAGATTGGACTGTATCATTGTTCTCAGAATATACTTTGTCAGATGCCAGGCACCGTTCGTCTCACTGTGCAGATTCCCTCAGGGCTCTTCTCTAAGTCTATCACTCTTTTAATTTGTATGTTCCTGCCTTTGCCGAACTAGGAGGCAGGACTCCAGTTTTTCTAGTAAGCAGATAATTGTCAGTTTCTTCTCCAGACTGATACCCTCTCTTCCGTCTTGTGTGAAGGATATGCAATACAGGAGGTAACAGATTTTTCTAAAGGAAAATCATAAAAAGATGATATTAGTAGTAATCGTGGACATAGTCCTGTTGACCTGCAGTCATTGGCAAGAGATGCTCAGTCCTATGCCTGCTACAGGACATTTAATTAAAAATGTGGAAGTCCAACTGGATGTGGATCTTTGTACCAGTGCATTGTCTCTGCCAGCTTTAGATCATAAAGACATGTTTTCCTTTCCTGCCTTAACTCCTGGGAAATCTGGTGCCAACAGTGAAAGTGTTCTCTAGTATGAGTCATAGAACTAGCTTGTACTTCAGCCTTACACAATACTAGATTTTTTTGCCACAGTACCTTGAGAATGCTGCAGTCCTGTTAGTGATGAAAAACATCTGACATTCTCATTTCCTACTGGTTCTTAGACTACTCCACCAGCTCCAGTTGCTGGGACTTATCTACTACACATTTATATCGGTGCCCGTGTGACGCTAAACAGCACTTCATGACACAACATGAAGCAAACCGCAGCATTAATTGGCTTTCCCGCACAAAATGTATTTGCACTGAAAAGTTGATACACGTGTAGCATTAAATAGCTGTGCATCAGTAAGCACTAAACATTCCCCCCTTAAGATATGCAGAGGGGACATAACAGGGCAGTAACACTGGAAACACCCATAGGTTGTCACATTGAGCCAGGTCTACTGCAATAGCATGACCTGGCTTTGATTCAAATTGTAATGCCAAATCAAAGAAGGTGCAAGCACAGTATTGTGATATTTTCTGTGTACAAGACATGTAGTTGATGTGAAATTTTACATTTTATGTGGCTTGCTCTTAGACGGCTGTTTGTGTTGAAATTTGTAGGGGAAGGTGTACCGCGAGTAAAATCTCGTAGAAGGCTGACTTTGAGTCGTAAAGCAATGCATTGTTTTTTTTTAGCATGAGGCAGATGACATCATCAACTAAAACACTGATGGCACTGTGCAATTTTTTCCATCTGAACTTCTAACACAGTGGTGTTGTGAACACTGATTACTGGTGTTTGTGGATGTGAAGTCCATGACCAGATTTAGGATTTGCCTTCCCTTAGAATGGTCGAGCCTTTTAGCAATCCTGTTTTGAAGGATTCAGCCATGCTTCTTAAATTCTGTTTGGGGGTTGTGCCTTTGTAGTTCAGGGAGCCATTCTTTGAAACTCAATTTCATTGGCACTGAGAAAAACACCTAGAGCACCTTAACTTTCTCACATGAATGAATACCCAGCGGATGAATGACAAAAATATTGTTTAAAAAATATTGAGTTGCATGAACATCGTGTCAAAAATATCATCAATACAAAAAAAATGAGGAACACAATACAGAAGGTAACAATATAGTCCAAGAGTTATCTTTATTATGCATTTTTAGGTTTTGTTTTTGTTATGGGAATTAAATATTTATTTGGTAATTATGTAAATTATCCAATTGAATTGTATTTTTGTATAGATTAAAAACCAATTAATACTTTGGTAATGGGTTGTTGGGCTTGTAGGGTAAAAGTGTAGGAAGTTATTTAAATTATAAATATTTGTTTCTTTTACAAATTAATTTTATGATAAATATTTAATTGCCAATCATGTAATTTTTAATTTGAATGCTTGGTATGTAAATTATTTGTTGTATTTTAATTACTTGTTAATTCATTATGTGTATTTAATAATAAACTTTGTAAAATGCATTTCATATTTATCTTTGTTTTTCATTTTATTTCTATTATTTAATTTCTATTTATACTGTATTATTTTTTTTATTTGTAATTTATTTTACATTTTTTTGGTTAGTGCTTTTTTGATAGAAGGGGGGATTTATTTATTTTATTTATTCATAAAGCATTTTGTTATTTGGTTTCATAATTTTATGATGTTAGGCATTTAAATGTTTTTTTAAAATTATTAGTAATTGGAATGACATATGAAACCCTTCTTAAATCCAACGTTTTCCTTCATTTTACTTACATTGGAGTGGGAATAGTACATCTCACTCCTCCAAAGTCCAACACTTTACTTACTGGTGCTTAGATTGAAGTAGGAATAGTAACCCCTCTAAAGTCCAAAACTTTCCATATTGTTGCCTAGATTAGAGTGGAAATAGTAAATATAACTCCTCCAAAGTCAAATACTTTCACTGGTTTTGCTTACGTGGGAGAAGGAATAATAACTGTAACATCTCTGAAGTCCAACACTTTTCCTACTGTTGTTTATATTGGACTGGGAATAGTAAATCTAACCCCTCCAAAGTCCAACACTTTCCATGATTTTTCTTCTGTTGGAGCAGGAATTGGAAATATCACTCCTCCAAACTCCAACAGTTTCCCTGAATAGTAAATCGAACCCCTCCAAAGTCCAACACTTTCTCCTGCTTTTGCTTACGTTGGAGTGAGAATAGTAAGACTAACCCCTCCAAAGTCCAATATTTGTCCTGCTTTTGTATATATTACAGTTAGAATAGTCAATCTGTCTCCTTTGAAGTTCAGCACCTTTGCTAGTGTTTTTTGATTGTTCTGTTTTTAATGTTTTTTTTCTTTACTATACTATTGATTTAAAAATTAATTTTTATTTAATTTGCATTTTTTTAAATTAAGTGTAATATGTTTTTGTCAATCTTAATTTTTAACTTATTGTTATTAATAGTGTATTTATTAAGTGTTTAACAATTGTTTTTTTATTTTAAAGTATATATGAATATATTTCATGAATATAGTTGGTTCACTGTATTTAAAAAAAACATGTTTATATTAATTTTAATAATTAAATTATGTTACATTTATGTTTTGTTAATTTGGACTCTAAAATTATTGTTAATATTATGAATGTGATGTTTTTTTCAGTTGTATAAATATGATTTTTTTCAGTATACTTATTTTATTTTTGTCGATATTCTGTTCCACAATATTTTTGACTCAGTATTTTGGTAGTTAGCATACATAATAGGTAAGCTCGATGTTTTTGTAGACCATATTTGTTACCCAATATTCTGGTATGTTGATATTTTTCTCAATATTCTGTTATACAACCACCTGGCATTCTCCTCTATCAGTAGTATCAACAATTGTACTGAATTGTAATTGTATTTATATAGTGCTTACAACCCCTGACGAGGTGTTAAAACGCTTTATGGCGGGTACCATGCTATTCTAGAACCCAATGATAGTGGTTCATCCTGTGGTTATTAGTTATTGCTGGTTATTGTTGATTATTGGGATTAGTTTTGTGCTCTCAGGAACCTGTCCACGCAATTCCTCCAGTTCCTTTGTGGTGGATTAAAGTTAATAGGAGTTAGATGAGACCATTATGGTGAATTAATGCAAATGGATGGTGGAGTGAGTAGAGAAGGTTAGATATTTTTTGATTGGAACAAATACACAGAAAGGGAATGTATAGTTTGTAAAGAGAGCTATGGCCATTTTGTAGAAATATAGTAGAGAGTAAGGTAGACAGGTGGCATTGTCGGCTAGTCTCAAAGATAGTATGGCATGCAGAAGATGAAGGGTAAGGAAAGGGTCATTCAAAAGAAAGCCAGGAGAGAGAACAATCAATGGATGTAATTTAAGATCAGTTTTCGCACAGGGTTTTAGGAACATACTGAGAGGAGGGTTTTTCAGATAGTATGCAATTTGAGACTGTAAAAACTGTAGAAAGAAGGATTGATTGCTGTCACCTGTTGGCAGATGCTCTATGTTGTTGCATCTTTAATTCCATTTGGAGGCACTGCATCTGTCTGTAGGCAGAGAGGCTAGAATTTGTGAACTTCATCATACAGATTCTCTGCTGGATAATGTTGGGAACAACCAGGTCTTAACCACTTTTCATAACTCCAAGAGATGCACAGTGATTCTCATCTTTGCAGGTAGAGAATTCTATAGCTTGGCGGCTTGAACGGAGAATGTATTGCCACTGGTTCTTTACTTCCTGTAAGCAGGAATTATTAAACAGAGTGCTAGCATTTAGTTCTTCTTCCCAGCCTGTTCTGCTTCACAGCAAGTGACACAAAAGTTTAGTGACAGCACAGCGCTCAATTAAATAAATAATACATAGAAAAAATACTTGCTATTCATTCATGTTCCCTTGCATTCAGACATTAGTCACAACTTCACGTAGAACTGAGTGACAGAGAATTGCTTCTTCTCATCTTGGCACACCAAACAGTTTTCATTGTGTAGTTGGTGTTTAAGGGGTACAGGTGGGGCATGGGGGCTCTCTATTTCACCAAAAGTGCCGCACGTCTACTGCACGCTTGCTAAACCCGTGCCAGGCCTGGTTCGTATCTTTTCAACCAGACTACACTCTGTGTCAAACATTAGAAGACACAAATGGATTCAAGGCAGTGGTTGATTTGTAAATAAATAAGTGCCGGGGCTCTTGTCAAGAGGCAGCTTGCCCCAGCCCATTTCTCCTGTTAGCACCGCCTAAAACAGAACCAACTACTACCCATGAAAGTGGGGAGAGGATGTGGTGTAATGGCCAGAGCTGCAGACTTCGGAGCTGGGGAGCCAGGTTCGAGTCTCGGCGTCAGCTCAGCATCCCGTGATTCTGGTCAAATCGCTTAATCTTCCATAAAGGAATGTGTCGCTAACTGGTGCTCATGAAAAGCGCCGGTGTTGATGATTTAGTGCCGGTGATGAGCACCGGAAAACCATCGGCTCAAATTAAGCACTGATTCAAGGTATGTACATATTTGGCATATCCTTCAATCAGACTGACACTTCTTAGAATGAGTGTAGAAACAAAAAAACAAATTGTGTAATATACACCTTGCCACCATTAATATAGAAAGAAGCATATGAAACATTGCCACCTTAAATGAACAGATAAGTTAAAAAGATTCACGCGAATGGTATGTGAATAATACATGTTATACCCCGAGCGGTGCTGAATGCCATAAATATGAAGGATTGACTCCTGTACCTTATTGAATATACTGTGTCCTACTCGGCCAAGCTAGAAAGTGAAATTTAAAGATTGCCAACTTTGGAATAGTCGCTGGCGCTTGCCCTAGCTGGAATTTAACACAACGTCAACTACCCTCTGGAAAAGGTTCGGACTCAAAAACATCACCACCATCGAGGTCATTTACATAGAATTTCATAATTGGACATATTAGTAGAAAAAAACACTAGATCTTCAAAATATATTTTAACACAGAGAGTCTTGACCTTTCTAGAATATTCATCCCTGACTTCCAGTAATTGCGGACAATTTAACCTCATTAACTCATCAGAAACATTACTGTGTCACTTCTGAATAAGAATGATTTACTTACATAAATTACCATATTCCTTAATTTTAATAAGCTTACTAAGGTTTCCTTTTACTTTGGTTATTCTGTAAACAAAGAGGTACGGGCACCTTTGCTTCCCTGCATCCTCATGTTTCTAGTGCATTATGTGGCCACATATTTGATAGTCGTAGGGCGAATCTTATATAATTATCTAACAGCTGTCCTTCAGTAGACAGATTTGGTTGTTCCGCAGGTCCTCTCGGGGTTGTCAAGCCAATAATCAAAAATTAACTAAGGCCCTCGGGGGTGGGGGTGGGGTGGCGAGCCTCTGCATGGGAGTGCCTCTTTTTTAAGCCGTACAGTATAACAGTTCACTACAGGTTAGTGTTCTTTATCTTCCCAATTCTCAAAGGAGCGTGCGCTCCTCATGACAGTTAATGTTTCTTTTTTCTCAAGTCAAAAATGTCATTATCCTGAACTCCTCGCTGCCCCTACATGAAAACAACCATTGGCAATGCCAATAGGTCTGGCTTACGAATGCACTGTCAAGCCAAACTTAAAAATCCATACAGGTTAATGACTGCCCTTCTCCGATCTGTGCTGCTGCCAGAGAAAAACACCAGAAATTATTTAGTTATCTAAGACCCTTTAATATTATTACAATGTCATGTGTGTGCTCCTGAAAGTGCAACCTCAGGCAGCTGTATGAATTAACATAATGATTACAGCTGTGTGAAGGGCAAGCACTTTTTTGTGGAAGTACACAGCTTTTGCCCAATGAAAACTGTACTCCTGTCTCTCAACATATGGACGGAGCCAATGCCCTTCTACATAATTGTCTGGAGACAGCTGCACTTCAAGCCAGACCATAAACAGACTATGAGAAGTCAGACAGGGGAGCAAACATCAAAAAAGCATATATTAAACGCTATCCTGTCCTGTGGGGTGCCTTTCCTTCCTGCAAGGTTTTGTGAAAAAATGTTTTAGTAACCTGCATTACATGGGCTACTTGGGCAATTTCCTTTACCCCATTCAAAAGATATATAATCTGTTTACTATTTTCAAAATAAACAGATCACTCTTTGCTAAATGGTCCATTTACTATAAAAAAGATCTCTAGGGCGGAAAAGGAGAAGAGGTCAGGTTTAGTGGGTGGAACTTGTTCTGCTATTAGTATGTTTGGTTGTGGCTCTATCTATTTCACAGTGTTCGTATACATACTCAGCCTAGGTAAGCCTTTACCCTTCCAGATGCCAAGTTATGATTTTTATTTGTTTCTGGACCCATGCAAAGTCTCACTGCTGGAAGATGGTTAGACCTGGTGCTTCTTTGACGTACCCTGCTTGCCTAGCATGATTAACTGAAGCTCCAGTCTCAGTCTGAAACTCTACAACAATACTGCTGTAGATTCTCTGCAAATGGCATGCAAGATAGTGCTTGTAGGCCAGTATGAAGAGCTTGAATTTCTACTTCAGCACTTGTTGGGCCACTGGTAAAGGTCGAATCGGTAATTAAAAAATAATATTTTCATACACTACGAATAGCAATTTCCTAATTTCGAACCAGAGAAAATCGCACTTTGGAAATCGCTATTCCCAATCTTAGTACATCTGGCTCAAAGTTCCTATCATCTTTCACCGCTACGAAGCACCAACTGTAAATAACCTCTTGGAATTTCATCACTTTCCCATCGTATCACTAGGGTGTCCTTACCTATCCTGGAACACTGCTGAAAAATAAAAGATTTTAACAAAATCAATGAAAAATCTGTACAAAACTCAAGTGTCGTTGTCTGTTGCACCACCCTACAGTCAAGGATTCAGTAATCGCTATAGTAAAATACTTTTTAAGAGAACGTGTTACAACCTTGGCGGATAAAGCATTTGTATACAGTAGTCATGAGTTTAGGGCACACTCTTGATATACATGGCTTGTCAAAATGGCCAGGATTGACAATGTTTATGTATAGATGCTTCAAACGATACTTCAGGTGTTCTAGTGTAACCATACAACAATAATTGGTGTTTCTTTGGGTTTGTAGCTAAACTCAGGCTGTCTTCTTTCTCCGTTAGGTCCTGGAGGATCCAAGTTCACTATTGGCAAATCCATTTGGCTGCTCTGGGCCTTGGTTTTCAACAACTCTGTCCCGGTGGAGAACCCAAAAGGCACCACCAGTAAGATCATGGTGCTCATCTGGGCCTTCTTTGCTGTCATCTTCCTGGCCAGCTACACTGCAAACCTTGCAGCCTTCATGATCCAGGAGGAGTACGTGGACACCGTGTCTGGACTCAGTGACAAGAAGGTAAGCGAGCCAATGGCCATGCCTCATTGATGTCTTCAAGATGTGTCTGGTCTCAGTGCCTCTTCCTTCCACAGGAGAGTACGCGCAATTTAAAAACTTGGTTTTATGTAACACAAATCTGAAGGAATCTGCTGTAATTTCAATGGTATGTATTACGGACTATAAATAGGAAGTTCCACCTTTTTTACGCATTTATTAATTTATTTAATATTTTCTATATCTCTCTTTTTTTTCTATAAATTCATGTTGTCTTAATGTGTATTGTTATGTGGAGTGTGACTGTTTTTTTCTCCAATTTAATTAATGTTCAATAATTACTTAAATATGGATCAGTGCACAGAAAATATTTATGACTACCACTGGTTATATTTTGTTTATCCTCAAGATGGAGGGTATATAATTCTTCTAATGCTTATTGGACAATTATTATTAAAAAAGGAATTCTAACAATCAAGGAAGTGACACTAGGTCAAATGTGGGTTCGAAGTATGGAATGGGAAGATCTGAGACTATATAACTAATGCAAAACACACAAGATGATGGACGGAATGCTGCACATTGGCAAACATTCACCCCCAGTCACAGATCAGGGTTTAATCCACCGGTCCTAGGATGCTTGATTCCGGTCCAGGGAAGACATGGCTTGGCAGTTCGGTCTGGACTGTTCCCATGAGGCACAGGGTCAAGACTGATTTGCATATGGCTATGTCTGAACTGGGGTGGCGTGGTGAAGCAAAATAACGATGGATTAAACCCAGATCTGTGACTGGGGGTGAATGTTTGCCAATGTGCAACATTCCGTCCATCATCTTGTGTGTTTTGCATTTCGCCCTAAGTGGGAAGGGTATGCCCAGACGTGGGTCCCGTGCTCACTACGCCACTGGAGTCAAGCTATCCTGGCTGATGAGGGCTGAAAGCCCGAAACCGGTCCTAGGATGCTTGATTCCGGTCCAGGGAAGACATGGCTTGGCAGTTCGGTCTGGACTGTTCCCATGAGGCACAGGGTCAAGACTGATTTGCATATGGCTATGTCTGAACTGGGGTGGCGTGGTGAAGCAAAATAACGATGGATTAAACCCAGATCTGTGACTGGGGGTGAATGTTTGCCAATGTGCAACATTCCGTCCATCATCTTGTGTGTTTTGCATTTCGCCCTAAGTGGGAAGGGTATGCCCAGACGTGGGTCCCGTGCTCACTACGCCACTGGAGTCAAGCTATCCTGGCTGATGAGGGCTGAAAGCCCGAAACCGGTCCTAGGATGCTTGATTCCGGTCCAGGGAAGACATGGCTTGGCAGTTCGGTCTGGACTGTTCCCATGAGGCACAGGGTCAAGACTGATTTGCATATGGCTATGTCTGAACTGGGGTGGCGTGGTGAAGCAAAATAACGATGGATTAAACCCAGATCTGTGACTGGGGGTGAATGTTTGCCAATGTGCAACATTCCGTCCATCATCTTGTGTGTTTTGCATTTCGCCCTAAGTGGGAAGGGTATGCCCAGACGTGGGTCCCGTGCTCACTACGCCACTGGAGTCAAGCTATCCTGGCTGATGAGGGCTGAAAGCCCGAAACCGGTCCTAGGATGCTTGATTCCGGTCCAGGGAAGACATGGCTTGGCAGTTCGGTCTGGACTGTTCCCATGAGGCACAGGGTCAAGACTGATTTGCATATGGCTATGTCTGAACTGGGGTGGCGTGGTGAAGCAAAATAACGATGGATTAAACCCAGATCTGTGACTGGGGGTGAATGTTTGCCAATGTGCAACATTCCGTCCATCATCTTGTGTGTTTTGCATTTCGCCCTAAGTGGGAAGGGTATGCCCAGACGTGGGTCCCGTGCTCACTACGCCACTGGAGTCAAGCTATCCTGGCTGATGAGGGCTGAAAGCCCGAAACCGGTCCTAGGATGCTTGATTCTGGTCCAGGGAAGACATGGCTTGGCAGTTCGGTCTGGACTGTTCCCATGAGGCACAGGGTCAAGACTGATTTGCATATGGCTATGTCTGAACTGGGGTGGCGTGGTGAAGCAAAATAACGATGGATTAAACCCAGATCTGTGACTGGGGGTGAATGTTTGCCAATGTGCAACATTCCGTCCATCATCTTGTGTGTTTTACTATATAACTAATGCCAGTGAGGCTGTTCTACCAATCGGAAGCCCAGAGATCACTTGGATGGAAGTAGTCCACCACTCAAAATAATTTAATATTTCATTATACTAATTCACCCCTAATCCTTTTTGTGTTCCGGAGTAACGTGCTACTCGCCGAAAAGTGCTTCAACACCTCATCAGGGGAAGCAAGCGCTATATAAATGCAAACCCTTTCCTCTTCTATCCCTCCACTATCCTTTTCAATCCAAATAACAGACTAACATGTCCACCGCTCAAATTAATTTCATATTTCACCATACTAATTTACCACTAATCCTTTTTGGGTTCCGGAGTAGCATGATACTAGCTAAAAAAACGCTTTGACGCCTTGTCAGGGGTAGTAAGCATTATATAAATGCAATTACAATTATGATAGGATGCACACAGCAAACATATGCAAGAAAGTAGTTTTTGAGCAAACACAGTGCTGCAGACCCAGCTTGCCCTTTCATGGCAGAATAAAGAGATGCTGCAGATAAATGCAGTGAACGGTATGCAGAGCAGGGCCTTCTGTGGACAGGTAGAATTACACATCAGAAAGCGTGCACAGCCAGGCTGTCGTACTAATCAAGGATCTCTAAAAACAGACAGAATAAATGCATAGCAAAGTATTCTCCGCCAGGCTGCAGCAACAGCAATCAGGGCCTTCCCATGACAGCAGAAAACCACCAGAGTGAAGGCTGAGTGATTTTATTACTGGTTTTCTTTTAGCCGCATGTTGGTTTTACAAGCCGACCAATCATCTCGCTGTCGTATTTCAGTTAGCATAACAATGAATTTTAATGCACTTCCAAGCTGTGACATCATAGTGCGGAATAGTCATGCAAAGGGTGACAAACCCATGGATTCGCTTCCAGCAGGCGTGCGGATGGGACAAAATCACGATCATCAATTAAAAAGGACCTGAGACAAACATAAGGGAGTGTTCATATTCTTAGAGTAAAACCAGAGTTGCAGATTATTTATCTTCCATGGGCTGAAAAGGGCCAGAATAGCAGTGGCATAGCTAGACCTATTGCTGCCCGAGGCGATCCCTGAGTTTGCCGTCCAGAGCGGGGGGCGGGGGATCGACAGACGACTTGTTCCTGGGGGGTGTGGTATGGGGGAGGCGGTCGACAGACGACTTGTTCTTAGGGGTGGTAGTCGACAGACGACTTGCTCACCTCCGCCGCCCCCAAAAAAAGTGCCGCGGACCGCCCACCCCTAGCTACGCCATTGCAGACTAGGGTTCCTGTATTGTCTCTTGCATCCGGTTTAGAGTTGCTGTAGTCTTCGTTTGAGAATACTCTTCTGAAAATCAAGTACAAGAATATTGTGGTACACCATTATAATAGACAAAATATTGAGGGACAAAATATCGAAAAGGTAAGTGTACAAATTTAGTATATAAATTTAGTATTCCTTACTCCTCGTCTAGGAACCCTAACAATACATATATCATCAAGGTACATAGATATTGAATTAGGTATAGAAAGTCTATGCATACTTACCTTTCAGTACTTTCTGCCCCAATATTTTATCCATGATGCTAGCATCCCATAATACCCTGGACTCGATATTCAGGAGCCACATCTACATTTGATAGGTTCAGACCTACTGCATCTTTATTGAATTGGAAGAAAGTTATTAGACTCTTGATTCAATTCACTCAGAGTTGCTGCATTCTTTACTGGGTTGGTGCAGAGTTGTTTGACTCCTCTTTGTATTTTTCACTCTTGCTTCACACTTCATTGGGGTGAGCAGTGGGACATTGTTGCATTGCCATGGTTCAGACCATGTGATGTACTTGCACTCCTCAGTCTGCATCTGCTTTGTTTTTCTATGGTCAGATTGGCTCCTCATTATGACTAAGAAGGCTGCTCTATGGGTTTTCTCTTATGAGTCTCTATTATTAGCACTATGCCTATGGTATTGCATTGATGAGCATCTGCCCTCTAGTCAGTCAGTGTTTGCATTCAAGTCAGGCAGTAGTACCTCACAACCCCTGTTTTCTAACCAGTCACACATATCTTTTAGAGGGAACACTGAGCTCATAACCCATCAGAACCATTGCAATCCCCTTAACTTTCTCCATTTGATCTATTGGTACCAATGACACAAGGCTCAGCCCAACCAGGGCAGATCCTTCGCTGGTATAAAACCCTTCAAAACTGAATGACACGGCCTATCCTCTAATAAACTCAAACGTTGCCATTGCTTCCCATGCAATGAAGCCCACAGGGACTGTAACAGCATAGTGGTCCTGACATGCCTTATTTGCAGGCAATAATTATGTATGCATGGGTTTTTTTGTGTTCCCTATTCAAGATGTGTGTGATCTTTCATCTACCAACCTTGACTCATTGCTAGGCAACAGAATATAGGTATCTCTACCTGCATTGTAGGAGAACTTTGCACGTTCCTGTATTCTCGGGACCGGTTTATTTGAAGTCCTGTTATCCAGCGACCGCCCAGGATCGACTCCGACTGTTTGCGGGGACACTTTCATACTTTGCACCCATTTGGGTGGTGCGTGCCGTATTTCCCCCCACCCTTGGAGGGGATTACACTTGGATTTGGCGTGGTACCTGATTATTGCTGGCTGTCCTCCGCCCCTGGAGATCGTGTTCCGTCTGGCTACTGGACGATCTATCCAGTTTGATGAATGATAACCGCCTATCAGGAGTTGTATATGTTTTTGCGGCACTGAATCATATATATTTTGCCAGACTCATTCGCGGAGTTAACATCCACCTAGGAGGGTTGTTCTTAACCCCTCTGAGTACTGCATTTTGGCTAACAGTATATTATCTCCCCGTCAGGGTGGCTGTAGGTTTGCTTCCTTGGCCCCTAGACTGTGGAATTCTTTTCCACTGGAGGTCCGGTCATGTACTGATCTTTTGAGATTCAGAAAAATGCTTAAGACATGGCTGTTCGGGCAGGCTCATGAATAACTATCCCCATCGGTCCCGGCACATTCTAGAGTAGCGCCATGAAACCTTCTGGTGTACGTGCGCTGTATAAATTCTTGATAACATAACATAACATAACATAACATCTCCACCTTCGGAGTACCTCTATCAAGAAGTGAAAGTGACTGCACATGTAGCAGCCGAATTCATATTTGTAATCATTGTTTCCCACTACCCCCCATTCGACTTCGTAATTTTTTTGCTCTGATTTTTTAAATTCTTCTGTGCCCTGAGGAAGGTGAAGGCTGTATTCAGCCAAGCACCGAAATGCGCGTCGGCACCGAGAAGGACAGAAACCATTTAGTGGCACCATTCTTGTTATTTTGTGAATGTTTTCCCACTACTGTACCATTCCTATTGGTTTCTGAGGAGTATTTGATATTTACTTTTTAATTGTTTGTGAGTTTGCAGAATGTATGGGAGTGAATGTTGATGCAGAATGTATTTGCTAAGGTGTTATTTTATTGTATCATTACATGTTGGGAGTATGGTGGGTAGATTGTGTGTTTATTTTGAATAATTTGTATTTTGTATATATTTATATCAATGTATTGTTGTCCATTTGATTTCCTACAAAAAGTGACAAAATCATTTGTTTATTGTCTCAAAACAATTATCTATAATAATAATAATAAAAAAAATATTTTTTCATTTAAGTGGCATGTGTTGATGTTTAGACTTGCAATTTTCCATTTTTGACAGGCTATCTATCTATCCAGTGTCTCTTCCCTGGACACTTTATACCGACTATACTATCCAGAGACGCTTCACGTCCTATTTTTATTCGTAGGCAGGTGACATTTCTCTCCCTGTGGAGTTGTGCTGTTTACTAGTTTTGTCCCGAGAGTCCCTGCCTCTATCACTTTTCTCGGGGTCCCGCTTGTATTTTGTAACAGAATGATGATGTCATGCAAAGAAGTTAAGACGAGAAGGTTTATATCTGTGTTCACTTTAGTGATCAAATGTCAGTCAGCTGAGTGCATTAGCTATAGTTACACCGAATATGAAAGGATTTGCTTGGATCCATCTTCAACTTCATGGTGAATCAGTGGTACCCGAGTGCACATCACTGTCAGAGCTATAACTGTTCAATATGTTGCCCAGCACAAGTGGCCACATTTGTAGTATTTCTTCAGTTGTGAAGGTGAAAGATGGAGTACTATATCAATTTCCGGAGATGACAGGGTATTGGGAAGGAGTGTGCCCAGTTGCAAACTTTTTCTGCCATAAAGTTTCAATGTTTCTTATGAACACTATAACTGCCAGACTGAGCAAACAACAGAAGCCTTGACGAGGAACCACCATCATGTTCAAGGACTCGATCATTGCACCCCCACTACCTCAGACTCATCCCCCAGCATCATGGAGCATCTGACTTTCAAACTCTGACTTCACTGCCAAATAGATCCTGAGCAGGATCCTTATGTACCAACTACCCAGACCATGCACCAACCTCTCTAGCACCATCACAGACTTCTTTGCACCCCTTTCCTCATCGAAACCCTAACTACAACCTGGAAGCCCACACCGACCTAAACACAACCACCTTAGTTGAAGACCTGGGAAACCTCAGTCTCATTCAACATGTGGAAGAACCCCTCATGCTGCCAGACATCTACTGGAACGCATATTTACCATCTCCCGTAACACCACAGTAAACAAGCCCATCTTGATCACCTGAACCACCCACACCCTCATCAAATTCACCATTCCCATCCCTGATCACCTTAGAACCTCCACCACAAGGACCGCACACTGAGACTGGAACAAAGTCTCAGAGGAAGCCTGGGCTACGGAACTTGTGGAGCAGAAGCCTTCCCAGCTCAATGACTGGATCACTGCCCATGCTATTACCTTGCCATCTCTGAAATCCAACAAAATCACACAATCCAGACTGCCAGCCAACTGGTACATAAAGCCTCACCCCATGGCAGGATCTCAGAGCCAATCTGTCCCTGTTCTTCTACAACAATATAACCTGCATATACAACAATTTCGAACCACAATTTGACCCCACAAACCTTGCAGTGCACCTCCCCATCTCACTGGATGATTGTGTGAGCTTACAAAGGCGTCTGCAACCTGGATGTTGAAAGACATTCATCACACTGCATTTCAAAGCATCATAAATGCCATCTTGCTCAAAACTACTCTGGCTTACTTTGGCCATGCCAGTGCCTCTGAGTTGGCCATGTGTACTAGCCCCATGGGGCAAGGGGAGAGCTGTGCCAGAGACAGGAGTGGAGAGTGGGCCCTGGTGGCATCTGCCTGCTGAACACTCACCTCAACTGACCCGAGGTATTTGCTAATAGAGTGAGAGGCTATTGATGTATACTTGGGTTGCAAACACTTCCATCTTTACTTATATGGGCACTTATTCACCATTCACACCAATCATAAACCCTTAATTCTGCTGTTCCATCAGTCTTCCTCGAAACTAGTCCTGGGCGGTCAACTCCCCATGTGGAGTTCCGAAAAAGAGTTTTTCCTTTTTTGCGTTCACCAACGTTAAGTTAGCGGGTGTGAGCGAGGAAAATCCAACGCTAGACCACCTTCCAGTGAGATTTCTCAACGCAGGCAGTCATGGATGGTCGCTACAGCTTGCGTTGAGAAACCTTCCGTTCGCGTTGACGACGCTGCCGCTCAAGTAGAACTTCTACATGAGCAGCAGAAAAAAGGTACGCATGGTGCAGTTCGCACTGATTTTACAGCACAAACGGCGCGACTAACGCACTCTGTCGCTTGCGGAAATCGTTTGCGGAGCGTGGCAGATTATTGTTGTCACCTCACGGAGTTCCGCATAGTGGAATTCTTCAAACTCCGCCCAGGCCTACTTGAAACCACAGTCCAGGCTAAAGAAGTAGATCTTGCAGCTGCAGGAGTACTCATTTTCTGTAGAGTACAAAATAGAGTACAAACCGGATTTCAAAACTCAGCCAACTACTCTCCTATCACCCTTGGTCAGCCACATCAAAAGAGAAGGAATGCCCCCATGAGACTAAAGAGTAGATTAGGCTGGTGATTGAATGCTCTAGACTCCTCCCAATGTTGCTAGATGAGGATTGATGAGTTACTGAAGCTGATGAATGTCTGAAACTGGCTCTTCAGACAGTACGATGAGGGGACTGGATGGTCCTGAAGGCAATCGTGTCCAAACAGACAAAAGACATCCAACAAATTGTAGCATATTTGTACAAGGTGAGTCACGAGCTAGCTGCTTCATCTGGTGGGTGTCTCTTCAGGGGCCGTCAGATGCTGAACGATCCTGCATTAGCTGGTTGCCCAAGCAGTGAATCTTACCCATTCCAATAATCACCTTATGGATCTCTCCTAGCCTATAACCATCCACAACACACACTAATAGTATCCTAGTGGGTCACCACTCTAAGATGAGTTTATTCCTGTTCTCTTATCTAATACTGCCTACTGACACAAATATAGCTACTGCATCTGCCTGTCCTATTTTTATGCCAGCATCGGGTTGTTTAAGTCACGCCCAGCAAGCTCTCCTCCAACGGCGTATACTAACCCTGCAGGAAAGGCACAGATTCCAAATAGTACGTTTCTGTTATGGCTTTCTGCCTTTCTTATTTGTTTTCTCCCGACTCAACGGGGGACATAAATTACTCTATTTGTGCACCACCATTATATACTCTGGCATGTCATGAATTTACCAAGAGTATAAAAATAAATTTACAACATTAATGGAATTACCTGCTTCAAATATGCATAGACTTTTCAATTGTGGTTGCTTATCACAGAGTGCAATACATTGGGCCCTTTTCACCGCATTTTTACCAGATCCTATTATGACCTTCAATGACTTCCATACTATACCGGTAACATTGTGATCATATACATTTGATTTCAGTATTTGGTGCATAGCATCAAAACCCTTTTGTGACCTAAGCAATGCAAGACATGCTTCTAGTAACTGCTCATTTGAATACTCATTATGAAAAACATGTCCTTTACATACTTATGAGGGATACATTATCCTCATTAATGATAGAACTCTCACCATCTTATTCAGGTTGTGACAAACCAATTTTCTGCTGCATCTCACTATTACAGAGCTTGAGATCCGGACTTACTCTAATTGAATACAAGAACTACAGTTCACTGTAAGTTATAGACATTATTAAAACACCACCAATATATATATAATACTACTGTTCAGACAATCTTTGACCTGCTGTCTTGCTCTCATATTATACATTTAACACTTATACTGCACAAATTTAATGTGCCAGACTTAGTTGACTCCTACTTGAATTCTACGTCCCATTTCTTATGTTAGAGCCATTTTTGTCTTCTCAAAGCACCACCTTGCCTGTGTGAACAATGTTTTTCTTCTGCTTAGTGGCATGTCAGTGTTCTTTCACTCTCCCATCCTGAGCCATCTCCATATGATGCTTGAAGCCTCACAAATGGGTGTTCACAACTTTTCATCGATTTACGCATGGCACCGGCAATTAAATCACAGAGCTTGTTCCCATTACTCGGACCAAACATCATCACATTGAATGGGCCCTCCACTTTTTTATAAGTGAGTACAAGGAGACCCAACATCAAGCCACCAGAAGAGAAATGCATTGTGAATGGAAAAGTGGTGTCCGAAGTGATCCCTCATCACATAGAGATGATGTAAACAAAATGAGGCTGTCAGCAGAAAACGAAGGACCCAGCGGTCTAGGCTGCCAGTGCTAATGACCAACATTCTGTCAGTAATTTCAGACTTCCCTTTGAATCAGTTTCGTGGACAGCCACGAAAGTTTGAAGCACCATGGTGACTGCTTGCTGCAGATGTGAGGTGGTGACCAGAAATGTGGTGTTTTTCAATTTTTACTGCTGCTGTGCAGATGGACTGGATCAGCCAGACTCCTCTAAGAAACTCTAGCAGGGTAACACATTTTGGGAGCAGTAGTTTTGTTGTGAGGTTACATAAAACATCTCCATTTTACATGTTCACGTTTAAAGTTGACATCCTTTTTTAAATGATGACTTTTGACACACATTCGTTTGTGCACTGTATGGGATAATGTTCTCAGGAATACATTTGCTTACATTTGCACTTTTAGGTATATTATCAGGCTCTTGAACATTCTGTACAAGGGCTAAGTTCACTGCGCAAAGTTTTGTTGTTTGTTGTCCATTTGGCGAAAGCTCTGCAAGGGTAGAATAAACAATAACAGCCAGACCAGCCAAACTAGAACTCTGGCATAGAGATAATGGGTGAAGTTTATTATAAAAACCCGACCCAGGCTTTGTTTAGGCAGAGGCGCATTTTGATTGGACTGTCAAGGTTGCCTTATCCCGGATTACCAGCCCAGGTAAATCCTGTTACTATCCTGAGAAGGATGGCGGCCTGCTCTACACCAAGATGGGCTCCCAGATGACACATACCCTCAGGTAAATGGGGAGTTAGACCACTCTAAGGTATTCTGGCAGATCCGCACACCCTATGCATATTAGGTTAGGAAGCGCTAGGTAGGAGTATAGATACAATTACATTCATATAATCAATGTAACAGCACAATGGTTGAACTGTTTATCGTCTTTACCATACTCGTAATGCTGATTGCTCATTGCAGTGCAGGTATTTTACACAAGAATACTATTGCTTCAATCAATGTTTGAAATACCAATTTGAGTATTTCTTGTGTCTCCCTTTGAGCATGCCTGAGTTACTAACGAAAGGGTTAGATCTGTTTCCACGATTTCCATGAGGAATCAGCATTGTCATGTTCTGAGGTTGCACCTACTGGTACCTTGTAAGGTTAGAGGTCCAGATGGCACACTGTGAGTTAGACTAAGGTCAACATATTTTGATGGCATGCAGAGACTTAGTCCTGCATAGTTTTGATGCTTATGTTGTCCAAATGCACAGTCTTACTGAAATAGTAGTAGTGGTACGACATGGCGCCAGCAAGGTTCTAGCTTGGGTACTTATTTAATGGGGCTCCTGAGAAGTTTTTCTTTCGTGTACCTAAAGACCCTACTCACCATTTTAACCGGAGGCATCCGTGGTGTTAGGGATAACTCGTCCTCAGCAAAATAGGGAACCCTTATTTCTGGCTGTAGGTTGTTCAAGCTTGAACCTGTAAAAGGATCACCCCACAAAAGCTACCCTCTCTGAATCCCAAATATCCAAATTCCTAATGCAGCTCCAGTTAACATACCAGTACACTGCAGACATGTATTCACACAAATGCTGCAACAGTATGGGGTCACCCTTACGGGTGGGGATGTTACCTTCGTGGTAGAGGCCCAAGAAGTTTACTGAACAGAGGTATTCTACTCATGGGTAACATTTCTGGAAGGAAATGCACAATCAAGGCATTTTCACAATGAAACCAGAGCTTCAGTTCCCAACAACTACACAGCTTATGAATCATTAGAAATACCATTAACATTCCAGGAACACCAAAATTGGTTCCAAGGCACCCTACCATGTGCAAGAGAAGATGTTAGGCTGGGTCCCCTCAGCATTGAGGGAACGACATGGGCAGTCTTAGCTGTTTACACACCTTACACAGATATAGGAAACCGTACAGGTCAAGAACTACGTACACTTTACACAAGTCTAGTTAGGGCATACAGTTGTTTGACACAATACGTGATGCGAGCAATGACAATAAACCCAGCGAGAAATGCTCAAGCTGTACAACCACAATTGGCAATGCTGGCAATTAGTCTGGTAATTATTAATTCAATAATGGGAAAAGCTCCCACCAGACGGGAGGAAATTCCATTCCGAATTGCACAAAAACAAATCAGCTTGAAGCACTATTTCCCTATACGGGACCTCAGGATAAACATAAAATTCGCACAATGTGCCTACTATTAGGGATGGTTCTCCCGGTGGAAGATGCACCACTTGGGGCACAATATTTGTTGCATTTTATACCATAACACGTGGTACACCATCCATTGCTGCTTTGCCAGAGGTGCTAAAACAGATTCAAAATTAATATGGGGCAGCCCCTGCACTGGATTTGGGGATGAAACTCATTGGCAATTATGCCACAGTCTCTTCAATTATTTTAAGTTACATTAAAGGGGAAGCAGCAGCCTTGGCCGTACACCAGCATCTCACACAAGTTCCACCAATGGGTTTAAAGAGAGAACTACTTAAAAATTATTGCTGGAACCTATACATCAGTAAGTCGAGATAATTGGGAGCCAGAGGTAACAAACCACAACTTAGGGTAATTCTGAAAAGGATACCTCGAAACAGACCCCAGAGTCTTCTAGAAAATGCTGGGATAATAAGAAAAATAAAGAAAAGACTAAACCACGGCGTGGATCTCCTCAATGGGAATCCTCTGAGAAGCACTATAATCTGGGTAACCATGAAAAAATTAAACAGCCTGATAGGTATCAGGGTACTGATACACGTCCTTCTCGTTTCTTTCAGGACTCATCCGAAAAACCTTCGGAGAGAGGAGGACGATCAGAGTGCAGGTTGAAGGAGTAAGTGAAACCATAGAAGGACTCACAATGTTCTTCTGACTTCTTAATAAACAAGCATTGGCAAAGCCAATAAGTCTTGCTTATGCGACATATATTGGTTTTGCCAATGTTTTTTAGCCATGTTGCAAATGGCTGAAAGTAAAGAAAAAAAAGCTTTATGACAAAGCCTGCATTGACTGCGTTATAGCCTTTTTTTTTACTTGCAGCTATGCTGTACTGTAGTCAGCACTGCTGAATAATCTATACTATAACATCAATATAGACCTATAGTGTGGGGGTCACAAGTGCACTCCTGACCTTTGTATGTGACCCCAGTTCAAAACGGGCAAGCATTTATTTACAATTTAATCGACATGAAAGAAAGCAAGTAATTAGGGTGCCCAGCACAGTTAAATTTAGGGCCACCTTCATTTTTAAAGACATTCTGCAACAATTGTGTTAAATATGAAAAAGTCTCTTCAAAAATGTATTGAATTCACATGCAAAACTGTTTCATCTTAGTAGTAGTAGTACATCAGACTAAATCAGTTCAATTATTTAATAGTTTTCAAACATGAGTTTTGAAACGTTCATGCTTCCTGACAATGCCAATAGTGAACTAAGAGGCAAGTCAGTTATGTGCACCCTTTGGATGGCCTGGGTTTCTATTCTACATGGACAACATTTTAGTAAAATCATATGTTGGAGAAGTTTTCGTACAGTGCACATCCTGACGGTATGTATTACAAGATCGTATTTTATATAATAATAAAGAATAAGCATAGCCAATAGGTTTCGCTTATGCGAAATCTATTGTATTTGTCAATGTTTTTTGTACATGTTGCAGATGACTATAATAACGGAAATAGCTGCCGACTTGGAGAACTGGGTTTGAGTCTCAGTGTCGGTTCAGCATCCTGAGATCCTGGCCAAATCATGTAATCTCCACAGTGCCATAAAAAAGTATTGTTGTGCTGCATAACTGGATTTCTTATAAAGCGCTGAAATGCTTTATAGAACTTTTAAGTGCTTTCTATTGAAGCTGCCCAGACTATGAAAAATGGTGTTCCGTACACTTTTAAGGTGTGCCAGTGTCCTAGGTGATGAGAAGAGGAAGCCTGCGAGGGAGGACACCTGTGAGGGGATAGAGGAAGGGTCAGGAAGCGCAGCGGTGGAGGAGGCGGCACTCGCACTGTGCCACAGGGAGCACTGGGATGGTAGACGGTCGGTAGGGAGCGGGTAGAAATTGGCCAGAGCTGGTTCCGAGTTGGGGGTAGTAGTAAAATATAGCAATAATCTGTATTTGGTGAGTTTCCTAGACCTTTGACCACTGTGCCACTGCACCTGCTGCACCATTCAAATCATAACCCTAGTGCTTGCAAGTTAATTGCACTTGTGACTGCTTGTTTAGTAGTACAATATAGTAACAATAGGTGTTCAGTGGGTTTCCTAGAGCTTTTGGCCACTGCACCTGCTGCACCATTCAAATTATGACCCTAGTGCCTGCAAGGTAATTACACTTGTAACTGCTTGTTTAAAAGTAAAATATAGCAATAATCAGTGTTTTGTGGGTTTCCCAGACTTTTTGGACCCTTTGCCACTGCACCTGCTGCACCATTCAAATCCTGACCCTAGTGCTTGCAAGTTAATTGCACTTGTGACTGCTTGTTTAGTAGTAAAATATAGCAATAATCGGTAGTCAGTGGTTTTCCTAGAGCTTTTGGCCCCGTGCCACTGCACTTACTGCACCATTCAAATCATGACCCTAGTGCCTGCAAAGAAAGTACACTTGTGGCTGCTTTTTTAGTAGTAAAATATAGCAATAATTGGTGTTCAGTGGGTTTCCTATACCTTCTGGCCCCTGTGCCACTGCACCTTTCAAAAAATGACCCTGGTGCCTGCAAGGTAACTGCACGTGTGACTGCTCGTTTAGTAGTAAAATATAGCAACAATAGGTGTTCGGTGGTTTTCCTAGAGCTTTTGGCCACTGCACCTGCTGCACCATTAAAACCATGACCCTAGTGCCTGCAAGGTAATTGCACATGTGACTGCTTGTTTAGTAGTAAAATATAGCAATAATCAGTGGTCAGTGGGTTTCCTAGAGCTTTTGGCCCCGTGCCACTGCACTTACTGCACCATTCAAATCATGGCGCTAGTGCCTGCAAAGTTAGTGCACTTGTGGCTGCTTGTTTAGTAGAAAATATAGCAATAATTGGTGTTCAGTGGGTTTCCTATACCTTCTGGCCCCGGTGCCACTGCACCTGCTGCACCATTCAAATCATGACCCTGGTGCCTGCAAGGTAACTGCACTTGTGACTGCTTGTTTAGTAGTAAAATATAGCAATACTCGTGTTCAGTGGGTTTACTAGAGCTTTTGACCCATGTGCCACTGCACCTGCTGCAATATTCAGTCATGACCCCAGTGCATGCAAGTGCCATTTTCCACAAGGGTATAAGAATAGCCTGGGTTGTTCTCAGCCCTTGTAAGAGAACAGTTATAATCCTTTGGTAATGAAGTATTGTCCAATGTCAATGACATATACTTAACATATGATGACTTAGGAACACACTTGGCCAGAGTAAACCTCATTATTGTGGGATTTTTTCACATTGATTACAAATTCAACTTTAAAAAATCTAAAATTGCCTATCTCAGTGTCCTGTTTTTAGGATACGAGTTGTCAATTCAAGGCAAAAGCTTAGCCACACATTTCCTAGAGACGTGTGTGCTCTTACAACCACCAAATACATTGAACAAATTCCAATCAGTACTGGGTTTGATGAATTCTGGTAGAACATACATACCAGATTATGCACAATGCGTAAAAACATTTTATGATTGAATTTGTCCAGACTTCTCAAGCACTGATTGGGAACCAGAACATACACAGATCTTGTGTTCAGTACAAGCTGACATACTAGCTTCAAAACACTTATATACAGCTGTCAACACCACAAACTTGCGGTCGCAGGGACCTCAGGTTACACATATGTCACATTCAATGAAGGGGACACAGTACCAATTGCATACAAATCACATTTATATTCCAATGCAGAAATGCGCTTTGCACCAACAAAAAAAGATACTGATGGCAGTGCAGACAGCTGTAGTGAAAAAAAGATCATTGGCTCAGGGAAAACGTATGATTAAGGTAACTCCGATTCCAGCCTTAGAGGCTGTCACAAAGGCCAGCGTTCCTAATGCGAAAGCCTTATGTCCTAAATGGATACAGTGGGCAAACTTACTCACAGCAGCAGACATAGACTCTGGGGTCGATTCCGATTCGGGCCGGAAATTTCTCCGACCGAGCCGGACCCGGAGAGATTTCCGACTGAATCGGACCCGTGCAGTCCGACCGAACGAGTACGATGCGTCCGTATGTTATCAGACTCGAGTCGGTCGGACTCCCATTGAAGTCAATGGGAGCCGGTCGTACAACGCGTACGCGGGCTCCCATTGACTCAATGGGTGCAAGTCGGACAAGTGCGCCCCCTACAGCGGGTACGCGGCGAAGCGACTCGCGCCGTACACGCACAGGTAGGGGGGACCCATGGGTCCCCCCTGTGTGCGACTCGCGCGGCTACGCGTACAGGGGGGTCCGACACGGACCCCCGAAGTACGGCTCCGACAGCTCTTTCGAGCCGGAGTGCGCGGCTCGGTCGGACTGCTCGCGGCGCGCATCGTACTTACCCGGCCGGGGAACGTCTCCATTGCGCGGTGCGAGTCGAGTCCGAGCGAGTCGGTCGGAGCGGTTCGAGCCGGGATCGAGTCGGTCGGAGCGGTCGGGACGCCCGGACGAGTCGGTCGGCGAATTCGCATCGTACTCGCTCGGCCGGACCCGCGTACGGTTCGGTCGGGAAACAGGGCTCCGAATCGGATCCGGTAAAGCCGAATCCGATTCGGAGCCCTACCGGCCGAGATCGGAATCGGCCCCTATGTCTTTGACTCTGCATTACGAACATAAGCATACCTACAATATGAATAAGAATATCCTCTACCCAGTGAAATAATGCCTCTAGATCAGTAGGACTAGTTTATACTGATGGTTCTGCCAAGCTTGCAGTTGGAACAAAACAACAAAGCTCCACCACTTGCGCAGAGGTAAAGGGTATAATGAGAAATGAGAAATGGAGAATTCCAACCTCTTAAATCATTGACAGTCACTACGTGATTTACACAGCATGACTGGTGGAACTGAAAGCTCTAATTCTGGCACTTGAGAATTCTGGTCCTGAATTACCCACACTTATAGTGTGTGGTTCATATTATTGTGTTCAGTCTTACAATAAGTACTTACACTGTTGGAGCCAGAATGGATTCAGAGATTCTAAAGATTACACTACCAAGCATAAAATGTTTTGGGGATCAGGTAGCATAACTGTAGCAAGTGTGCCACGGGCTCATGTTATATACACATTGAGCCACCAACATGTAGGAATACATGTTTAAGGGAATTAATTGGCTGATGAAGCTGCAAAAGCAGCAATGTAAACTGCTGTTGTAGCTGCAGTGACTTGTTCTAAAATGAGGATAGGTGGAGACATTATGAAGGCTGTCTGAACCTTGTGCTGTGGCACCTCGTTATGGAAAGGTTTTCCAGCAAAATTCTCCTACCAGCTAAGTGCGCAAAACATTCCATTTGCTCATGTTCCCAGAGTGGGGGATAGAGTAATTCCTAATTCATACTACAGGTTAGAATTAATACTAGCAGCACATGATGGGTTAGCATCTGCTTACACAGGTGTGGCGGCTACAATTTCATCATTGCAGCAACATTACTGGTGGCCAGGGCTATACAAACAGACTAAAGACTATGTCCTTAAATGTGACATTTGTCAGCAAACAAAGGTTTCCACCACAGCTCGTCCACCACAGGCACCTCGCTTGATCTCAAACAAGCCCCTTGCTTGTGTTTATCTGGACCACTGTGGGCCACTGCACACTGATGGCTCCTTTAAATACATCATGTTAGCAGTGTATTCCTGTTCTTTGTTCCTATGGTATGGCCGCAGCAATTGGATTACGCTCAAACTGTTATAAATGATTTGCAAGTTTTCATCGGCAAATATGCAGTAGCCGCATTCCATTCAGAACAGGACCCAGTGTTTGCCTCCAAGACTTACAGGGATACCATGGGAATTGGGTGAGACTGTGCACTACTCCTCGCCCTACCATCCCGGTGATGGAGAGGAAAAACTGCAACTTAAAGCAGTCTTGAACAGCTAGAGTATTAGGTTCAGGTTGCAGTTGGGTCCACCACTTCTATGGGGTACAGAGAGCATTAAACAATTGCCAAGAAGATCCTTGGGTGGTCGGACTCCCTATGAAGTTCTATTTGGGGTCAAAATGTGGGTTCCAGACATTACAATCCTAGCACAGTGGTGGCCGAAACGCCTTTTGATATCAGTGAACGTTTGGCTGTCTTACAGACAATGACATTCGAGATGAGAAAAACTACGACCTACAAAAATGTTCTGCCACTGGCAAAGTGCAGGCACTTCCAGCAACACCTGGCTTGATTCCAAATTTTAGTGATCTGGTTTGGGAGAAGATTGCGGACATAAAGAATTCGGGCCATCTTACAGAGTGCCTATGCCTGTACTGGCTGTAGAAGGTACCAGCACTCTACTTTTACTGGCCCTTGCTGGTAGTAAACACAAAAGGTTTGTGTCAATCGATTTGATCAAACCTCACCATGTGGTTGGTTCTACATAGTAGGCCACAAGGGCTCCTGGGTAGTTACATGCCTTCTCTCACTACCATACAGGAAATGCTGTTACAAGCTTTATCCAACACTGATGTTTCTTCAACCTGGCTGGGGACATCTGACACTGAAGTTTTTCTACTTCCAGTTACATCCACTAACACCACACAATCACTCTGTGCGAATTCACAGATTTCAACACCACAAGCAAACAACAAAGTTGTTTTTTACACCCCACCATTTGAATTAACTACCAGTTCTACACAGCTCAACGAGGCCCCTACATTTGCTAAAACTGCCTCAGGCTATTTTGTCGACATTGATGACTTTTCTTCATATCGTCAGACCCACCACTCCATGGAACTCACACATTTTTAATTTGGCTCAAAAAGACATATTTTGCCTCACCCTGATTATACCTTTTGATTTCCATTTCGTTGCTTTTTCTTTGGATTAGTATACTGACAGTATTTTTCTTACTTCTGAATGGACAGTATCTCCCAGAACGCTCTACTGTTGAATTGCTAAACAAGGTATTGAAACCTCATTCTTCATCACATAAAGTGCAAAGAGACCTGTCCCTAGTGAACATTTCAGCGGTTCTGGTAATTGATATAATTATTTAGGATAAGGTACCGTATGATATATTTGGACCGACAAAGACATTGCACATTCCATATGGGTTTAAAATTTCTTTTACTGATGTTAATACTTTTGGCAGCATCTCTGATGATTGGGATATTCATAATTTGATGACGATGCTTGATGAATTAAAGCATTATATTGTATTTGAAAGTGAAGGTATATCTAATTATGATGGAATGTCTTGTTTTCACCATTATGCACACCATTACTTACACAAAGCAAGTACTCTATGTGCAGTATTTAATTAGACACAATGGAAACACTGCCCTAAACCACCAGTGGGGAGCTCCAGGACATTTACACAGAAGTTTGCTTATTTTTCTGGCAACAATCCCATAGACCCAGAGTCTTATCATTCTAAACTTCTCCTTTCCCCAGCAAAGAAAAATGTGCTGACACAAAACTAATTTATTCGGTACCCTTCATTTCACAGTTGTCAATACAGGAATATGACTTTTGGAAAGGCAATACAGATTTAAAATCTGTTTGGGAAACTAAAAGTTAGCAAGTTCAGGGCAATGAGGCTTTGTTTAGAGCATGTCTTATACTAAGACAAATGCTTTTCCTGAACTTGACTGCTCAGCAAACATCCTGCCTCAAACTAGCTAAAATAACAGCTGAACACTGAATATTCCCACATTTGCACATTTTGAGAATTGCCAGCAATTCACAAACCACATGGGGGAAACATTCAACAACATGCTCAAGAATGGTATAAACAATTCTTAACATTCTAGAGGGTTGGTTAGTGTGGCCATTAGATACTAATAGGTGTAATGCATGGTTCCTCAACAACACCAAGGATTTTAGGATAAACAGGCCAGACCCATGTTAAGTGCAGACAACACTCAGGGGTGGTAACTGTAGAGAACAACCCGACCTCTACAATACTTAGTATACACTTTGTAGTCCTAGGGCCGGGCATGGCCCAAGGGCATAAATAAAAGGGCTTAAGGTCGGACGTTTTCCTTAGCCAACACTAGTACATTGTGTGTGTGTCGATCCTCTAATCAGTGTCCCTAGACAGGGCCTACTACCTAGGCCCCAGTCTACATTTGGTGACAGCAGATGGTATGTTCCCACGTGAGCTCCTGCCAGATATCTAGTGTAGCAGGGAGTGAGACCCACTGGGCTGTGGTGCCTGCTGCCGTGGCTGACTGGAGACGAGGGTGCCTGATCAAGCTGATGGCCGGCAGCTGGGCCGTGACATCCCCTGCCGGTGGGTGGTCTCTGCCTGTTGATGGCACTGCTCTGTGGTGCCTCACCTCGACTGCTATGGAGCCAACTGACGCAATGCCTGTGGGGCGCTTGCTTCCATGCTATGCCCTGTTCCAGCAAGAGGATTGCCTCCTTTAAGGGCCTGAATTACGGCCGGAGGTAAGGCCTATGACTGACTCAGCCCACCGTGCTGAAGGTCCTTTGACAGAAGTTAAGACATCTCCAGTCCACGCCCTGAGGATAACCCTAGAACATAGCAGGGTTTGAAACGCGTTGGCATTGCGGCTGAAGCCAACTAGCTTTCTGGGGCACATTTGTGAACTGGTCAAAGAAATTAACCCCCATCAGTGATATGACCCGTGAGATTATTTTGCTGCCTTCAGCCTAGTACACAGGCAGGACCCTTTGAACTGTGTAAAGTCCGCCTGTTTTCTATGTTTTACATAAGGACTGGTGCCATCTAAATTTCAGGAGGACAATGATAATATGAATGGTGTCCATGTTTTACATATCTTTATATTGAAGTTTTTTCATTTTTCTATGTTTTTTGGATTTGTATGTAAGTTATGGTTTTGTATTTGTGTCACACTGAAAATTTGGTGCGTCTCTCTATGACATGATGAAATGTTTTTTCAAAAAATTGTGAAAAACGTTTGAAATCAATGTGAAATAAATCACATGTACTTAGAATTATTCGTCTAGGTGCAGTTTAGTAATTGTTGAAGATCCTATCTGGTCATTTGTTTGTTTCCGATACTAGAGTGGTCCAGGCCAGGTAGTGACAGGACCCAAGCCTTTTTTTGATAGTTTTGTTAGTAGAGCGGACTTCGGTCCGCAAGGCTGCTCACCGCGAGTTCATTGTTCAAACACATTCATCTAGCGCTCCTTGGGTTTTTCTTTAGAACCCAGGGTACTCAATATGTCTGAGAAGGACACACTTTCATTCAGTGAAGATCACATTCAAAAATTAATTTCAGACCCCTCCCTCTTTTCATCAGTTACATTGAGCAGTACTGCCAAGCAGCAGAATGCCACAGATAAGTTAATCAGACTACAGAAGAAACACATAAGGACGGAGCTCCACGGTCATTTTCTAGTTGAAAACCTAAAAGCTGGCACAATCCCTTGGGGACTCCAAGTAAAGAACGTCCCAGTTATCTTCACTGAGGACCCAGTATATAAGAAAGGATTCAGTTTCATCAGCACTAAGTGCAGCAGGGACCTAATGGTCCATACCATTGAGACGGCTCAGAGAATTTGCAAAAAAGAAGCGGAGGAAATAGAAGAACAATTGCAAGCAATCAAAGATAGTCACACTGACTCTGAAGCCAAGACATTACTTGAGAAAATCGCCAAGGAAATAGCAACGTTCAAAGACCATACCATCAATTTTAAGATCAATAAATTTGAAAAGGACAAAAAGGCGTTTAATATAGAGACAGTGTATCCATATCTCAAAGAAGACTTTTATACCAGACCAGATTCCACCAGGTTTCTCACGAATTATCAAGGTAGATCAAGGAAGAAGTTCCTGACATTTTCTGATACTTCATCATCTGAATCTACAGGAGATTCTGATCCAGGCAAAGGCCCCTCCAACAGGAATCAACAGAGGAAGCCTTTTTTAGGACAAGGCCTGCAGCAATCGCGCGGCAGATTCAAACCCCAGCAATGGGAAATGACAACCCGGAGACAACATTACAAGTCCTAAATAAATCATCCATCATCAATTTGACGAACAGATCCTTTTCCAAAGAAGAAATGGAGGTATTAGAGCTTGGTCTCTCCTATGTCCCTGGAGTCATCATGGATTTTACAAGGGTGAAAATGGAAGTCATGGAACTATTTCGTAAAATTCGATTAAGAGCCTTTTTCAAAGACAGAGAAAGCCAAACGCAACCTGAGGTTTCTGGATTACGCAATAGATCCACTTTTTGTCCACCACCTCATAGTATCCCTAGGGATATCATTTCCTTTGAACATACTGTGTTATCATCACTCAATCTATTGGAAAAGAAGCGACCCTTCATCACACAAAATGTGTCGCAATCCCAGAAAGAAGCCATTAAATCTTTAAAGAATCAGCAAGCCGCAATCATCAGGCCGGCAGACAAGGGTGGTGCTGTGGTCCTATGGTCAAAAGAAGCCTACCAAACAGAAGGCAGAAGCCATGTATATAATCAACAATGGTACCGAGGAATTTCGCAAGATCCTTCAAATGCCATCATACACGAGGTAACCATGATTGTTTCAGAGCTAAGGAACAAGGCATTCTGGGCCCAAAAGAAGCAGACTACTTGATGAAGAAACATCCTCGCACACCGCATCTGTATTTTTTACCCAAGGTGCACAAAGATGCATCAACACCACCGGGCCGCCCAATTGTGTCCGGGTGCGACTCAATATTGGAACCGCTGTCCAAGTTTGTGGACATTTTTCTAAAACCCTTCCTGCCAGAAGTCCGTTCATATCTGCGTGATACCATGGAATTCATTAACAAAGTGGAGGGATTCCTGTTTGACCCAAAGATCCACATCCTTGTGACAATGGACGTCACATCTTTATATACCCAAATTCCCCAACAGGATGGTTTGGACGCGATTGAAGTATATTTGGAAACAAGATCTAGACCACACCGTGTCCCAACTGAATTGATCTTGAAATTGGCCTCTTTGGCACTCCGTCGCAATTTTTTCAAGTTTGAGGATGAATTCTTCGTGCAAGTGAAAGGGACAGCCATTAGTTGTCCCTTTGCTCCGGAGATGGCCGTGCTGTACATGGCCCAGTACGAAGAAAAATTTGTGTACCACAACAATCCATATGACACCCACATTAAACAGTGGCTAAGGTATATCGACGATGTGTGGTGCATCTGGGAAGGGTCGGTACCATTGCTCAAGGAGTTCCATGAATGGCTGAATAATCGCAGTCCCGATATTAAATTCAGTTTGACATACGATTCCAAGAATCTATCTTTCTTGGACGTGGAGATGAGAGCCACTCCAGAGGGTCTGATGTCCACCTTCCACATAAAACCTACGGACAAGAATAATGCCCTACATTTTCGCAGCCACCACCCCAGGAGCCTCAAAAATAATCTCCCATATGGACAATTTTTAAGAGTCAGGAGAAATTGTTCCAAAATAGAGGACTTTGATTTACATGCAGAAGCCCTGTTCAACAAACTCAAGGAGAGAGGATACCCTTGGAAACTGCTCAGACATTCATTGAAAAGAGCTCGCTGGACACCCAGAGATCACTTGTTGACTAAAAAATATAAACCACCCACACAACGCATCGTCTGTGTCTCCACATTCGGCCCACACACCCAGCCAGTCAAAAGGATCATTCGGAATAAATGGCATTTGGTGGAGGGGGCAATTCCGGATGTAGGCCCACCGCTATTTGCATTAAAGAAGAATCGGAGCATTGGCCAACAGATCACCAGCACTTCTACATTCTAAAAAATAAAAAAAGATAATCAGTGTACCCTTTTCAACCTACAGCCAGTACAAGGTCACCATAAATGTGGGACATGCTCAGTATGCAGTACAACTATAGAAGGAAACCTTTTCACGGACGACAAAAAATACTGGCGACACAACGATTTCACCAATTGTAAATCTAAGAATGTTGTATATGGAATCATGTGTCCTTGTAACAAA